>LPNX010191941.1:6836-74582 GCA_001517045.1 Pseudotsuga menziesii | reverse complement strand
TATCAGTTTATGATTTTTTACCATACAAAGCATAAATCCTTACACAAACACACAGTTTTATTCACTGAATAGATTTCTGATGATTTAAGATATCTTCAGGAGACTAAAGGTTAACAATCAAGCATAAAAATCCAAAAAAGAATTGAAAACCAACCAAGGCAAAATCAAAGGAAATTCAAAATTACACAATAAACAAGTGAAAAATCCTAGAGATAACACACCCTTTTCAATATATTAATTCTTGCGAGGGTCCAATCAAGAAATTGACCTTCTTGGAAGTTCGTCCTTCTCTCTGCTAGCTTGGATAACCACTGGTGCAACTCTATGTGGATACTACCAAAGAAAATTTCATAAACATCAGAGAAAACATACCTTTGTAAAAATTCGTTTGAACTACGACGTGGATCTTTGTTCTCTTGCTCAGCAAATGTCTGATAAGTCTTTTCAATCCAATCACCGATTTCTTTCACTGAGGGCCTCCAAAAAATAGCCCTCTAGGTACAATGTAAATCCCTCTTGAGCAGATACTGAGTTCAACCGGCAACGGAACCAATTTGTTGGGCTATAGGGCAGACCTGGGTTTTATACCATTATCTTCGCACCAACAAAAGACCCTCAGTGTTGGCCCTTTCGGCAACAACCTGCGAACAGGTTGTAGTCTCACCCGAAACAGCTATTGGGTGCCGCAGAACCAGGTTTCTGCAAGCAAAAGAGGGATATTACTGTACCTTTAGCCTTTAACAAGTTATAATCATAAAATACAGAGCTTCAACGACACTTATATAACTTCACAATTTGATAAACAAATAGTTACTTGCTTAACCCCTAACTGGGAATTCACAGCGAAGTTATTATTTAGCAGTGATCTTACTTATAAGTTATTTACTTATCAATGCATAAAGAACATAACAAAAACAACAAAAAAGAACCACAACACAAGATATAACGTGGTTCGCCCCCAGTGTAGGGGTTACGTCCACAAAACTGTGTTTTATTCAACTCGTTACAAAAACCACAGTTCTGATCTACGCACTCAGCTGCAGATCCCTTCAAGTCCTCAAAGCCATGCACACAGTTGCAGGCCTCTGCGCACATAGCTGCAGATCTTCTTAATCACCCAAAAACCCTCTGTGCACACAGCTGTAGAGGTTGTCCACGCACACAGCTTGGACTTAACCTTTCTTACAAAACAAGCCTTAGCTTCGCAACAATTCATCTTACATCAAAAGCCTAAACTGAATCCTTTACAAGAGTGCTTATTTATACAGTGCACTTATTACAAAACCATGGACTAAAACCATGGGCACCCCGAACCCTAAACCCTGGACTTAAACCATGGGTTGATTACAAAAAGAGAGCTTTGACTTAACCCTGACACCCCTAAGACTATTTTGAGTCGTAACTCTGCTTACAAGCTTCCACAAAAACCGCAAAGTTACCAAAGTTAAGGACCGTTAAGGTGCGTGCACCAACAATAAGATCAGAACGAGGTTATGAACCGATAAGAGAGAGGTACCCCTAGATATAATGCATTTTCATGTACATAATGTAGTCAACATTTCATTTATCTGA
The DNA here is from genome assembly GCA_001517045.1 of Pseudotsuga menziesii. Lineage (NCBI taxonomy): Eukaryota > Viridiplantae > Streptophyta > Pinopsida > Pinales > Pinaceae > Pseudotsuga > Pseudotsuga menziesii. The sequence continues at coordinate 73,010 of LPNX010191941.1, read as the reverse complement.
GCTAGTGTCATAATTTTATGGTGATTTACAACTCGCCTTCTTAATTCTTTTAAGGACACTTGGTGAATCTGTCATAAGGACATAAAAACCAAACCGAGCATCAAAATTGAGTTATGTAAGCTCTCAAATGTGTGTCTTGACACGTTTGACATGCACACATTAATCATGGTCCCAGGGTTGATGAGCTTTAGTATTTGACCTCATGATTCCAAAATTGCATAATCTCTTACTAAGCAAAACTCTAGTTTTTTATATCACTAAACATGACGAGCACTGAGTTATGGACTCATGGGAGACAAGTGGCCCTAGTAGGAATGCATTTTTATGAGACAAATAGAGCCAGATATTCATTGATCCAATCCATGAACATAATTTTATGGATATTTGCAGCTTGCATCGTTAATCCTTTCAAGGACACTCACTGAATCAATCATTAGGGCATCGAAACTCAAATGAGCATCAAAACTTAATTGCGTAAGATTATACATGTGTGTTTGGAAATTTTCAACATGATAACATTACCCACGGTCCCAAGGTCAATGAGTTTCATTAGTTTAACTCTTTTTCCAAAAATTGCATAGTCTCTTACTGAGAAAAACCCTAGTTTTTTATATCACTAAACACAATGAGCACTAGGAGATGGACCCACATGAGAGATATGCCCCTAGATTGAATGCATTTTCACTATACCAATGCATTCTATTATTTGTTGATCAAGTCATGGTCATCATTTTGTGGTGAGTTGAAACTCACCTCTCTAAGCCTTTAGGGACACTTGGTGAATGTGTCATTAGGACATAAAAACTCAGCTAACCATCAAAATTGAGTTATGTAAGCTCCTACATGTGTGTTTTAGCATTATTTACATGAGAACATTACCCACAATCCCATGTTCGATGAGTTTTAGTAGTTGACCTCACCATGCCAAAATTGCATAGTCTCTTATTGAACAAAACCCTGGTTTATGATATCACTGAACAAGAAGAGCATTGGGTGAAAATAAAATGAGAGATAAGTTCCCATATATGGAATGCATTGGCATGATACCAACAAATTCAATAGTTCATCGATCCTAGACATGGAAATCATTTTATGGCAAGTTGCAACTCACCTACTTAAGCCTTTCAAACACTTGGTGAATCTATCATTAGGGCATAAAACACCAACCAAGGACAAGAACTAAGTTGTGTAAGCTCCTTCATGTGTTTTTTGGAATTTTATATGTGGGAACACCACCCCCAATCCCAAGGTCAATGATTTTCAGTATTTGACCTTGTCATACCGTAAATTATGCTTAAAAATACCATTATGTACATGTGAAAAGGTGTTAAGCCCTAAATGTTGGCACATTATTCCCTATATTGTGGATCATTACATATTATTAATGTTAGGTTTGGTCTATTAATGGCAATTTTCATTATTATTATTAATTAGTTATGTTGGCTTGGGTCCATTAGTTGTAATTGTACCCCTTTGTCTCATATATGTAGTAGGGATACCTTTTCATTTGGATCATCTCAATTTGTCTTGTCTTTTGTACCTAGTACATTGTATAAGGAGTTTTTCCCCTTGAAGAGGTGAGGCTTTCTATTCATTTTTCTTTTTTATTAAAGCATAAATAGAAAATATTAACCTTTTTGGTCTATTTATGCTCTATTTAGGACTTGGTTGCATAAAACTTACTGTTAGAGCTTGGACACTTCAAAAATGAGTCATCTTGGAATTTACGCTCTAAATTTGTTTCTAGGACATTTAATATAGAAAATTTCGTAGAGGACTTAGAGGAAATACCTAGATATCTTTGGTATGAGTTTCATATCCTGAATCATTACATGTTCAAATTTATACCTAGTGGAAATTAGGGTTTTTGAATAGTCCAAAAACTAGTCTAAAATAGGTGTTTTGGAAAAAACGGTTATATATGGAGAATGCAAGATCCAAATTGAGTGAGACCTATTATATTATATAATCCAACCATAATACCTTTGGTATAAATTTCAAAATAAAAACAAAAAAATCGGCATGTGGCACGCTTCACACTCTCTCTCTTATGAAAGTAAAAAAATAACAAGTGTTGGGAAAATTTTCAGAACTTGTTTTGGCACATTCAAATTAAATGAAACTTACGGCATTCAAAAGAGTACATATCATGATACCACATGCTAATATTTTATACTTGGAGGGGATGTATTTTTAGGGATTAACTCAGTTTGAATATCGAATATCAAATTAGTCTTCAAATCAAGGTTTGAAAAAGGTAAGTCATTTATTAATTTCAATGATTTTTAGTGGAAGGATATATTTGACGTGAACCAAAGGTGTGATATATATCTATAGGTGTGATTACAGCAAAGGGAGGTGTGAAATTTCACACTCTGCTCAAACCATTAGAGGATTCATTCCTAACCTACAGTGAAAGTGAATACCTATGTTTTCAAATGCCCAAGTTAGAAGATATGATTGAAGGGTCTGTGAAAATAGTTGATTTACTTAATTTAGAGGAATGTTTGGCACATCTAGGGAAGATGATGGAGGAAAATATGAAAAACATCGCTAATATCATACAAATTTAAAGGGAAAATATCTCCATAGGTGATGATGTGTTCTAGGGTACTCATGAAGATAAAGTTAGTAACCATGTTGAGAAACCTTTCATGGATAATAATATTGTAAGAGGAATTGATTCTAGTAATAGAAGTAACCACAGATGGTACCCAAGGGGTGTCCAACTACCCAATATTGACATGAGAAGTTTTAATGGAAAGGATCCCATAACATGGATATTTCAGATGGGGTAATTATTTAATATACACCAAGTTCCAATTATCCAAAAGGTACCTATTGTATCTTTATATTTAGAGCCTGATCAGTTTTTGTGGTACCAATCAATTGGTGAAGGAAAAAAAAAAACACCATTATATCTTGGCCCATTTTTACAGAATAATTAATATTATATTGTGATGATGTTAAGAGAACTTCCTTCTTTACACAATTGATAAATATAAGAAAAAAGGGTCCAATAAGTGAGCATGTTCAACATTTAAAAAGTTGAATCTCATAGTGGAAGGAATACCAAATGATAAATTGTTGGATAGATTTATTGGAAGATTTAAGGGTAAAATCAAACATGAGGTACACCTCTTCAAACCAACATCCTTAGAGAAGGATTCCATGTTGGAAAGGACGATTGAAAGTAAAAATATGACGATGGATACTAGAAAAACCACCTACAACAAATATAGAAAGAATAATGTTCCTTCTACTAAGCCACCTTAAACGTTGACACCTCAACAACTGGATGAAATAAGAGTGAAATGTCTATGATTTAATTGTAACAACGAGTATAGTATGGGACATAATTGTGGTGAGAAGAAATTATTCTACATAAATTGTGAAGAGGAAGAAGCAAAAGAAAAAAAACCAACTCGAAATGAACAAGTAGAAGATATTACTCCCACGATATATTTCCATGCATTTGATAGAATTAGCACTCATTAAACTCTCAAAGTTGAATGATATATCAAAAAGAAAAAGGTAATAGTGTTGATTGATTCTGGTAGTACTCATAATTTCATTCACATTAAACTAGCCAAAGTTCTCAATTGCTTTGTATATCCAGCACCACCATTTCAAGTAATGATTGAAAATTGAGGAACTATCAATTGCTTAGGGAAATACCATAATATAAATCTTATTATGGGGGAATATGTATTAAATTTTATTATTATTGATATCCCAATGGGTGGTTTTGATGTTTTCTAAAGGGTTCAATGGTTAAAATCATTGGGAATAATGGATTTTAATTTTTAAGAAATTTTGATCACAAATATTTCTTAGAAAGGAAAATAATTTGAATTAAGGGGTATCGCAGGGAATGCAACTAATTTAATAACATCTGATGGTATGAAAAAATTGTTGAAAAAAGGATATCAAGGTGTAATCACACAATTATGCTCATTATGTGTTCAAACATCTAAGATTCGACCTATTCCCCTAGATATCCAAATGGTAATTAATAATAACTCCAACTTATTTCAAGATATTCAAAAAGCTCTTCCACCTAGTTGATATTTTGATCATGCTATTCACTTAATTCCAGGAAGCGTTCTTCCTAAAATCAGACCTTCTAGATACCCCTATGGCCATAAAACTCAAATTAAACATGTTATGGTAGAATACATTTTGTAGGCTTAGATAATTAAGCCTAGACAAAGTTCTTACTTTGTACCAGTGATAATGGTACACGAGAAGGAAGGACCATGGCATATGTGTCTAGATTATAGAGAGCTCAACAAGATAACCATTAAATATAAGTTTCACTTTCTTGTCATTGATGAATTATTAGATGAACTACATGGATCAATTTACTTCACAAAGTTGGATCTCCATTCAGGGTATCATTAGATTAAAATGAAGGAAGAAGACATCCCAAAAACAACATTCAAAACTCATGAAGGTCATTATCAATTTTTGGTCATTCCTTTTGGACTTACAAATGCACCTTACATATTTCAAGGTTTGATAAATTCCATTTTCAAGCCCTTCCTTAGAAAATTGGTTTTCATATTTTTTGGATGATATACTAATCTATTACAAGTCTTGGGAATAAAATGTTCAATATGTTGAGAAGGTGCTACAACTACTCAAGGAGGAACAACTATATGCAAATCCTTCCAAATATTTCTTTTGGGTAAAGGAGGTAGAATATTTGGGTCATATTGTATCTCATGAAACTGTTAAGATAGACTATAACAAAATTAAATCCATGAGGGACTGGATGATTCCCAAAATATTGAAGAATCTTAGAGGAGACAAAAGTTGGGACTTGGCTGCATAACAAAAGTTGTTTTAGGTTTTTAAAATGTTTTTCTAATATTATGGTCTAGTAGTAGTAGTATGACTACATTTTGTCTCAAATATGAGAATAAATTGGAAATACCTTGATAATAAATTAGGTTATGAAGGACATGAGAAACATCATGTTCTTGAATTTCTATAATCTTGGACACTATGCTTCTCTTTTCCTTTAGAGATGTGCACAATGTAGTGACAATTCATAGATATAAACAGTGTTCCTATTGGTTTAGGTGGAGACAAAAATGACAAGTACAACATCTCAGTAAACTCAACAAATAATTTTTTTTTTGCAATTGATGGAACAAAATTAGCAGAAGCATGGAAGTGATTTTACCACCTTGACCACTAAAAGAACCTATTAATCAAATTTTGGGGAAATTTTATAATTAGAATGGTAATATATTCTCAAGTAAATAATACTAATGGGGAAATGTTGAAACGATTCCACGGTTAACAATGAATGCACTTAAGTGCATGGTCATCTAGAAGTAGTATAAGTTCTAGTGTGCACAATTTAAGGGAAAATCTATTAAGTTCCATAAATGTTGATTATATGTCAATGAAAGTTTATATTCATCAACTTGAATATAAATGTTCCCCATTACACTAGTTATGGGATCCATAATGTAGTGTTCTACTGTGGTTTAGGAGTAACATGGTATAGTATAATATTATTGCACTAATATGTCTCGATGTATTTACCATCTTTCAACTCATAAATTCAACACCACTGCAATTTATCATGTCTCAATTCTACATGTATGTATCTATTATTGTATGAAAAGATCAAACATGAAATGTTTGTTGAAAACACCAATATATTCCCATGCGTGCAATATCATTTCAATCTCCTTGTTGAAAATATAAAATATAATATGTAATATATTATGATCACTTATTCTTATATAGACCTCAGTTTTATGAATAAGGATTTTCACCATTGGATTTGGTCGATATCCTTAGGGATAGTGACCATCATTTGATAATTATTTATCTATATTTGTTATAGCTGATTTCACCACTCCAGGTAAATCACACTTTGTATGGCCTTCCCCTGTCCCACTGCAGACTCATTAGACACCATGGACCATTTTTTGTCCTTTGATGTTTCCTTGATCATCCCTAAAAACATGTGAAAAATGATACATGTGACTTTTAAACCTATAAGTGCATATATACGCGGGTTTGACCACTAAAACCGGGTACATCGGGATATGTGCATAATCCAAATCCTTTTGGAGTTTTCCTTGACATGGATCCGACTCATTTGACTCCTCGCCTTCCCTATGCCTTGATATCACTCGGATTTGACCTTTCATTATCCCTTTGAAAGCTATATAAGGAACCCCTTGGTACATTGAAGGCAAGAAGAGAGAATTGAGAGCAAAGAAACTATAATCCATTGTTGCTGGAACTTATGCTTGAGTCTGCATCCCTTTGTCCCTTGGAGCACTAGTGTGTTATTCCCAATCTTGCCTTTGGCTTGTGAGCTTGCTATCGAGAGATGGAGGATTGAGGTGGTGGAGGCCCAAGTGGGGGATTCAGTTTCTCTGGTTTGCAGACGTGTCATCAGAGGTTGTACCTTGTAATATCTGATTTATATTAATAGAAATATATTTTCCTGTCCAATAATGTGTGTTTGAATGAATATTTTATCCATGGGATTATGTCAAATGATTGTACATTATTGATTATATATGCTAGAATAGATCTAACACCATGATATATAGAATGCTTGTATTGTTTACTTGTTGTTGAGGAAGTAATATACCAATTCAAGATGAAGATTGGAAAGCTCAACGAGGATCTACTTCAACCGTCCAGAATAAGGTACGAGGTCTGATCCTTTAGTGTTAGACATTTAATTTCTATTGCATATTGGAAAGGATTGATTTATGGAGTCAAGTTGTCTGTTGTGGTACTCCAAGCCATAGGAGTTTCTCTCCGTAACAGAATTGGCGACTCCGCTAGGGATGTTCCTTTTTTTTATTTTGGGGTTTGTGGGCACAATGGGCTTGATATTATTGACTTGCTCTTGGTTTCTCCCTATTTCTGTGTCGCATTTTATAGTATGTTTGTCCTTTGACACTCCCCTTTATTGGTTTGGCCTTGGCCTGCTTTTTACCACTGCCTTCTCTGTATATGCGGTTTTTTGGCCAAAAGTCATGTACATACCCAGCTGTTCTTTAAATAGTCACGTACATCCTCCCTTTTGGTTGAGTTTGATGTTGTGGGAAGTTTCTAGGTGGGTTGTGAGTGTGGTTCGGTCCTCCTTGGGTCTGATGTTGTGTTTTGGATGCTTCTTTTGTGACCAGAGACCGCTTTTTCATTGATTTTTATTTGAAAGTAGTTTTAGTCATTTATCCTTTTTGTTTTTCCATTAGTACATTACTCTTTTTTGTCTCAGTGTCTTGCTGGGCTTGTCTTTTATACTTGCTGCAGAGATTGAGAGTTTTAGATGACTTTTATTGAATTTTTCATTCTTTTATATTGAAAAATACAAAGTAGTTGCACTCTTAGTTTCCTCTTAGATATGGATTTGAGGAGGTACTTGCATTGGATTGCTTGGATGAGAGTTGTGTTTAGGCTTTCATATAAGAAGGATTGCATTGGCATTCGGAAAGGAATATATATTTATGCATATCATGTAGTGGCATACCCTATGTTTCATTTGACAAAGATTGCACTTTGCATTGTTTGTTATGGTGTGCATATTTATTTCACTGCTGAGTCTTCATATCACTAGTTGCACGACCATTTCCCTTTGACTAATTTCAACGCTTAATTAAAATGAATTACACTCTTTTCTTTTATAGGGTGCACAAACAAGATTAGGTTTTAGGGTCTTAGAATAGTTCATTGTGAGTAAATTCTCCAAGATTGCTAAACAAAACCATGTATGTGTCTGTCCAGGTGAGAGTGTGAAATCCTCGGTATAATTAGTGTTTCTCAGGATCCTCCTCTTACAAGGGAGTTAAGCACGAGGCAATGTGAGCGGTTATTGATTGGGATGACCCCTAGTCATAACTGAGTAGCACCGGAGATATTTCCAGGATTGTATTCGTATCTAGGGGATCTTTCGAGAGTTTCAGGCTTTGCTACCTTGCCCATATGGTCAATCCCACCTGCAATTGTACGCCTAAGCATTGATTATATTGGGGTGACCTTAGTTTCCTTACCTAGGTTATCACAGGGGGTACTTGCAGAGATTATTCTGTAGGTGTCCCGGCCAGGTAGAGGTCAGACAGCATAGTCTCTTTATGCTTTGAAGCTGAGGGCCACTATAATTGGTTATGTACCTCCACTTGTAGTGTATGAGAGTTTCAAGCCTCTCCTAGGTGAGACATACCTGCTGCATTCGAGAGCTCACATATCCTCCCCTTGGTTTGCTTATATTTTGGCTGTAGATTTTCTTAGGAGTGTGCTCTTTGTGCGCTGGTTGGCCTTTGGGATCGTGGTTACTTAAGTATATTTATTCTCTCTTGATTGTGGGTCCTGTTATTTTTGGCAAGCCTCGTATTCTATCACCCGTCCTTTTGTCCTAGTACGGACCCTAGTGTTAGACTTGGGGGCATCACAACCCCTTACCTTGCTCATAGATTTGGGAATGGTCATATTCCATCCTCTACTCCATGTGTGGAGGATTTTTATTCCCTTAGCTTGGTCTTTACACCAGTGGTCATCCTCACAGGGGTGTTAGTGGATGCGTGAACGTTGGGTCCACACCTTACTTTTCGTTTTATGTCCCATTGTTCACCGCATTGTTTCCTTTGGGTGCATTTGTCATGATCATTCCTCCTTATATCCTATAGTTTGGATTCTTTATTGACTATTTCGGGTTGTTTTGGACTAATATGGTTGTCATGTAGTGTCCAGTTTTTGTACACTCTCTCTGAGGTTTCAACCCGTTCGTTCCTATCATAGGTATCATGTCTAAACTGGAATATAGGTTAGGATTTCACATCTGCTTGCATTTTGCATGACCTTATGACTGTTTCATTTTAATCTTAGGTACGAACCCATTCCATGGTATCACGGAACCTTCATGCTATTGTTAGAAGTGGTACTATGTGAATGGTAGAGCTTTCCTATACATGGTTGTCCTAGTTAGCTCCCCTTTGCATTTGGTACCCATGTTGTGAGTCCTCTCTTAGGTCTGGGAGTCCCTTTTAGTCCTGCCATGTCCTTGAGCAAGAGCTTCATACTCCTCTTGAACTTTATGCTGGCCATTTCCTCGAGACTCCCTTGTATATGTTAAGTTGTAATTGCATTATCATGAGCTTTTCCTGCCTTATTAAGCTTTATGTCGGCTCCCCTGACATTGTGTTTCATCCATATATCCCGAGCTTGTCTCATGTCTAGCAATGCAGAGCCATTTCTTATATCCTTCGCAGCTTGATTTCCCTTTTACCGGGAGGGGATTTTCCCCTGAGTGTCGATATCCTACACATGTATCCTTCCATTGAGCATAGGTATGTTCCACTGCTTGGAACTAGTTTGTTTTCCCTTATGACACTCGTCTCCTCCTAGTTTGTAACTGTAAAGCTATTTTATTCTTTTTTCAAGATTTTCAAATAACTGAAAAAAGTCCAAAAAAATTAAAAAACCAAAAATCCAAACAAGGAAATATGTTATCTGTGGTAGCTATCGAGCCGTGTCGCCTTCGAATAGAGCACTGTATATCACATCCATTGGTTGGGTTATAGTTTGACTTTAGGAGTTGTACTCATTTATCTGAGTTTATCTCCACCAACTGGTTAAGCTTCCAGTCCCTATGGAGCCTCTGTAGATGCCTCTTGTGTCACAGAGATGTCGCAGTTTGTATATTGAGTCTATGCTACCTTCATTCAATCACCATACGTTGTTATTCTCTTGTTCGAAGGAATTTGAAGCCTGACTCTGCCATTCCTCAGTTGTCTTGACTTTGCATGTCGGTCTTTCCCAGTACAGTTACTGGTTCGTGCACCTTATGATCGATTCCTTCCACATTATACAGCTTTGTTGACTACCTCATGTTGGATGATGGGGGATGCCTTAATGCCCTCCTTCCAGCAGATTTCATCCCATTGACTTCAGATCATTTATTCTGGGATTGGAATCTAGAGTCATTTTGAGTGCCTTGAGACTTGTAGTCATCAGTGGTAGGTTCTCTCGCCATCGACAGTTTTTGGGAATACATCAATGTCCCCTGATCGATGGATCCTCTCAAGTGTTCGACCTCAACACATTTATTCACACTTGTTAGTTTGCACTCTAGTACCTTGATTCCCATTTTCATTATCGATGGGCAATCTTGCGTCTGTTAACGGTATACATTAATGACCGGTAATTAGATGATGGACTACTATGTTCGACCTCGACACGTCTATTTGCATAGTAGGACATCTACTTGTAGCAGTTTGTGTAGAAGACTTTCCATATTGGTGGCATCCCTTATATGCTACCTCCTTGATCATGCCAGTGTTCATGAGATTTCAGCTCTCATGACTTGATTCTAGTATATGTCAGATATTTCCAGCCACTATGGAGATCTTGATCTGTTATATCTTCAACCACTATGGAGATCATGGTCCTATGTATATCTTCATCATGGAGATTCTGATCTATGTATATTGTACGTGGCTATGACCACATATGTGACATCATGTATCATGCCTATTCATGACCATTGGACTCTTATGTATCCAGGACTACTACATGTATTCACAGTTATATGCAGAGTTGTATTATTGTACTATGTTGATTGGGTGGCTAATCTTCCATTTGGGATCCTTCATCACTCCACTTCTGGGATGGACTTATAATGTATTTCGGCCATCGTATGACCCCTCTAACCTCACACATTAGGGGGCATCTATTATAGCTGATTTCACCACTCCAAGTGAATCACACTTTGTATCGCCTTCCCCTGTCCAACTGTAGACTCATTAGACCCCATGGACCATTTTTTGTCCTTTGATGTTTCCTTGATCATCCCTAAAAACATTTGAAAAATGATTCACGTGACTTTTAAACCTATAAGCGCGTATATACGCGGGTTTGACCACTAAAACCACATACATCAGGATGTGTGCATAATCCAAATCATTTTGGAGTTTTCCTTGACATGGATTCGACTCATTTGAATCCTGGCCTTCCCTATGCCTTGAGATCGCTCAGATTCGACCTTTCATTATCCCTTTGAAAGCTATATAAGGAACCCCTTGGTACATTGAAGGCAAGAAGAGAGAATTGAGAGCAAAGAAACTATAGTCCATTGCTGCTGGAACTTATGCTTGAGTCTGCATCCCTTTTTCCCTTGGAGCACTAGTGTGTTCTTCCCAATCTTGCCTTTGGCTTGTGAGCTTGCTATCGAGAGATGGAGGATTGAGGTGGTGGAGGCCCAAGTGGGGGATTCAGTTTCTCTGGTTCGCAGACATGCCGTCAGAGGATGTACCTTGTAATCTTTGATTTATATTAATAGAAATATCTTTTCCTATCCAATAATGTGTGTTTGAATGAATCTTTTATCCATGGGATTATGTCAAATGCTTGTACATTATTGATTATATATGCTAGAATAGATCTAACACCATGATATATAGAATGCTTGTATTGTTTACTTGTTGTTGAGGAAGTAATATACCAATTCAAGCTGAATATTGGAAAGCTCAACGGGGATCTACTTCAACCGTCCGAAATAAGGTACGAGGTCTAATCCTTTAGTGTTAGGCATTTAATTTCTATTGCATATTGGAAAGGATTGATTTCTGGAGTCAAGCTGTCTGTTGTGGTACCCCAATCCATAGGAATTTCTCTCCATAACAATATTGATTAAAAAATAAATTTGGGTTTGTTATAATTGATTAAAAAACAAGTTTGAGTCATGATGATTCCTTGGAATGAGTGGAACAATCATTTTAACTAAACATTAGGTCAATTCCAAAGTACTAGTAGCTACTAACAAGGAGGATAAATAATATTTTTATAGGTTGGATATATTGATCACAAATGATGAAGGGACCTATCTGCCTTAATAACATCCAACAAATAATACGGAAGTTGAGAATATTGTTAATGAAAAAGTTGATTGGGGTATTCTAAAAAAAATTGCATATGCATTAGATTCACATGGAATATTATCAATTTCAAATACATACAAAAAACCTTAAGGATATACAAATTCTCGAGCATTCCATGGTGGTTCCTAAACACACCAAGTTATTTGTATCTCCTTCATGTGTTATCTCTAGATTTATTTTAGAAATTTGGATTGCAAATGATAGTATAATTAGTGTCCTCATATATTTCATTCAAACTAGGAATTTGCATACATGAAAATTTTGAATTTGCACTAGAAATTAATCAATGAAAAGAATCCTTAAATAGTAAACATCATCATGCCATCATACCTATTATCATATAAACATGATTTTATTCAAGTAGACTGTCCAAATCCTCTTTGTATATCTCTCGTTCTTTAAATGAGGTAGGAAGTAGCGTACCTTGTGTCAGATCTTTCTAGACATTGTCTACAATTCGATGTTTGTACCAATGATTAGGTTTGTGAAGTGATAGACCACTGCACCTAGTCTATAACCCATGAATACATAATCATCAATATTTCTTTAATTTTCATCTTGTGTTAGATATTCACCCTTAACAACCCTCGAGCCAATTGGAAAATCATTACATTCAATATAATTTAAAATGTACGCATATGTGCATTACCTCATATTCATTGTTCCAAATAATAACTAGCATTAGAGGAAATTTCAACTCAAAATGGGCCTCCTAACAAAAATAATAAAATAATAGTTAAAATAATAAAATAATATTTTTTTATTTTGGAGGAAGAAAAGAAAAAAACTATTTTTTTGTTTGTATTTTCGACATATTTCCCTGTGTTTTTACTCAAATTTCGATCGGGAGAGCTCATTGGATGTGGAATTAAATTCCACATCCAACGAGTACCCACTCAGCATCCTTTTGATGGGCCCTACTACCCAAAAAACAAGAAATACCTGAAAAAATGTGATGATGACATCATCATCACATTTTTTCATGTATTTCTTGTTTTTGGTGTAGCGGGGCCCATCAAAAGTATGTCGAGTGGGTACTCGTTGGATGCGGAATTTAATTCCACATTCAATGAGCTCTCCGGATCAAAATTTGAGTAAAAACACGAGGAGAGATGTCGAAAATACAAACAAAAAAATAGTTTTTTTTATGATACCTATCCTCAAGTTTATATTAAAAAAGTGTTTAAGAGCTATACAATATTTCAAATTTAAAGCAATTTCATTGCCTATGACATGATGACATGGAATTTGAGTTAAAGTTAAAAGGCCCATTTTGAGTTGAAATTTCCTCTAATGTTCCACATTCATTGTATTTTGGGGCATCAACTGCATATATGTGTCCTAAAAAATCCAAAGTACGATCAAATGAAAATGTGTAGGAGTTTGATAACATAGTTAAATAATAAAAAATTGTTAGATACGATCTGAGATATCTCTACCTAGTTGTACAAGATCGGAGATATAATCATAGTCTGCTAAAATATATGATTAGACCTCCTCTAATTGGGTTTCTTAAAAAACTACACTTGTGTCTACAACAAGTGATACATGGTCCCATTCATCAACCTAGTCTATTGATTCACAATTATCCCATTCGCCATTAATACAAATCCCACAAAACCAAGCCAATTTTTAATTCCGCTACCCAAATAAAGGGTTATTTGACCTTTGAATTGAATGAAATCAATCAAATCCTTTTACTTTGTTTCAACGATCGAAAACTTCTAAACTTTCTTAGTACATGTTATGTCCATGTTAAATTCTGCTTCTCTTGAGAACCACTTGAAATTATTGTATATCACTATTGAACTATAGATTTTTCATCTAGAATATGACAATTTGTTGTAAACTTCATCTCCTCCTTTTGTAGTGTAGTTTTGATGCATGCACTAGCCCCATTATTCTTAGCTTTCCCATTTAAAGTATCAAAATAATTCCAAATATGTTGCACATTTGTTACACCCAAATCCTATCACCACCATGTGATAAGAACTTTTTCTTACATATTTTCCCTTAATCCCAGCACTTGGAGTGGAGACCCATGTTGTTTGTCAATCTTTCATGAAAATACTCAGCACCGCGCTTTCCCTGTTAACCATGAGTGGTTCCTTGTTCACACCACCTGTATCTTGTTTCCCATAAGCAGTGCCACCGCCTATGGCCTTTGGTCCGTAAGCATTTCTAACCTAAACCACTCTGTCATAAGAGGAGAAAAATGGTACCCTGGGTAAAATGGAAAAAAGAGAAGTTTCTCGAGGCTTCTAGATCATGAGCCTCATTTCCTCCCTTATCCCTATCATTGTGGGTCAAATGAGCTCGAGATCCCCCATCATAGGATCTTAGAGGCCACCTCATCCACAAATCTCTCAACCATTCCTATCCATTGAGCCTTATAAATACCAGCTCATGTCCATGGTTGAGGGGGAGAACCATAGAGGTATTGTTATGGTATTGGATTCACCACTTGGCCCAAGACATTTGAGAGCATAGAGAGAAAAGTTGGAGCTTACGGGGATGAAGTGTTGGTTTGATGGAGATGCATGTCGACACTAAGGCTTAATTGGTTGTAAAATTCTCCATTCATCTTAATGCAAAGCTGATTCCCATCCCACATTATTGTTGTTTTGATTTCACATGTAAATGTTGTTGGATTCCCTAGTCACTAACATGGATAAGTATATGATTTTCTAGTAGCTTTGATGTGTTTGCGTGTTTGATCTGGTTGTAGGTACACAGGTTCACTATCAAAGCAGCATTCCAAGTGTTTACGACATCTAGGGAGGGTCTTAATCCTTTGTCGTTCACTCATTTGTTCTGGATCTGAACCATTCAAACCAGAGGAACAGCTTCTGTCTACATAAGGTGAAATATTCATGCTTACAAATCTGGCGACTCCACTGGGGATAGATATATGCATCAGTTGATCTTATCTTCCTCGGTTCTTCAACTCTTGTCTGAATCTAGGCTCCATCTCCAACTCTCTCCAGTCAAATATGGTATCTAACTCAGTGAATTTTGGTTTGAAACTTCCATATCTATCTAGATCTAAATTATCTCGACCTTTTATGCTCTTTTTTATTCTCAATCTATCAGTTTTTACCTTGATCTGATCTTTTTCTGACTTGATCTGTTGTTCTCCTTTGTGTTTTGGATTTATATAGGGAACCACTCTTATGTAGTTGGTGAGAAGCGGTGCCACCACCTGAACTTAGTTAGCAGCATGTGGTGCCACCTCCTGAGTCATGTTGGCGAGAAGCGATGCTGGTCCAGAACTGCTCTGTCAAGATGCCTGCAGTGCGGTGCTAGGTAGGCCTTATTCCAAGACCTCTTTTTTTCAGTTTTTGCAAAAAAATTGAGTTGATTTGCTTTCAGTCCTGCACTATCAGGCTTGTGTGTTAGAATCTGATGCTTGTGGTTTGAAAATTTTTGGTTAAAGATTGGTTTGATTGGAAAATTCAAAAGCTAGATTAGGCTTATTGATTGTTGATTCACTTCTATGCTTGTTGGTTCTGATTGTGAAAGGACTTCTCATTTTTTAAAAGCTTAGGCTGTTAGTAGGATCTCTTTTCATCTCTATTATATAGACTGAAAAGTATCTTGGTTTCATTTCTTGTTTTCATAGAGAACTTCTTTTTCCTCCTTTAAAAAAGAAAATTTTTGACCAAGATTAGGTTATCATCATTGAGCATTAGACATTGGATCTTTGATTGGCCTTACAAGCTTTAAGGCTCTTTATGTTCTTTTGTCTCTCATGCATTTAATACTATCTCATCAAAATAAAAATATGGTATTTTTAAGTTAGATTTGTCTATTTTTTAAGAAAAATTGAAAAATAGAGTGCATATGCATGTAGTGTGCTTCTTGTTTTTATTTTAGGAAAAGAGATTCTTCCCCTTCTTATTGCTTTCAAAAAAGAGAAATCAGTTTGGAAAATGCTGCTTGTCTTTGACTTTATGTTCAATATTGTTGTTTGGAAATATTTTTTGTTTTGAAACAAAAGGAAATACTCTCTTTCCCTCCTGTAGGTAGGCATATTGAACGGTAAAGTGAAATATTTGCATACGCATATTGCATGGTTTTACTTTTTCTGTCAAAACACCATGCATTCACCTAACCATCCACTTTCAAATTAACGATAGTTATAGGTCAAAATTTACATAGCAATTGGAGTGATAGGTTAGAGACGTGTTCAGGCATCGTTAAACATAGGAGTTGTCGTTATTTGTCCGCATTACATCCCGGGACTCATGTGGTTATTCCACGTACCATCGATATATCGAATGACCTTTCACATACCCTTGAGGTATATAGAAAGGTACTTCACATACTTGATTGTATATCGGAAGGCCCCTTGTGTATGGTTATGCATTAGATAACACTACTACCAATTCGAGCTCCAACGTACCTTGAGTATATTGGGAGACCCCACTAGGATAACTTATCCATTTGAGAAAAGCCCTTTGGCTATATTGCTTGGAGCCATACACCAAAAACAACATTTGGGGTGATTACTATGCACTTACCCTAGAGGTATATCGCAAGTGGCACCTTCTTGACAATATTGGTGAGAGGCCTGACTATCTGAACTCCTCCTATCATTTTAAGTTTGTTTGTTTGACCTATAGCTTGAGTAGGGAAATTTTTTGGTGTATTTTCTAGTTTTTCAAACCCTAGGTTAGATAGGAACTGTACAAACTGGATGAGCTAAGACAGTCCCGAAGAGTATGGGGCTTTCCACCCAATTTTATTCCTAGTTCATGAGAAAATCCAATGGAAGCTATCGACCAAGGAGCTACTACCACCTCCCAAGTGGGAGATAATGTGGTTGCAGAAAGTGGAGGACCATATTCTTCACACTCGCCTCCCTTGGTCCAACTACATTCTCAGGGAAATACCTCGTTCCATTCTCCCATAGAAGGTCATGTTGATGATATTACACATCTAGATTATGGTCCCAATGCTCCATTTTGGGATACCTCTATAGGACAGGCCATTGCCTCATTTGGCACCCATTTAAACCTTTCTGAAGAAGTTTCTCCTGATGAAGAAGAACGTAGAAAATACCACGCAGCCATTCTCCATGCACAGGAGATTGAAAGAAAAATAGATAGCATATTGGGCACACCACCATCACATTCCATAGCTGTTCCTGTGGGATACCGTTCATTGGACAATTCTGTGAGACCCATTGAACCGATTATAGATCACACAGTAACACCACACAACCCAGGTCAAACTACCAACCCCACCACCTCCCATATTATGTCTATTCCCAATCCTCCCAGGTCTTCCGCACCTGGGGCCCAACATTCAATTCCCGTTTTGTCATTACTTTCTAGTGCCGGGGGGAAACCCCTGGCATGACCTACATTATATGGCATCGGAGTTGTACCTAGTCAAGGACAGACCTCTAATATAGAACAATCTATAGTTTATGTCCCCCCCACCCATACTAATGTGGTTAATCCCCCATTCAGCTCAGGTCAGCCCTTGGGGGAACAACCTGTAGCCATTCAATCTTCTGGAAGTCATGGTTATCGAATACATGTAGGAAATATTAATTATCCATCTAACCCTATAGGAATTCCTTATGTCAGAATTCCATACCCTAGTAATATGTTTACTCCATGGGGGCATCCTAACTGGTCTTACATGCCAGCTATGGGGGAGATACCTATCCATACTTCAGGAGGTGCCAGAGGACCGTCTAATGGAAGCCCTCCCCTTAGAGGGCCTAATTGTCCCGGAGGACTTGGCATTTTTCCTCCTTATGGTCCTAGTGGTCCTAGTGGTCCTGGGGGGTCTGGTGGTCCTGGGTGGTCTAGTGGCCCTCCTCCTAGTGGTTCTAGAGGCTCTGGAGGTTTACCCCCAAGAAACCCTAGAGGGTTTGTTGGTCCACCTCCTGGTGGTCCCGGGGGCCGTAGTGGTCCTCCTCCTAGAGGCCCTGGTGGTCCTAACGGTCCTGATCCTAGAAATCAACCCCCTGCAGGAGGATTTTCCGTTAGTTCTTCATCACAAAAACCTGTCTATCAGTCTGCTTACAGTCCTACTGGTAATTATATTCCATATCAATATTACCAGTATGTGCAACCTAACTGCCAGTTACCTTTCCTAGCAACTTTGGACTTGCCTGACCTGTCCAACTTGATTAATGACCCCATTTGACACAATCCTTCATGGCCTCCCATTCCGGTAAAGTTACCATCGAACATCCTGAAGTTCGATGGGAAGCAGGGAGACGATCCAAAAAACCATGTCATGACATTCCATCTATGGTGTTCTTCAAAATCCATCATGGACGATTCTTCTTGGTTACAAATTTTCATTGAGCTTTGACCGGTACAGCTGCGAAGTAGTACATTGAACTTCCACAACATTCATTTGTGGATTTTGGCTCCTTGGAAACTGTGTTTCTTACACACTTTCAGCTCCCTATCCATTATGAAACAGGTACTGATCTCTTAACTTCTCTGTGATAGAACACCTCCACCCACATATCCAATCATATCCATGAGTGGAGAAGACGAAGAAGGATTATTAAGGCCCCTATTCCGAATCAGTTATTAGCTGACTGGTTCACCAAATCTTTGTTGCCTCCAATTTCCTGAGATATGGCTATGGGCGGTGCCATTACTGAAGAGCAGGCTATTAGTTGATCCCAGTATCTAGACTTGGCCTATTCCTAGTCTGGAACTCTTTATGACTTGATTCCTCAAGATCCTCGCCCAAGCACCGACCCCATAAAGCCACCAGTAGAAGTACCTGTTGATGGGATTGTTGGTTCAATCCAGTCCCCGTCAGTAGCGAAACCTGCCAAGCAACCCCAGACTGCCACCCCTACTCCTTTCACTCCTAAGGTTTCCGTCGAGATCAATTCTATTCAGATTACTCAAACCTCAGGTAATAATAAAAAGAAGGGTAAAAGTAAGAGTAAAAAACCTGGAACCCAACTGGAAAATCCAAGACCAACCAACAATGATAACGATAAATGGAAAATAAAGGAAAAATATCCATTTCTGCTATGTGGAGGTGACCATTTCACAAAAGAGTGTCCCCGTCGGGATGAAATCTCCCAATTTATGAAATCAAATCCCGCACCCATAGTACTCACAGATCCTTTTCCCTCTCAACAACAACTGATAGACCACATGTCTAATCAAGGTAACTCTAGTTCATCAGAGGAAATTCGGATGATGTCCTCAAATACCATTAGTCTACAAACTCGTAGTCAGAATTATGACAAACCCGTAGACAAGAAAGAATACCATTCTTCTTCAAGGCAAGCTCCCTCTACTAGTTCTTCGGAATCCTCGTCTACTATCCTCCTATCCATTAAGAAGCCTACTCTCGACATGATTTTGCATCCACCAAAGAGTACTCTTTGGAAGGTTGTATTTAACCCTGATGCCTGAGTTGCCCAATTTTATAATGTAGTTGAACATATCACTCAGGCACCTTGTGCAATGTCTACCTTAAAAGTACTCCAAAGTTGTCCTACACAGCGCAAAAACTTGTTAACAACATTAGGAGCTTTAGACCTGGATAATACTAATTTGATTCATTTCAATATTGAGAACTATAATTCTAGGTTACCTCATACACTTGATTTTCATATCATTACAAAAGTAGTTGGAAAGAAAGTTTTTAGAATGGTACTAGATGAAGGAGCTACGACCTCAGTTTTGTCTCTCTCTTGTTGTAAAGGTCTCGGCTCTCCTGAGCTTGCAACATCACCTACGACTCTGAAGGCCTTTGATAGATGAGGTTTCCAGCCCCATGGTCTCATATCAGCCCTCACAGTCGAGATTGGAGGAAAAACCATTTCCATTCAAGTAGAAGTGGTAGATGCACCGTTAGGTTACAACCTCCTCCTAGGAAGAAATTGGTTTTTTGCCATGACTGTTGTCACTTCGACAATATTCTGAACAGTCCAATTTCTGTGTCTAGGGAGAATTGTTACCATTGACCAGCTTGATTTTTTCATGCTGAATGTTACTACCTTTATGGCTAATAACATCCCCATGTTAGGCCAGTCCCCTCCTCCTTACTAGTCGATTAGGGTAGGCATGCTGAAGGATTCATCCCTTATGGGTATTTTTCCATCCACTCCTCCTAACACGGATACCACGATAGTCCATATGATCACCTTATTTGATTATGATCCTAATGGAAAACAAGTTGTTGATTCCACCTCGTTGAGTTCACACAAAGCAATGTATGACACCATTAAAACCATTTTCGACGATCACATTGATGAGCTTCATCTAGTGGCTTCGGATCCTTACCATTTACCTTACTGGTTAGAACCATCACTTCATGTTCTAGATTATCTCTTTGATACTTCCTTCTAACGAGTCCATTATGGAGATCATGAGTACAGATGAGTCCATTTGGGAGGATCACTACAATAGATCCATGTTCCTCCCCAACACTAGTTCGGTTAAACATGATTATGCATCCCTGTTTCCTATTGATATTGTCAATGTACCCCAAAGTCCCATATTGTTGCAAGACACATATTCTAAAGGAAACCTTTGCAACATTACTCAGACAAATTTGATTGACATATTAGCCAATCCTGGTACCATCGAGCATGTTCATGTTGGGCAGAACTGCTCGGCAGATGAATCTGAAGCATATAAGGCACTTTTCAAAGAATTTCATGATATTTTTGCCTAGTCCTATGAAGAGATGTCGGGGATTGACCCATCCATTATGGTCCACAAGATTAAAACCTATCCCATGGCTAAACCTGTCAGGGAAAAACTAAGGCAAGTCCTTCCATGGAAGGCCGCAACTATTAAAGCTGAAATAGAGAAACTTCTCAAAGATGGGTTTATTTATCCTATAACCCTGACAGAATGGGTATCGAACGTTGTCCCTGTCAATAAAAAGTAGGGCACCATTAGAGTCTGTATTGACTTTAGGGATTTGAATAAATCTTGTCCAAAGGACAAATTTCCTACTCTGCACATCAATCAATTATCGACAACTTTGCTAGAAGTGTCATCTTCTCATTTATGGATGGCCTCTCTGGTTATAATCAAATTGAGATATTTCCCACCGATCAGCACATGACGGAATTCATTTTCCCATGGGGAACCTTTGCATATAAGAAGTTACCTTTTGGATTGGAAAATGTTGGAGCCACATTCCAGTGTACGATATCCTATGCATTTCACGATATTAAACATATTGTTGAACCGTACCTTGACGACCTCCCTTCTCATTCACAATGATGGGAGGAACACCCTGGTCATCTTAGAGACATTTTCCTAAGATGTTGTCATTATAATATAAGGCTCAATCTACATAAATGTGTT
Organism: Pseudotsuga menziesii; assembly: GCA_001517045.1. NCBI lineage: Eukaryota > Viridiplantae > Streptophyta > Pinopsida > Pinales > Pinaceae > Pseudotsuga > Pseudotsuga menziesii. The sequence goes on along the minus strand of LPNX010191941.1, from coordinate 51,769 downwards.
TTCTGCATTGAGACATGACATCTGTTAGGATTTATGGTCTCTAGGGATGGCACTCGGATTGACCCCTCGAAAATTGCCACCATATTAGCTCTACCAGCCCCAACTAATCTACTTGAACTCCAAAGTTTGCAAGGGAAGGAAAAATTTCTCCACCGTTTCGTGTGCAATTTTGCAGAGAAAACACATGGTTATATGCGTCTCCTCAAGAAGGACACCTCGTTCTTTTGGGATGACCAATCCCAATGTTCCTTTGATAATCTCAAACACGCTCTGACTCATTCACCCATGATACACCCCCCAGATTATTCAAAGGACTTTCTCTTGTATCTTGCTGCCTCTGCTACTACCATCGCTATGGTTTCGGTGCAAGAAAATACCAAGTTCAGGAGCACGTGATTTACTATACTAGTAAGAATCTTATGGATTTTGAAACCCAATATTCATGTGTGGAGAAGTTAGCATTGTCCACGGTCATTGCTGCACAAAAATTTCATCACTACATTTTTCTTTGCACAACCACTGTATTGGCAGACCAGAACCCTATGTATTTGTAAATTCGGAATGTATTCATCTTTATTTCTTATGTATTGTAACCTGATGTTTATTCTGGGATGTATTGTAATGTATTTGAGTCATGCCATACCCCAATGTTTATTCCGGGAATTTTCTATAATGAGAAAATCATGTCAAGTCATTGTGGGTAACCCTCCTATTGGTCAAGGGTTAAAGTCCCCACAGTTGTGGGGCCCTTGGGTTATTAGACTATCCTAGTGAATTCAACCCTAATTGAATCATTGTAAGTTGGGGCAATAGTCCCCACCATTGTGTTACCCTCCTATTGGTCGGAGGAGGCAAAGTCCCCACAAGTGGTGGGGCACTAGGGTTATTAGACACTCCTAGAGATGTCGGCTCTAGTAAGTAATCGTTAAGTGAGGCCGACATGTTGGAGTGGGTTCCAAGTGAATGGAAGAATATAAAAAGAGAGTGAGTGCCTCTCTATTTATCATACTCATACACACACACTCACTCATTGGGGCGCATGAGTGAGAGAGGAGAAGCTCTCTCAGTGTGAGAGAGAGAGACTGTTGCGGTCAGAGATCATCTTACTGTTTTTCGGTTTTACTTTTGTTGCTGATTGTATCTTTGAGGAAGTTGTGAGGTTTTCACGATTTATGATTTCTTCGAGGATAAACATTGTTTTCATTGTCTCTTGTGTTTGATTGATGTGCTTGTTATTCTCTTTGTTAAAGATCCTAATGTTATGCTAGCTTAATGATAAAAATATAACATGGTATCAGAGCTAACCTGAGAAGAAGACATTTTGCAGCTGTATAAGCTAGGGCTTCTTACTTTTTGGGTCTCTCTCCACAATCCATCAGCAAAAGTATGCTAGGCTGACTCTCCTTTGAAGGGCACATCTTTCTGTCGAAGCAGAATTCGATTCCAAGCATTTTTAGTTTTCGATGCAGAAATTAGGGATTTCTATAGAAGAGGATTTTTTGAGTGAGCCTAGAATAGGATTGTTCTCCTCATCAAAATATAATTTTAGAGACCTAGATCAAGAAATTTGGTTGGGTGAAACTCCGGGAAAGTCAAACCCTAGTTAGACCCCGAGCTAGAAAAACCCTAAATACTAAAACTGCTGAGTTTTGGTACATTCACTATATCCCACGATTGGAGAATTATAAAGCACTAAAACATGTAGGGTTCGAATATAACATCCTGATGAAACCTGTGTCCAAAATTCAGCCTCATATTCGCTATATTTTGGGAGATATGATCCCTCCAAGTTAGGGTTCCAGCCTCTTCCAGAATTCATCCATAAACAGGACACCTGAGGAGAATTGAAATATATTGGGATACAGAGGTCCAAATGGAATTTCTAAAGATGTTATATAAAGGGAACAGAATTTACTTTCTGTGGTCCAAATTTTAGACTCAAAAGATGAACCAATGACACGTGGAAGTCCATACAACTTCGTTGTTCTGAAAAGTCCTGTAACAGGTCACCATGGGAAATGGATCATAAATCTCAATTGGTAAAAATAATTCTAATGAACCCTAGGTTTTTTGGATCAGGGACATACAAGGTTACCTTATTACACAATTTCATACATGGAGGAGAAGTAATTTCAGAGATATCATAGAAACAGTGTCAGGCATTTCTGCAGAAGAAATTGGAAAACTAGGGCTTCCTGTTTCGGGAACTTCCCCCAACTATTTTCAGAAAAGAAGTACATTGGAGAACTCCATTTGAAGAGATCTATCTGTCTATCCAATCAAATCTTAAATATTCCATGTTTTGAAAATTAGAGTTTCTATGACAAACCCTAGATCAGCCAGCTCTAGAATCAGGACAGACACCTCAAATCGGTAAGATCTGATCCTTTGCTATTTTCATTTGAGGTTCTCATTTCAAAGTGATCTATCACATCAGCTTGATGATGAGCTTGGTGAAGTTGACAACTTCCAAGCATGGAAGTATGTGATCTCTCTGAAGAAAATGAATGGGACACCTACATGAGTAGAGAGGTTCTAGTTCCAGAGGGAGATGAGGGTAGAAGCCTTACACAAGAAGAACTTGGTCAAGGCCAAGAAGATCATTGTTGATTCAGTCACAAATCAAATTGTACTACAAGTGTCTTCCTTAAAGACACCAAATATGTTTGATTCATTGACCAAGCTATTTGAAGGGAAGAACATACATCAGAAGATGACTTTAAGAAACCAGTTGGAGAATGTAAATATCCAGAATGCAGAGACCATGCAGTCATAAGGGTCTCTCAAATCAAAGAACAACTTGAAGCCGTAAAAGAAGAAGTGAAGAATGCAGAAGTGGTGATGGCCACCTTGAATGGCCTCTCAGGATCATGGGATTCATTCATTCAAGGAATGTGTGCTAGAAGGAAGTGATTACTTTCAGTAGACTCTGGGAAGAACAAGAAGCTTGACTCATAAGAATAGAAGAGAAGATGGGAGCAATTGAAGATCAAGCTCTCACCATCCAAAGAATATCCCTCAAGCAATGAGGAATATGAAGAAATCAACTCTTGAAGAATCTCTTATACACCTTAGCATTTGGATAAGAAACGATGATAATATGAATTAAGAAGACGATGAAGCTGAAGGCTCAAGAAGGAGTCTAGCCATGAAACAAATAAAGATAAGTATTCAATTGTCATTTCATGATATTGTTTTGTTATGCATTTGTTTATATTCAGTTGATGTATTATGCATGATAGGATGTTTGCATTAATGACAGTATAATTATAATATGCATGTGATGGGTAATTAGCTCATGGTGCTATACAACTCTCCATTGCTACTTATCTAGAATGAAACCTCTTTGCTGACATATTGGATTAGTGCACAATCTCAATGTTGTCCTGGTAGAGATGGAAGGCATCTAGAAAAGTTCTCGTGAGATATGGATGAATGTTGTATTGGATAAAGTAGTTGCATGATCATATATTTATGCATAAGAATTTTCCAGTATGAACATTACTTATGAAATGTTTCTAACCATACAAATGCATTTGACTTGTAGGAAAAGTCGCATACATAATCGGCTACAAGCAAAGAAGGAAGAGACTTGTTCTGAAGAACAAGTGACGAAATTTCAAAATGAAAAATAATATGACGAATGCAGCGACATAATTGATGTAGAACCTTCCAAGAACAAAGGGAAGATCAGTTCAGGAAGAATGATGTCTAGGATGCAGTATCGATACATGAAAGGAATTTCGTAGTTCCATCATGCAGTAGATGGAAACATCGTGGGATACAAGACAAGATTCGTATCATGAGGCTTCTCACGAAAAGAAGGCATAGACTACGAAGAGACATTTGCAGCAATTGCAAGTGAAGACACATGGAAGGAAGAATCATGTGTGAAAATTAAAGAAGGCCTTGTACGTTCTTAGAAGACACCCATGGGATAACACATACATGAGGAGCTTGATGAAGATATGAACCTTTGCTACAAGGTGGATAAAGGATGACAAGCTCATAGATGGGTGCAAGAGGAACTTTTGAAAAGGTTCAAGATAGAGGATCTTGGTATCCAGTGATCCTAGATGGATACATTGAAGATTAGTAGCATAGGAATCTACTTGTCACTCTGGTACAGAATGTTTCAGTCCATAGAGTACGGAAGACAAAGGGAGTGACTGCAGAAGGTCCTAAGGTTCAACATGGTACGACAGGATGGATAGATTACTGATGACTCTAGGATTTACTAAGAGTAAAGTGGATTCCAACCTTTGCTTCAAGGTTGAAGGTGGAAGACTAGTGATGCTCCTGTTATGTGTCGATGCACTACGTTCTAGCCATGGAGGTGTGGACAAGGGAAGTATGTAGTAGAGATCCTGAAGAGGTTCAGGATGATAGAATGCATGACTACACCTATGGAATCAAACCTGAAGCTATTGAGTGTTGCTTCATCAGAGTCGGTTGATGCCATGATGTATCGTCAGATGATTTGTTCCTTGATTTACTTGATGGATACGAGACCAGATACTTTCTTTATTGTGAACACATTGAGACATGTTCACTTGATGGCTGCAAGTATGATATGAATCAGAAGATTAACCTGGAAGTTTATACGGATTCAGATTGGGCAGTGCCATTGATAGGAAGAGCACTTTGGGGTGCTTCTTCAATGTGAGATCATGTGTGATCTCTTGGTTGGCAGGATGGATTCATGCATGGCCCTGAGTACAGCTGAGGCAAAATATGTTGCCACTTTCTCTTCGGTAGGTAGTATGTTTCTTTTGAAAAATACTATTTGATTTGATTGATCTGACTTGCATTTTTGGTATGATGTAGAGAGGAGCAGTGAAGCTCCAGTTTGTGATATATATCGAGATCTCTCGAAAGAGGGAGTTCTAGCATAGCTGGGAGACAGGTTGTCTAAGCATAAATCCTGGTGAAGCTTGTAGGTTGCTCAGACGTAAACGGTCCTGTAGGTTTTCCTCGACTGTAATTGATCCTGGAGAAGCTCGTGGGTTATCCTTGGATGTAATTAGCCTTGATGTGATTCTATGCTAGAAATGGCCAAAGTGAAGTTTGATTACTTCAGGGAGAAGCTTGGTGTTCTCTAGATCAAGGTTCCCTCCAAATGGAAGTGATGATTTTGTGTGCCTTTCTGACATGGTGAGAGGATTGGTTCCTTCCATGGTCAGATGTAAGTGTTGTGCCATTCCGACATGGTGAGAGGATTGGTTCCTTCCATGGTCGGATGTAAGATCTATGACATGGTGAGAGGATTGGTTCCTTCCATTGTCAGATGTATGTGATGATGCCACATCCAGCATGAAAAAGCGCTGGCTCTGTGAAGACACATCTAATATGAAAAAGGACTAGCTCTGTGTGGATTCCACATCCAGCATGAAAAAGGGATGGCTCTGTGAAGACACATCTAGTATGAAAAAGGACTAGCTCTGTGTGGATGCCACATCCAGCATGAAAAAGGGATGGCTCTGTGAAGACACATATAATATGAAAAAGGACTAGCTCTATGTAGGTTCCACATCTAGTATGAAAAAGGACCAGCCCTGTGAAGACTCATCTAGTATGAAAAAGGACTAGCTCTGAGGAGCTGCCACATCTGGTATGAAAAAGGACCAGTTCTGTGAAGACTCATCTAGTATGAAAAAGGACTAGCACTTAGTAGCTACCACATCTGGTATGAAAAAGGACCAGCTCTGTTATGCCTCATCTGGTATGAAAAAGGACCAGCTTTGTGATGCCTCATCTAGTATGAAAAAGGACCAGCTCTGTGAATATTCATCTAGTATGAAAAAGGACTAGCTCTGAGTAGCTTCCACATCTGGTATGAAAAAGGACCATCTTTGTGATGCCTCATCTAGTATGAAAAAGGACTAGCTCTATGATGATACATCCAGTATGAAAAAGGACTGGCTCTGTATAGGTTCCGATGATGAGAAGAATCAAGAGATAGCACCCGTGATGATGACCTAGTGATGATCCAGATCCAATGATGATGATCTAGTAGTGATGATCCAGATCTAATGATGATGTCCAGTGATGATCCAGATCCAGTGATGATGTCCAGTGATGATCCAGATCCGAAGATGAAGATGACTTGAAGAAAAAATATGACTTCAAAATAAATATGACTTGAAGATGAAGATGACTTGAAGATGAAAATGACTTGATGATGATCCAGATGATACAGTGAAGAAGACTTGTGCTGATATATTGTGTCGAGAGAATACCTTCCTAGTTAAGAGGGAGTGTTGATGTATTTGTAAATTCGGAATGTATTCATCCGTATTTCTTATGTATTGTAACCCGATGTTTATTCTAGGATGTATTGTAATGTATTTGAGTCATGTCATACCCTGATGTTTATTCTGGGAAGTTTCTATAATGAGAAAGTCATGTCAAGTCATTGTGGGTAACCCTCCTATTGGTCAAGGGTTAAATTCCCCACAGTTGTGGGGCCCTTGGGTTATTAGACTATCCTAGGGAAGTTGACCCCAAGTGAGTCATTGTAATTCAGTGAAATAGTCCCCACCATTGTGTTACCCTCATATTGGTCGGAGGAGGAAAAGTCCCCACAAGTGGTGGGGCACTAGGGTTATTAGACACTCCTAGAGATGTCAGCTCTAGTAAGTAATTGTTAAGTGAGGCCGACATGTCGAAGTGGGTTCCAAGTGAACGGCAAAATATAAATAGAGAGTGAGATCCTCTCTATTTATCATACTCATACACACACTCACTCATTGGGGTGCATGAGTGAGAGAGGAGAATCACTCTCAATTTGTGAGAGAGAGAGACTCCTACTGTCAGAGATCATCTTACTATTTTCTGGTTTTACTTTTGGTGTTGTTTCTATCTCTGAGGAAGTTGCAAGGCTTTCACCATTTATGATTTCCCCGAGGATAAACACTGTGTTCATTGTCTATTGTGTTTGATTGTTGTGCTTGTTATTCTCTTAGTTAAAGATCCTAATGTTATGCTAGCTTAATGATAAAAATCTAACAGTATTACATCCTGACTCGTCAGGTGCTTAGGGGAAAGTACTCCCAAGGGATAGTCATACTACAGGAGTTTGATCTAGAATTTTCCAAAGCCGCATCAAAGAAATCCCTGGTCTTTGTCGAGCTCATGTGTGATCTTCCATGTGCTTCGATGGAATCTAAGCGTAGTGATTCATTTTCAAATGAATTCGTGTTCTTGATTAGCACTACCGATCCATGGTATGGATATTTTCTTATTTATTTCCAAACACAATGATTTTAGACGCATTTATCTCATGATGATCGCCACCGTATCCGTCACCACATGAAATACTACCTCATCCTAAATGATACATTGCATAGACGTGGGATTTATTCTATTCTTCGGTGATTCCTTACCCATGAGGAGACTGAACATGTGTTGAATGATTGCCACTCTGGAGCATGTGGAGGTCATTTATCTAGGATGGCTACAGCCCATAAAATCCTTTACACTAGATATTTCTAGACTTCAGTCTTCAAAGACTGTCATGAGGCTATTATGAAATTCCCACCTTGTCAACATTTTATCCCAAAAAAGCGCACTCATCCTGCTCCGCTACATCCCGTCATTGTTGTTGGCCCATTTTCCAAGTGGGGGATTGAATTTATGCATTGTAAGCCTACCTCAACCAGGGGGCATGGTTACATCATTGTAGCCGTTGACTATTTTACAAAATGGGCTGAGGCCATGCCTACATATGCAGAAGATGGTAAGACTACCACTCTCTTCATATTCAATCATATCATAGCTATATTTGGAGTCCCACAGTCCATTGTTACCGATCACAGATCACATTTTCGTAATCAAATGATGGAGGAACTGAGTGCCAAGCTAGGTTTTCACCCTGAGAACTCTACGCCATATTATCCACAAGATAATGGTTAGGTAGAGGCCATTAAAAACGTTTTGAAAACTATGCTTCATTGGATGGTTGGAGATCATAAATCCAATTGGAACCACATTATTTTCTCTTCTCTTTGGGCTTATAGGACTTCAGTGAAAACAACTATTGGTTTCACGCCTTTCCAGCTTGTTTATGGACTCGAAGCTGTCTTACCGATTCAATGTCATATTCCATCGTTACAACTTGCCGTTGAAATTCTCCTAGACACTTCCGGAGAGGAAGAAAGATTTTTGTACTTGAATAACCTTGACGAGACTCAGAGAGATGTTTCCTTGGCTAATGAGGCACACAAGAAACGTGTCAAGGTGAAGTATGATAAATCCATCCAACCCCATGTTTTTAACGAGGGTGACCTAGTTTTGAATTACGACCAGAGATATGACAAACTAGGGAAAGGAAAGTTTGAGTCCATGTGGTATGGTTCTTTCATCATTTCTAAAGCTTTAGAGAAAGGGGCCTACGATCTCTTTGACTATGATGGAATCCCTTTAGGGGAACCTCGCAATGGGTTGTACCTGAAGAGGTACTATTCGTAGGTCTTTCTTGGATAGTATCTTGTATATATGTATATTGCTTGACTTTCAATGTGCTTTTAGTATTTTCAATATGGTTTTGAGTTTAGTGTCTGCATCTGTTTATACCATGTTTTGGTCATGCAGAGCAGATGGCTTTCTACGGCTTCGCTGATGGTGCTTGCCACCACACCTTGAATCTCACCTCAGCTGCTTGGGTCCTCTATTCCCCGGCTAAATATTTGGTCAATTCAAGAATGTTTTGTATTGGTCCCGCTACCAATAACATCATCGAGTATTGAACAGTCATAGGTCTTCTGACTCAAGCTACCTCCCAAGATGTCTGCAATCTGGTAGTCTTGATGGAATCACAACTCGTGGTTTGTCGTCTAAACCATGTGTACACCATTAGAAATCATGTGCTTCTCCACCTTTTTCGAAGGGTATGTTTGTTAGAAAGGTCATTTCAAACCATCACTATAGGCATATCCCTAGGGAACATAATGTAGTTGCTGACTCATTAGCTAATTACATCCTAGATTGGCATATTGCCCATTCATGACGTTAAAATCAAACATGGTCCATTGTAAATAAACATTTAAAGACACATAAAACTCATGTAAAATACATTCATCATTGGAGACATATAAACACCAGGTAAGAGTATGTATATATATATGAACAAGTTTACAAAAATAGGTCCCGAGACCTCATTTGAAGCACGTAGGCTTTCAGGAAAAAATCACCATACAAAATTCTGAAGCTATCATGTTTCAGTAGATATCTCATGCACACAATGTCTAGTGATGCTCGTGGTAGCACATCACTACCTAGGCTACTCTATGTAGCAGCCTACTAAATTGACCTGGTACTCCCATTGTAGGTCTCTGATACCTCAGAGGGAGTTCATCGATGGAAGCGTCTAGGATGTCTAAGGTAAACCTCTACAGGTTTTCCTCTAACTCCTTGGTGATATCATCGCCCTATGGTACAAAGCGAGCTCCAGCTCGTCTATCCAATGGGGAAGCTCCCCCAGGTCATGCTACTCCAACATCTACATGAAAATATTCAGGTCTCATTACTTTACATAAAAAAGATAAAACATCAAAAAACATAATAAAAAAAAATTATCCATTTTAGGGTTTCTTGCTTCTTACTGATGTCACCCCACTGTCTGTGAGGTGGGAGCGACAGGTCACGGTCTTTGCTGAAGTCCATACTCGCATAAGCATAATCCTCCACCATGCAGATCTGATCTCGGAGCCATTTGAAGAACGGGTCACCAAACTTCACCCTCCCCTTGCCCGCTCCAGTACAAGCCATAATAGGGACCCACCTCTGCATATGCGGGTCCTACGCTCTTAGCTCTGTGAAGACCACCTGAGGTCTCATCTGTGGTACCCGCTCAAATAAGAAGCAAGCTATAATGGAGCCAAAGCCGAAGTGCTTCAGTTATCCCTGCGGACACTTAGTCAGCTAATATTTGAATATCGGAAGCAGGGCTTCCACCCAATTGAATATTGTAGGTTCCACGGCCTCTATGGCATATAACATGTGTTCCCTAGAATCCTAGTGCACACCCTGACTCATGGCCACTCTCTGCATAGTAAATAATATAGCCTGTAGGGGTCCATCCATCACTACCTTTATGGGGATTTTCTTCCTCGATGTCCTCATCCCTGGGATATAGTAACGGTCTATCTACTCTTGTGTGGTAATATACCCTCCTTGGGAACCTTTCAGTGAGATGGGGGCACCCCGTATCGAGAGTCCAGTCAAGAAGTAGATATCCTCTACCTCTACTGTCAGAATATGAGCCCCAACCTCAAAGTGTTGCTGCTCCAGATTCCACATCCAAAGTATGTGATATAACAACCACTCATGTGATACCATGCTAGGGGTCCAGAAGAATTTCAGGAGCCCACAGTCTCGTAATGCAGCTACACAACCCGCATTCCTTTCAGTGAAAGCGTCATCATTGTCATGTTGTATTTTTTCCATATCACCATGATTGATCAGCAAAGACCTGCCAAAAACAATCATAACACATATTAGAATCATCCTCAATCATTTAAAATAAAAGAAATGATTTATCTTTGCTTGTGTTATCATTTTCAAATCTTCACGGCCGGCACCGCCTGTGTGGCATTGAAGACAGGTGGTGGCACTGCCTGTGAGCCTTGTTTTAGGTGCGGTTCTAGTAAGGTACCACGTATCCCGCAAGGGATAAGTGCAATTCCAGTTCCCATGGTTTTAGGGCTTTCCATACAAACCCAAAACCATATCAAAACTCAAAATAAAGAATATCAAAAGGAAGAGTAGGGCTTTAACTGTTACTTGGAGTTGACGGTGCTTGAATCCGACGGTGGAAATTCCTGATATCAGCAACTAAAGATCTAACTAGGAATGTGCTCCAAATGCTCTCCACTATGGGTAAATAGTAAAATGATTTGATATTTTACTATTTACATGACTTATATACACATTTTTTGGGTTTAACATGCTATAGTTTTGATTTAAATAGCTTCTTACTCAAAATTTATCAGTTGTAATCCCTTAATGTTAGTTATGAGCACATTTAACACTTGTTTTTTGAGTTGATTACAGGATAGAAGAACCATTGTTATAGCTGATTTTACCACACATGGTGAATCACACTTTTATGGCCTTCCTTGTCCCTCTGCAGACTCCTTGGACCCCATGGACCATTTTTGTTCCTTTGATGTTTCCAAGATCATCCCTAAAAACATGCAAAAATTGCTATACGCGACTTTTAAACCCTTTCTCGCGTATATACGCGGGTTTGACCCCTAAAACCACGTACATCAGGATGTGTACAAAAGGCCAAATTCTTTTGGAGTTTTCCTTGATGTGGATTCGACTCACTTGTCTCCTGGCCTTCCATATGTCTTGAGATCGCTCGTATTCGAACTTTCATTACCCCATTGAAGAGCTATATAAGGAACCCTTTGTATACATTGAAGGCATGAGGAATTGAGAGCAAGAGAACTATAGTCCATTATTGTCGGAGCTTATACTTGAGTCTGCATCCCTTTATACCTTGGAGCACTTTTGTGTTCTTCCCAAGCTTTCCTTTTGCTTGTGAGCTTGCTATCGAGGATGGAGGATTGAAGTGGTGGAGGCCCAAGTGGGGGACATAGTTTCTCCAATTCGCAAATGTGCTGACAGAGGTTGTGTCTATTGTAATCTCTATTTTATATTAATAGAAATATCTTTTCCTGTCCAATAATGTGTATTTGAATGAATATTTTATCCATAGTTGATTTCAAATGCTTATATGTTATTGATTATATATGCTAAAGTAGGTCTAACACAATTATATATAGCATGCTTGTCTTGTTTATTGAATATTGAGGGAGCAATTTATCAATTCAAGTTGGAGTTGGAAATCTCAACAAGGATCTAGTGTTAGATATTTCGTTTCTCTTGCATATAGGAAAGGATTGATTTCTGGAGTCAATCTCTCTATTGTAGTACCCCAAGCCATAGGAATTTCTCTCCGTAACAGAATTGGCGACTCCACTGGGGATGTTCCTTGTTTTTGTTTGGGGTTTGGGGGCACAATGTGCTTGATATTCTTGACTTGCTCTTGGTTTCTCCTTGTTTCTATGTTGCATTTTATTGTATGTTCATCCATTGGCACTCCCCTTTATTGGTTTGACCCTTAGCATGCTTTTTACCACTGCCTTCTCTATATACGCGGGTTTTTGGCCAAAATTCGCGTACATACATGGATTTTTGGCCAAAATTCATGTATACACACAGGTTTTTGGCCAAAATCCATGTATACATGCAAATTTTTGGCCAAAATCCACGTATATATGCAGCTGCTCTTTAAACAATCATGTACATCCTCCCTTTTGGTGAGTTTGATGTTGTGGGAAGCTGTTGGGTGGGTTTTGAGTGTGGTTGGGTCTTCCTTGGGTCTGATGTTATTTGTTGGATGCTTCTTTTGTGACCAGAGACCGCTTTTTCATTGATTTTTCTTTGAAGTTAGTTTTAGTCATTTATCCTTTTTTTTTTTCCATTAGTGCATTACTCTTTTTTTTCTTGGTGTCTTGCTGGGCTTGTGTTTTATACTTGTTGCAGATACTGAGAGTTTTAGATGACTTTTATTGCATTTTTCATTCTTTTGTATTGAAAAATACAAGGTAGTTGCATTTTTTTCATATGGATTTGAGAAGGTACTTGCATTGGATTGCTTGGATGAGAGTTTTATTTAGGCTTTCATATAGGAAGGATTGCATTGGCATTCGGAAAGGAATATATATTTATGCATCTCATGTAGTGGCATACCCTATTTTTCATTTGACAAAGATTGCACTTAGCATTGTTTGTTATGGTGTGCATATTTACTTCATTCCTGAGTCATAACTTCATTAGTTGCATGATCATTTCCTTTTGAGTAATTACATCCAAATAAAATCAACGCTTAATTAAAATTGATTACACTATTTTCTTTGATAGGGTACACCAACAAGATTAGGTTTTAGGGTCTTGGAATGCTTCATTGTGAGTAAATTCTCCAAGACCACTAAAAAAAAACATGTATGTGTCTATCTAGGTGAGAGTGCAAAATTCCTTGGTATAATTAGTGTTTCTCAGGATCCTCCTCTTACAAGGGAGTTAAGCACGAGGCAGTGTGAGAGGTTAATTATTGGGATGACCCCTGGTCATAACTGAGTAGCACTGGAGATATTTCCAGGATTGTATTCATATCTGGGGGATCTTTCGAGAGTTTCAAGCTTTGCTACCCTGCTCATATGGTTAATCCCGCCTACGACTGTCTGCCTGAGCATTGATTATATTGAGGTGACCTTAGTTTCCTTACCTAGGTTATTGAGGGGGTACTTTGTAGAGGTTATTCTATAGGTGTCCTGTCCAGATAGGGGTTGGACAACACAGTCACTTTATGCATTGAAGTTGAGGGCCACTATAATTGGTTACATACCTCTGATTGTAGTGTATGGGAGTTTCGATCCTCTCTTAGGTAAGACATACCTGTTGCATTTAGGAGCTCACATATCCTCCCTTTGGTTTGCTTGTATTTTGGTTGTAGATTTTCTTAGGAGTATGTTCTTTATGCGCTAGTTGGCCTTTGGGATCGTGGTTACTTGAGTATATTTATGCTCTCTTGAGTTCGAGTCCTTTTATTTTTGGCATGCCTGGTATCCTATCACCCGTCCTTGGTCCTAGTATGAACCCCGGTGTCAGACTTGGGGGCATCACAGCCCCTTACCGTGCTCATAGATTTGGGAATGGTCATATTCCATCCTTTACTCCATTTGTGGAGGATTTTTATTCCCTTTTCTCGGTCTTTACATCGGTAGTCACCCTCACGGGGGTGGTGGTGGATACGTGAATGTTGGGTTTACACTTTACATTCCTTTTTATTGGCCATCGTCCACCGCACCATTTCCTTTCAATTTATTTGTCATGATCATTCCTCCCTATTCCCTATAGTTTGGATTCTTTATTGACTATTTTGGGTTGTTTTGGACTAATATGGTTGTCATGTAGGGTCCATTTTTTGTACACTCTCTCCAAGGTTTCGACCCATTTGTTCCTATCACAGGTATTATGTTTGAACTGGCATATAGGTTAGGATTTCACATTTGCTTGCACTTATGCATTTCCTTATGACCGTTCCATATTAACCTTAGGTATGAACCTATTCCATGGTATCATGGAACCTTAATGCTGCTATTAGAAGTGGTACTATGTGAATGGTAGAGCTTCCATATACATGGTTGTCCTAGTTATCTCCCCTTTGTATTTGGTACCCATGCTGTGAGTCCTCTCTTAGGTCTAGGAATCCTTTGTATAGTACCTCCATGACATTTCACAAGAGCCTCATACTCCTCTTGATATTTTGCTGGCCTATTTCCTCAGGACTACCTTATATCAAGTTGTAATTGCATTATCATGAGCTTTTCCTGCCTCATTGAGCCTTATGCCGGCTTCCCTGACTTTGAGTATCAGCCATATAGCCCGAGCTTGTCTCATGTCTAACCATGCAGAGCCATTTTATATATCCTTCGCAGCTTGATTCCCTATTTTTACCAGGAGCAGACTTTCCATCGAGTGTCGCTATCCTACACATGTATCCTTGCATTGAGCATAGGTATGTTCCACTACTTGGAACTAGTTTGTTTTCCCATTTGACACTTTCCTCCTCCTAGTCTGTAACTTTAAAGCAATTTTATTCTTTTTCAAGCTTTTCAAATATTTGAAAAATTCCAAAAGGATTAAAAAACCAAAAATCTGGACAAGGAAATATGTTATCTTTGGCAGCAGCTGAGTCGTGTCGCTTTCAAACAGAGCACTGCATATCACATCCATTGGTTGGGTTAATAGTTTGACTTTAGGAGCTGTACTTGTTTATCTAAGTTTATCTCCACCAACTGGTTAAGCTTCTAGTCCCTATGGAGCCTCTGTCGATGCCTCTTGTGTCATAGAGATGTCCCAGTTTTGTATATCGAGTCTATGATTCCTACATTCAATCACCATTCGCCTTTATGATCTTGTTCGAAGGAAGTTGAAACCTAAGTCATCCATTCCTCAATTAACTTAACTTTTCATTTTGGCCATTCTCGGTACAATTACTGGTGCGTGTACCTTATGATCGAGTCCTTCCACATTATACTGCTTTGCTGAATTCCTCGTGTTGGATGATGGGGGATGCATCAATTCCCTCCTTCCAGTGGATTTCATCCCATCGACTTCAGATCATTTATTCTGGGATAGGAATCTAGAGTCATTTTTTAGTGCCTTGAGACTTGCATTCATCAGTGGCAGGTTCTCTCGCCATCGAAAGTTTTTTGGGAATACATCAATGTCCCCTGATCGATGGATTCTCTCAAGTGTTCGACCTCAACAAATTTATTCACACTTGTTAGTTTGCACTCTAATACCTTGATTCCCATTTTTATTATTGGCGGGTGATCTCGCGTCTGTTAACGGTATACATCAATGACCGGTAATCAGATGACGGACTACTATGTTCGACCTCAACACCTCTATTCACATAGTAGGACATGTACTCATAACAGTTTGTGTAGAAGACCTTCCAGATTGGTGGAATCTCTTATATGATACATCCTTGATCATGCCAGTGTTCATGAGATTTCAGCTCTCATGACTTGATTCCAGTATATGTCAGACATTTCTAGCCATTATGGAGATATTGGTCCAGTATATATCTTCATTCTTCATGGAGATCATGATCCTTTGTATATCTTCATCATGGAGATTCTGATCTATTTATATTGTACGTGGTGATGACCACACATGTCATATTGTATCATGCCTATTTATGGCCATTGTACTCTTATGTATCCGGGACTGCTATATCTATTTGTAGTTATGGGCAGAGTTGTATCATTGTATAGTGTTGATTGGATGGTTGGTTCTTCCAATGGGTTCTTTCTCACTTCATTTCTGGGATGGAATTATAATGTATTTCGGCAATTGTATGACCCCTCTAACCTCACACACTAGGGGGCATCTGTTATAGCTGATTTTACCACACATGGTGAATCACATTTTTATGGCCTTCCCTGTCCCTCTATAGACTCCTTAGACCCCATGTACCATTTTTGTTCCTTTGATGTTTCCAAGATCATCCCAAAAAACATGCAAAAATTGTTATATGCGACTTTTAAACCCTTTCTCACGTATATACGCAGGTTTGACCCCTAAAATCGCATACATCAGGATGTGTACAAAAGGCCAAATTATTTTGGAGTTTTCCTTGATGTGGATCCGACTCACTTGTCTCTTGGCCTTCCATATGCCTTGAGATCATTTGTATTCGACCTTTCATTACCCCATTGAAGAGCTATATAAGGAACCCTTTGGATACATTGAAGGCATGAGGAATTGAGAGCAAGAGAACTATAGTCCATTTTTTCCGGAACTTATACTTGAATCCACATCCCTTTGTCCCTTAGAGCAATTTTGTGTTATTACCAAGATTTCCTTTTTCTTGTGAGATTGCTATAGAGAGATGGAGGATTGAAGTGGTGGAGGACCAAGTGGGGGACTAAGTTTCTCTGATTCACAGACGTGCCGATAGAGGTTGTCTCTATTATAATCTATGTTTATATTAATAGAAATATCTTTTCCTGTCCGATAATGTGTATTTGAATGAATATTTTATCCATGGATGATTTTAAATGCTTATATGTTATTGATTATATATGATAGAGTAGGTCTAACACAATTATATATAGCATGCTTGTCTTGTTTATTGAATGTTGAGGAAGCAATTTATTAATTCAAGCTGGAGTTGGAAAGCTCAACGAAGATCTACATCAACCGTCTGGAATAAGGTACGAATCGAGATCCTTTAGTGTTAGATATTTGGTTTCTCTTGCATATAGGAAAGGATTGATTTATGGAGTCAAGTTGTCTGTTGTGGTACCCCAAGCCATACGAATTTATCTCCATAACAACCATAGCAGTAAAGTTTTGGGAGTTTGTTTATGACTTTTTCGTACTTCCATAAAACAAAAAAATTCGATGAGCATTTGTTACAACACTTTGGTCACGCTCTTTAAACCTAGTATCAAAGGTCTGAGTCCATTTCCAATTCTTTACAGGCTCGTTAAAATTGACAGTGTGTAAAGAAACCCCATGGAGTCTTCTTTTAAACCTTTTCAGGCTCATTAAACACGAAAAGATCGTCGAGTCCATTTTCGATTCTTTCCAGGCTTGTAAAAAGTAACATTGTGTAAAGAAACCTCATGGAGTCCTCTTTAAACTCTTTTTAGGCTCCCTAAATACAAAAAATATTATTGAGCGATATTGTCTTCTTCACACTCATTAAAGCATTCGAAGAGTCGTCTTTCCGATGGTAGTTTATCTCTTTCTCAATTCGGATAGACTATTTATGAAAAAGGAACACTCCAGTGAATCATGACTAGAAGAGTTCTCTAAGGTATGATTTTACACTTTTTTTGGGCCCTAGGAACTAAATCATACGAAAAAGTACCCCTTTGCATTCTTCTTCCGTAATCGTTTAGACTCTCTAAACATGAACGATACCAAGTTTTCTTTCATTGGACTCGTTAAGTTAAACATTGAGAAACCCGTTTTGGGGAACGAACCCCTCCTCTCTTAGGTTCATAAAACATATGATTTTGGACTTCTCTTCAGACAAGCTATACCGATTGTTTGTTACCCTCTTTGAACTCATAAAACTGAAAAGAGGCACTCATTGATCATGATGGGGAAAATGGGAAGGGAATCATTTTGAAAATAAATGGCAGTATTTTTTCGTTACCTTTGAACATGGCACTTGTTTGCATATCATGTCATTCAATCGGGTATTCAACTAATATCCATGATGATCCACTTTCATGAGTCATGCTACTCCTTTGAGTCTTTCAAAATAATGCATTGTTCACTGTTGCATTATGTATTTGTCCCGTTTCGTCATGCTGCCAAGTCTTTTGTCGTGCCACCTGATGTTCAAAGGGAATTTGAAGAATTTTTTCCTCTGCAGTCAGAACAGTCTCTGTGTCAATACTTTTGAGTCATTCTCATGGTTACTGCATTCACAGCATTACATAACTATGTTCTGAGTTTTGTGTTGTCTATGTGGGACTCATCATGGCCCTCCTTCGATGAGACTATTCTCATCGACATCAGCTCATCATCTGGGAAATAGTCTTAGAAACAAAAACTTAGTACCTTGATATTTGTATTCCTTAATGAAATATTCTCTTGCTCTCGACATAGGTTCACATCATTGACCTTTGATGGATAGAATCGACTGGGTGTTCGAGATCAGGACATATATTCACACTCAGTATATTGTACTAGGGTACCTTGGGAATCATTGACACCAATTATGATCTCCCTCGCACTTGTTAATGGTTCACATCATTGGTTGGTAATCAAGTGGTTTCTACCATGTTCAACTTCAAATCATTGTAATCACATGGATAGAATCGTACTTTGTGGAATATGAGATGAAGACCCTAGGTATGTGTTTAAAGTGCTCATTGCTTTTCCCCATGTTGCGACGAAGTTTTTTATATCTAGCATGGATCCACATTTGTATAGTCATGGCTATGCTCAAATTTGCATCTGTATGACATAGATCTACATTGTATGTCTAGTAGCTATGTCCAAGTTTGAGTTCTCTATCACATGGATCTATGTTGTATTCTAGTAGCCATGCTTTTTTATTCCTCCCATGGATCTGCCTTGTATTGGTTTATAGACATGAGTTGGTTACTTGTGTCTATGAGTCAAAAATATTGATGTACTATAGATGCCTACTGGATGACATGCTCCGATCGAGCTGACATTTTCACCTCGAAGTGACAACTTGTTCTCTCAAAGCTCTTGTTTATCGTATCCCTCTAAGACTCATGCTTTGGGGGGCATTATGTTACACCCAAATCCTGTCACCACCATGTGATAAGACCTTTGACTTACATAGTTTCCCTTAATCACAGCACTTGGAGTGGAGACCCATGTTGTTTGTCAATATTTAATGAATATACTTAGCACCATGCTTTCCCTGTTAACCATGAGCGGTACCTTGCTTGCACCACCTGTATCTTGTTTTCCATAAGCAGTGCCACTGCCTATGGCCTTTGGTCCATAAGAGTTTCTAACCTAAACCGCTCTGTCATAAGAGGAGAAAAGAGGTACCCTAGGTAAAATGGGAAAAAGGATAAGTTTCTCAAGGCTTCTAGATCATGATCCTCATGTCCTCTCTTATCCCTATCATTGTTGGTCAGATGAGCTCGAGATCCCCCATCATAGGATCTTAGAGGCCACCTCATCCACAAATCTCTCAACCATTCCTATCCATTGAGCCTTATAAATACAAGCTCATGTCCATGGTTGAGGGGGAGAACTATAGAGGCATTTTTAAGCTATTGGATTAACCACTTGGCCCAAGACATTTGAGAGCATAGAGAGCAAAGTTGGATCTTATGGGGATGAATTTTTTATTTCACGGAGATGCATGTCGACATTAAGGCTTAATTGGTTGTACAATTCTCCATTCATCTTAATGAAAAGCTGATTTCCGTCCCACATTACTGTTGTTTTGATTTCACATGTAAATGTTGTTGGATTCCTTAGTCACTAACACGGATAAGTAGATGATGTTCTGGTAGCTTTGATGTGTTTGTATGTTTGATCTAGTTGCAGGTACATAGGTTCACTATCGAAGCAGCATTCCAGGTGTCTACGACATCCAGGGAGGGTATTCATCCTTTGTCGTTCACTCTTTTGTTCTGGATCTGAACCATTTAGACCAGAGGAACAACTTCTATCCGTAGAAGGTGAAATATTCCTACTTACAACATTGTATGTTCTGTGCAAAATACTCAAACATTGGAATGCACAAATTTTTAAAATCATACTACACAACCCTTTGACCATATCCAATGTTGATTCGTGTGTATATTTCTCTCCTTCAAGATATCATTTGAAATAAATGTTTCACATAATGTAGGTCATTGAACCTATCAACACTTATGTAGAACTATATCACTTTCACTACTATCCTATATTTTTTGTTGTCTAGCCCATGAATTTATGTGATATGTACATGTTATCCCTAAAGTTGAACGTAGACTACAGGGGTTCAAGCTTAAAGAAATCTTTTTCAAAAATATAATTCAATGAAATCAAGGTAAAAATTGGGCTGGTACAAAATTAAAGATATAGGAAAATCAAATAATCATTAAAGATCTGTACAACATAAAACAGAATACAAAATTCAATATCAAAGAAACTACGAGCACAAATTTATGAAATGAGACTGACTCTGTTATTAAAAGTTTAAAAGATAACTGTACTTCACTATAAGAATCATGTAATGGGATTCAATTGACCATATACAGGATAAATCACAAGAAATACAATTCATAAGATACAAATCCAACTCATAATCATATTCATATCAAATCAGAACCTGTATTGAAGATGTAGATCATTTCATGTCATACATAATATCATCAAAACTGGATTTTGATCACTCCAATTGCCACCCCTTTTCAATCTAGTGACTATCCTTATATACAAAATATCTGAGTTTCTAAGATAGTTATTAGATCCTACTTCTATGGATCGAGGTCTTTCAAAAGTATAAAGGTCAATCTCCTTTAAACAGTTTTTTAATACAAGTGTAAAATAAAAGAGACATCTGTCACAAACAAAATTGCTTTCAAAAGAAAACTATAACTCTAAATATAAAGACTCTTAGAAGCCTCTACCAAAATAGTTAGATCACTTAAAACCTGGGACCACGTTTGCAACCTGGTAAACTTAGCATCTTTGTTCTCCTCCTTACTCTGAGCCTTCATGTGTTCGAGCTACTTCTAGATGGTTCTTTTT
This sequence comes from Pseudotsuga menziesii, assembly GCA_001517045.1. NCBI lineage: Eukaryota > Viridiplantae > Streptophyta > Pinopsida > Pinales > Pinaceae > Pseudotsuga > Pseudotsuga menziesii. The sequence goes on along the minus strand of LPNX010191941.1, from coordinate 30,937 downwards.
TCCTTTATAATGTATTTAGATATTGACAGCAATTTCTGATAATCTGCCTCCTTATCCTCCAGATCCTCTCAAAGTCTTTTATTTGTTGTCATTAACTTTTCATTAATGTTCTGTAAAAACCTAGTTTTCTCCTTGTATATCTGCAAAGATTTCTTGACTTGATTCAATTCTGGAGTTATTTCAATGTCTTCTTCTTTCATAAGGACCTCATCTTCCTATGCAATCCTTGATGCTGAACAATCCTCTGAATCAACTTGTTTATTTGTGCAAAATATTTCTGGTATAAACCCTGCAACTCCCTGAACATCAATGAAATTCTCATTATCTGAACAATACTGACCTTTGGATGTGTGTACAGTCTCTTCGCTGAAAGCATCATCTATCATCATGATTTACTCACAGTCTTCATGTGCTGATTTCATCTCTTCCTGCAACTTCCTTCTTGACCTAGTCCTAGGCTTCACATAAATGCTCTCTGACTTCAACAGCCGATCATGAGCTTCATTCTTTGAAGTTATATTCTTTAACATAACACTTAACTTTTCAGGGTTTTCATCTGTGAATGAAGCTTCAAGACATAAACTTTTCTGAATTGATTTTTCTATAAAACCCTTCCCTTCTGCTACAACAGCTTCAATTTGTTTTTTGTGGTTTGTTGTTTTCTGGTCCAAGTCTTCCATTACCCTTTTTCCTTTCTCTTTAGTATTTTCTTCAAACCCTAGCTATGACAGCAGATTTTCCCAAGTTCGTCCTTCCCTGTGCAATTGTGAAACAATCAACAATTTTATTAAATCCTGATGGTATACTGAACGAGCAGTATGCTCTAGATAGCCCTGAACCCATGCAATCATCTTTTGCAGGTCTTCAATAGGTAGAATGGGAGATTGAGCTTCAAGCTTCCATTGAGGTGCATCAACAACCGTAAATGGCATTTGAGAACCCTGTCATATCGACCATCGCATGTAATATAATTTTGCACCATTTCTAAGGGAATTTTCTAGTTAGGTTTTATCTTGCTCACATGGATACCATTCTTCCAGTTTAATTTTTCAAAACCTGGCATTAAGAACTCACTCTAATCTCCTTGAAAGTCTTGTTGCTTAAACCATCTAATCCTTGTGCTAGAACATCTATTGCTTTAGCAATAGACTCTTCATTTACCCTGACTTTTAAACTTTTGAGCTGAACCATTTCATCTTTATAATTTTTGATAAAATCCATAGTTACCTGTGAATGATAACCTTGCAATTTTTCACAGAAAGCAAACCATCCAGCATTCTTCATCAACTGGGCTGACCTTGGAAACTTCAATATCCATTCTGTGTTATTGGGTTCCAATCTACAAATCAGGCCTCATGGTTTTCTTTTCACCACGATTTCTTAATCATCTTCCTCTCTTATGTTCGGCATTTCTACAACCTTTTCACAATATACACTTCCAAAAAGAATTGATGTTGTTTGTGTTTCCCTGCAGCAGTTTACATCCAACTGCAGAAGACTTTACTATGTAAAATTTGCCTTCTTCAAGAACGAGAATACATAAACAAATCAAATACCTGCTATTTTCAGATCTACTGTACATAATTTTCCATTATTTCTAGATTTCGGGATCTAGAACCATAAATGTCCATAGCATAGAAATGGTCTCTAATGATCTTCACCAAGTTCGAAAGAGAATTTGAGTATGGTAACATGACAGGTTTTAGGGAAAATAAAAGATTATTATGAATCTTACAACACTGCCATCGTTGGTACCAGTTCTCATTACATAAAATGACTCGATTTCATATGAAAAACACTTGTGCAAGCCAATGAGTAACACGATGTAAAACATTATTACTTAAACAGGACTGCTTTTAAGAAATAATTATACAAAGTACTGAGCCTGTCCACATAAATATGTTTACATATACCATAGTTTCATTGTCATATATTTTTTATAGCAAATGATACTCATGAATAAAACCATCAATGAAATACTCTAAAAAATGCTGCCAGTTTGAGAATCCAATTCATAATATAAAACCTCTTGCACTTAATATAGGTTCATAGCTTTAAATAAGTGATGATTTGAGCCTTCAAAAGATATAATAAGAAAAATATAAAAATAATGGCATTCAAAAAAGGTGTAAAACAAGGTAAAATTTAAAGACAAAAACTCATCATAATAAAAAATCTATAAAACCCTAGGATAAAAAAATATCAAACAACCTTAGAGATAACATCTCGCTCCATCTAGGGACAAAGTTTTCCCTGTGAAACTTTGAGAACATGTTGACCTATTCCTTCAGAAATCTGCTAAAGTCATTTCTGTCTTATTGGGCTGGAGTCTTATTTAAAGCAAATGATATATACAATGAATATGTACAATGACCCTTTATCCCTCAATATGTATAAAAATGCTTTAAAAAATGTCCATTGACTGGACCTGCAATTTCCTCACCATTCAAATTTTGCAAAACAAAAGTGTTGTTTCCCAGAATCTTGATCACTGAAAAAGGCCCTATCCATAAATTATCGAACTTCACATGCTTACCTTTTTCATTCTTTCGTGCATCCCACCTGAGAACAAGGTCACCCACTGCAAACATATCTTTTTTAACTTTCTTATCAAAGCTTTACTTCATTCTTCTTTTATGCCTCTCAGTTGTATTTTAGATAGCTTCTCTCTGTTGCTACAGTTGAATTATTTGAAACATTCTTCTTCTTATATCATCAGGTTCTTCTTTTATTTCCTGCATAAATTTAATGACTGGAGCCACTAATTGAACAGGGAAAACAACATCAACTCCATATACCAATTGGAAAGGGGATGTCCCAATTGACTTCTTAATAGTTACTCTATCGACCCAAAGAGAAAATTTTAATTTGGTATCCCAACTCCTTTTATTCTCAAATAACATTTTCTTGATACTGTTTACAATGTTTTTATTATTGGATTCTGCTAATCCATTACCCTATGGGTAGTATGGTGTGGACTGTTTCAAGTTAATATTTTTTTCTTCACAAAATTTCACCATCTTTCTTGATTTAAAAGCAGGAGCATTATCAATGACTAATTTCCTAGGGCATCCAAATCTACTAAGAATGTTTTCCTAAAGGAAATTAATTATGACTTGTTCAGTTTCTCTCCTTGTAGGAACTGCCTCCACCCATTTAGTGAAAAAATCAGTAGTAGTTAGAATCCATTTATGTTGTCCACTAGAAGGAGGATGAATTTCACCAATGAAGTCTAAACCCCACTGCTGAAATGGACAATTTACTGTAATAGGCTTCAAGGGTAATGACTGAATTTTATGCTTACCTGCAAACTTTTGACACTCCACACATGATCTGACCTGATGATACACATCTGAGAAAAGGGTAGGCCAATAATATCCTGCTCTTAGGATTTTAAAAGTAGTTTCCTTCCAATACTTGTTCCCTCCACATACTCCATTGTGCAATTCTGAAATAACAGCATCAACCTCTGATTTCTCCAAACACTTCAACATTATTCCTCCAGGATCCTTCCAGTACAAAACCTGATCTATTAAAACATACTTGATTGCTTTTAATTTTAATGATCTGCATTCATTTCTATTCAATTCCAGAGGGCATTGTAAGTATAAAAGGAAATATACAATATCTTTATACCAATCAGACTCACCATACCTACTATAAACCTGCTGCTTACTGTATTCTGTTTCCATATCCTGCTCTGAATGTTCTGCCATCACATGAAGATTTAATACCTAACAATTTGATTCCATTAGAAGATTAGCTAATCCCTGGCCTTTTACCAATTTTGTTGGTTTAATATCCACGTCATATTCCATAACCTTAGCTATCCATCTGCCTCTTTTTCCCTCGCTGTCAGGCTGTGCTAAAATCTCCTTGACTGCTAAAATTGGAACATATGCCAAAATATTGGAATGTAAAACATATATTCTAAAGAATTTAAGAGCTTTAACTAATGCATATGCTTGTTTTTCCATTATATTATATTTAAGCTCTGAGTCTCTTAATGTTTTACTAAAAAAGGAAATTGGTTGTTCCAAACCATCTGAATTCTTTTGCAATAATACAGCAGCTATAGTGTCTTCTGATGCAAATGAGAAAATTGCAAAATCTTTTGTATAATCAGGAGCTATCAATATTGGTGCTTCTATTAATGCCTTCTTTATGGCTTCAAATGATTGTTTAGCCTGGTTTGACCATTTAACCTCCCTATCCTTCTTAAGCATCTCAGTGATATGTTTCATAATTTCTGCAAAATTAGGAATAAACCATCTTAAAAAATTGATTTTTCCAATGAAAGATTGAATTTCCTTTTTATTTCTAGGATTTCTGATTTTTAAGATGGTCTTTACTCTCTCTGGATCTATTTTTATTCCTTCAGCAGAAACAATATGCCCTAACAATTTACCTTGTCAGAGCAAAGTGAGACTTCTTTGGGTTTAATGATAAACCAAACTTTCTGCACTTGATAAAAATTTGTCTCAAATGTTTCAGATGATCTTCATCAGACTTGGAGAAGCGTGTAATGTCATCTTGATATATCACTACAAATTTTTCATTCTCCCCCACAAAATCTATATCCATAGCCCTCTGAAAAGTGGCACCTGCATTCATAATCCCAAAGGGCATTTTATCATACATAAAGGTCCCCCATGGAGTTGTAAATGTTGTTTTTTCTCTGTCTTCCAGCTGTACTGCAATCTGGTTATAACCAGAAAATCCATCAATTATTGAAATTTTGTGAGATCCTACAACCCTCTGTAAAATATGATCTATTTTTCGTAATGAATAGTTATCTTTCAAACAAGATGTATTCAAGTTGCAGAAATCTACACAAAGTCTTATCTCTCCATTCTTCTTACGTACATGCACCAAATTCGCAACCCATGATGAATATCTTAGAGGTACAATAATTTTTTCATCTAGTAATTTCTTTACCTCTTTTTCAATTACTGGAAGCAATGTTGGGTTAAGCCTTCTAAGCTTCTGTTTGAAAGGCTTAGTATTCGGTTTCAGAGGAATTTTGTGCTGAATTATGCTAGTATCATACGTTTTTAAATCATGATATGACCAAGCAAAAATGTCCACAAATTAATTCAGCAAACCAACATATTTTCTCCTTTCCTTCTCTGACAGCAATTTTGACAATTTTATCATCTTATGCTGATTTTCAGAACCAATGTTATACTCTATAACATTCTCCTCACTAGTCTGCAAAGTGGGTTTTATCATTGTATCATCTTTTGAAAACAACCTCTCTAGCGGAACAAGTCCCTTAGGAATGAAATTCCCTTTTAACTCAACAATTTTGTGATCAGCTATTGAATTATTTCTGCAACGTTCATTTTCTATCCATTCAAATCCTATTCTTGATCAACTGTATCATCTACGAATTCACCTACTAACTCCAGAAATTATTTTATTTCCTGATCATCATTAAAAACTTTCCAATGTTTGATATTATCTGGGATAGAGGGTTTCTATCTTACATCAATTGGATATTTCAAATGAGTTACCTTTGGAACTTTGAAATAGGTTGTTGCTAAGGCTAGGGAATCAGCTGTTTCATTGTATTCTCTTGGAACAAAATTTATATTGAAAGATATAAAGAAATTTTCAATTAAATCCCAAGCCTCATTCCTATAAACTTTCAATAAATACTACTTTACCTGGTAAACACTTTTTACTTGCTGAATTACTAATTCGGAGTCACCAAACACAGCAAGTTCTTTAATACCCAAGTCTTTTGTTGCTCTTAACGCAAGAATCAAAGCATCATATTCAGCAGTATTATTTGTTGTTTTAAATTCCAATTTGTACATAAGGGAAATAACCTCACCTCCAGCTGAAATCGATAATACTCCTGCTCCTGCCCCCTCCTTACTTGATGCACCATCAAAATACATCTGCCATAAACCATCTAGTTCTTCTTTCTTTACCTAAACTGGAATATCTTTCTGTACTTGTAAAACTCCTTCAATTTCATCATTTAATTGCAACATACAAGAACCAAGATTTTCATCAATTGAATAGATCAGGTGATTATTAGGGTGTCTACTATCACTTACCAAATATGCCATCTGTACTTCTCTATAAAGTCTTCTGAATTCTCCTCCAAATACTGGAATTGTAGCATATGAAAGATCCATTTGCAGAGTTCCTCCCACTTTCTTTTCCCAGGATCTAGACAATAGCATACCAAATTTAGGAGAAATATATGCTACAACTATATCCATCAATACACTCTTCATAGGTACTTGAGTTAAATTCACCATCAGATCTTTGATTACCCCAATACACTCCACTGCCCTAGAATCAAATGCATACAAACCATGGTATGGTTTAGTAACACTCAGTCCTGAATCTTCCATGACTGCTTTTGGCATGATTTTATGTGAAGCTCCTGAATCTAGCAGACAATTATGCAATAGCTGATCATGTACTAAAAAAGTTACATAAAATGGAGGAGGATATTCTGAATTATCATCAGGCTGATCAAAATTTTTTGACCCCACAGTAATAGTAGGTTTTTCATCTTGCAAATTAATCTCATCAGATGGGATAGGAATAGGATTCACTGCATTTTTGAAAGTTTTAAAAGTTGCTTCCCTGTAAACTTTATTCTTAATCAACTTTGTTAAAAGCATAGGCATTTCACTTTATTAAGCTCATGCTCCAAACTGAAACCACTTATAGCTTTATTCACCTCCTCAAGACTTACTACTTCATCTTTTTTCTCCTTTACAATTTTTTTTGATTTGAAGACATATTTTGTTTAATAGGATGAGCTTTCAACATCTTTTTAGCTTATGCTGCATGTTTTACCCCTGATCTAAGACCATATGATTTTTGTGGTATTTCCTGACAAACTTCAGGCATAGACATCTGATAATCATTTTCTTCATAATGATCTAGTTCTATAGCATAATGATAATCAGCTCTAGTCAGAAAATGAGAAGAAGAAGAATCATCATCAAACTGACTAATATGATGTTCCTATTCTTCCAAATCATCTAACTCCCCCTCATCTATCTCATATGATTCATCATCTCTGACATTATTATTTTGAAAAGGAGGTTGAATCCTTTGTTCTTCATTTTCTCGCCCGTCTCTCTGAATATCATTATTTCATCTTTCTCTTGGGAAAAACCTAGGAGAAAAAGGTCTTCTAAACTGATTTTGATTTCTTTCACCTTTCGGTATAGGTTTATTCTGATTTCTATTTCCCATTTCCAACCTATCAATCTTAGCAGAAATTTTTTTAATAATTTTATTCATTTCCTCAATTTTACTGTCTGAAGATCTTCCTCTATGGTTGGATGCAATGGTTTCCTTTTTTACCCTTTTTGTCTATAGTTTGATGTTCGGTTTCCTTCTTGAGTTTATTTGAGGCTAAAATATTTGACTCTACTTCTAATGCTGCATTTTGCATATTTTGAAGGGACGCAAATTTTCTTTCTCTCAATAGCAAAGAAAACTCATGATAAAATGAGTTTGCATAAGTTAACTTCGCTGATGTCTCAGTGGGTTTTATTTCAGCTAGAATCCTGTTGTACATTTTATTGAATCTTTTGGAAAAATCTCCCACAACGTCATCCTTTTTTCTCTTTAATGATCCAAAGTCTGTCATGTAATACAAATAATCTTTAGTATCTCCCCATTGTCTCATAAATGCTTATTCTAAAGCATCTATACCATCTATATAGTTTGGTGGTAATTATTTAAACCACTTTCTGACTTCACCATCTAAACTTTGAACAAAAACCCTCATCCAAACATCCTCATGTTCAAAATTGTGATTGTCTGCATAACTACAGAATGTATTCCAGTGTTCTTCTGCAGTAGCATCTCCTTGGCCATTAAATCTTGGAAGATAATTTTGATAATCTCCTGCTAGAAGAGCATTGAGAGGCTAGGGTAAAACTAGTGGGGCATATCTTGCTGCTACCATAGCAGCCATCTGATTTTGAGGTTGAGCCATTTTGGGATTGGAAATGTTTGAACTTGTATTAGAATGAAGGGTGCTTGAATGTTGTGATGAAGGAGACAAATTACCAGGATTTGACTGATTCACTGGGATGGTGTTAACAAAAGGAATATGGGTTGAAAACAAAGAAGAAGCTCATGTTTGCAATGCTTCAAGTTTAACCTTCTCAGACAACAAAGTATTTGTAAAGACACGGAAATTGTCAATTTGAGAAGGGGTAAATAACATATCTAACTCTTCTCTTCCTTTTTCTAAATGTGGGTCAAAAGAAGGAACTGGGATAGATGAAGATTTAGGGATCTCCAAGGCTGTAGGATGTTTGAATTTTTCTGATGAAGTGGAAATTAAATTTCTTTTAGCCTCCTTTAATAACTGCTCATGATCCGAGACTCCTGGATTTAAATGGGATGAGGGATTTCCTCGAGTTCCTATTTTTTTTGAAGCCACTACAACTTTCTATAGGTGACTGATGTAGTCTATAACAAGTCTGAATGATTTTGTTCACCCTGCAAAATCAGTTTCATAAGAATGTCGAATACCCAGGGAAGATGTCCTTTCACTTCTCTGTTCCCCAGCAACGGCGTCAGAAGATGTTATCCCTAAAGTTGAACCTATACTACAGGGGTTCAAGCTTAAAGAAATATTTTTCAAAAATATAATTCAATGAAATCAAGGTAAAAAATGGGCTAGCACGAAATTAAAGATATAGGAAAATCACATAATCATTAAATATCTGTACAACATAAAACAGAATATAAAATTCAATATCAAAGGAACTACGAGCACAAATTTATGAAATGAGACTGACTATGTTATTAAAAGTTTAAAAGATAACTGTACTTCACTATAAGAATCATGTAATGGGATTCAATTGACCATATACAAGATAAATCACAAGAAATACAATTCATAAGATACAAAGCCAACTCATAATCATAATCATATCAAAGTAGAACCTGTATTGAAGATGTAAATCATTTCATGTCATAAAGAATATCATCAAAACTGGATTTCCATCACTCCAATTGCCACCCCTTTTCAATCTAGTGACTATCCTTATATACAAAATATCTGAGTTTCTAAGATAGTTATCAAATCCTACTTCTATGGATCGAACTCTTTCAAAAATAGAAAGGTCAATCTCCTTTAAACAGTTTTTTAATACAAGTGTAAAATAAAAGAGACATCTATCAAAAACAAAATTTCTTTCAAAAGAAAACTATAACTCTAAATCTAAAGACTCTTAGAATCCTCTGCCAAGATAGTTAGATCACTTAAAACCTGGGACCGCTTTTGAAACCTGGAAAAATCACCATCTTTATTCTCCTCCTTACTCTGAGCCTTCATGTGTTCGAGCTGCTTCTGGATGGTTCTTTTTTCCTTTAGAATGTCTTTAGATATTGACAACAATTTCTGATAATCTGCCTCCTTATCCTCCAGATCCTCTCGAAGTCTTTTATTTACCGTCATTAACTTTTCATTAATTTTTTGTAAAAACCTAGTTTGCTCCTTGTATGTCTGCAAAGATTTCTTGACTTGATTCAATTCTGGAGTTATTTCAATGTATTCTTCTTTCATAAGGACCTCATCTTCCTATGGAATCCTTGATGCTAAACAATCCTCTGAATCAACTTGTTTATTTGTGCAAAATATTTCTGGTATAAACCCTGCAACTCCCTAAACATCAATGAACTTCTCATTATCTGAACAATACTGACCTTTGGATGTGTATATAGTCTCTTCACTGAAAGCATCATCTATCATCATGATTTCCTCACACTCTTCATGTGATGATTTCATCTCTGCCTGCAACTTCCTTCTTAACCTAGTCCTAGGCTTCACATCAATGCTCTTTGACTTCAACAGCTGATCACGAGCTTCATTCTTTGAAGTTATATTCTTTAGCATAACACTTAACTTTTTCAGGGTTTTCATCTTTGAATGAAGCTTCAAGACATAAACTTTTCTGAAATGGTTTTTCTATAAAACCCTTCCCTTCTGCTACAATAGCTTCACTTTGTTTTTTATGGTTTGTTGTTTGCTGGTCCAAGTCTTCCATTACCCTTTTTCCTTTCTCTTTAGTCTTTTCTTCAAACCCTAGCTATGACAGCAGATTTTCCCAAGTTTGTCCTTCCCTGTGCAATTGTGAAACAATCAATAGTTTTATTAAACCCTGATGGTATACTGAACGAGCAGTATGCTCTGGATGGCCCTGAACCCATGCAATCATCTTTTCCAGGCTCTTCAATAGGTAGAATGGGAGATTTAGCTTCAAGCTTCCATTGAGGTGCATCAACAACCATAAATGGCATTTGAGAACCCTTCCATACCAACCATCGCATGTAATATAATTTTGCACCATTTCTAAGGGAATTTTCCAGTTAGGTTTTATCTTGCTCACATGGATACCATTCTTCCAGTATAATTTTTCAAAACCTGGCATTAAGAACTCATGTAATCTCCTTGAAATTCCTATTGCTTAAACCATATTTCTCCTTGTGCTGGAACATCTATTGCTTCAGCAATAGACTCTTTATTTACCCATAATTTTAAACTTTTGAGCTGAACCATTTCATATTTATAATTTTTGATAAAATCCATAGTTACCTGTGAATGATAACCCTACAATTTTTCATAGAAAGCAAACCATCCAGCATTCTTCATCAACTAGGCTGAACTTGGAAACTTCAGTATCCATTCTATGTTATTGGGTTGCAATCTACAAATCATGCCTCCTGGTTTTATTTTCACCACGATTTCTGAATCCTCTTCCTCTATTATGTTCGGCATTTCTACAAGATTTTCACAATATACACTTCCAAGAAGAATTGATGTTGTTTGTGTTTCCCTGCAACAGTTTACATCTAACTGCAGAAGACTATACTATTAGGGATGATTTTAAGGAACCATACTTATTTAAAAGTGTATAAATGTTGGCGAATATTACCAATTCTTAAAATTCCAACTATAAAATGATTGGCGATATTTTTCAAAAAATATTTTAATTTCCAAGGATTTTATATCGTTTATAGAATAATTTGGCTATTTTTAGGGTGAAAAAATTTTACCCCATCAAAATTGGGTGAAACAAGGCTTCAAAAAATGCAAAATGGCGAATGTTGTTTGGGAGAAAAACATGGAAAATAGCCCACTGGGCTAAAATTCGCCCCTAAAATTATCCTTGTATACTATGTAAAATTTGCCTTCTTCAAGAACGAGAATACAGGAACAAATCAAATCCCTGCTGTTTTTAGATCTATTGTACATAATTTTCAATTATTTCTAGATTTCGGGATCTAGAACCATAAATGTCCATAGCGTAGAAACGATCTCTAATGATCTTCACCAAGTTCGAAAGAGAATTTGAGCATAGTAACATGACAGGTTTTAGGGAAAATAAAATATTATTATGAATCTACCAACACTGCCATTGTTGGTGCCAGTACTCATTACATAAAATGCCTCTATTTCATATGCAAAACACTTGTGCAAGCCGATGAGTGACACAATGTAAAACATTATTACTTAAACATGACTGCTTTTAAGAAATAATTATACAAAGTACCGAGTCTGTCCACATAAATATGTTTACATATACCATAGTTTCATTGTCATATATTTGTTATACCAAATGGTACTCATGAATAAAACCATCAATGAAATACTCTAAAAAATGTTGTCAGTTTGAGAATCCAATTCATAATATAAAATCTCTTGCACTTAATATAGGTTCATAGCTTTAAATAAGTGATGATTTGAGCCTTCAAATGATATAATAAGAAAAATATAAAAATAATGGCATTCAAAAAAGGTGTAAAACAAGGTAAAAGTTAAAGACAAAAACTCATCATAATAAAAAATCTATAAAACCCTAGGATAAAAAATATCAAACAACCTTAGAGATAACAATACCATTATGCTAGATTGATATGAATGGAAATTCTAGATCTAGATCTCACTCTGTGTTTGAAGGGTGCAGTTCATCTCAATGGAATAGACAACTAAAAATATAGTATATGTGGGAAAAATGTTTCTACATATTCAAAATTGTTCATCCTTCCATTGTGTTACATGCACGCGTTGAAAATGTTGTTTAGTTTTAAGAAACAAATCCTTCTTAAAATCACGTGCTCATACCTTGTGACCAAAGGATAAAAATTCAAATGTGTTGTGACATTTAAAATATACATGAAAAATTTGAAGGTGCAATATGAAATAATACTATCTTCACTTACCTAGGACTTCAAAAATTCAATAATTTTTCTCTCTTTCTAATTTCCCTATTGATATGTAACATACTTGAAGCTTTGGATATGTTCTATCATCCTCCAAAATGTTTTCTTCTTTCTTTCATTCATGCATTGACACAATAAAAATCCACTACATGTATATCATGTTCCATATATACAAGATTTCCAAAATAAATTTTGTTCATTTGTCCTTGGACACATGATTATATGGATAAATTCTCTCAATGAAATTGGTGGTAGTATGGATGAGAATTCATGCACTATTATAGATGATTCTTCCACCTGGGTATTCATTACTCTACTTCTAGGATGCATATAATGTATTTCGGCTATCATGTTACCCCTTTGACCTCACACATTAGGGGGCATATGTTATAGCTGATTTTACCACACCTAGTTGATCGCATATTTATGGCCATCTGATGTCCCTCTGCAGAATCCTTTGACCCCCTTTTCCCTTATTATACTTGATGTCCCAAAAAGTACCGAAAAAACACTTGTTTATGTGTATATGTGACTTTTAAAGATATACTCACGTGTATACAAAATGTTTGAGCCAAAACCTGCATACATCGAGAAATGTGCATAAAGCCAATTTTTTTGGAGATTTTCTCATAGCATCCCAAATAAATTGACTCTTGGCCTTCCATATGCCTTGAGAACACTCATACTTGACCCTTCGTTGCATATTTGGAGTGTTATATATTGAGCCTCTTGGATACATTGAAGGAGGATAAATTGGAAAGCAAGGAAACTATAGTTCATTGTTGCCTCACTTATTTATGCTTGAGTCTACATCCCTTTGTCCCTTTGAAGCACACAGTGCTACTCTTCCCAAGATTTCCTTTTCTTTGTAATATTTCCTTTGAGAGATGGAGGATTCAAGTGGTGGAGGGCCAGGTCACCCCAGGTGGAGGACTCAGTTTCTTGTGTTCGATGAATTTTCGGTAGAGGTTGTCACTATTGTATCTCTGTTTTATTAATAGAAATATCCATTTCATGTCCAATACATGTGCATAAATATGAATATTGTATCCATGGATGTATTTATTTTCTTATACATGATTTATTATATATGCTAGAGTAAGCCTAACACTTGAATATATAGCATTCTTATCTAGTTTGATGTTGTTGAGAGCGAATTGTGAATGCAAGCATGTTGGAAAATATCAACAGGGATCTACATAAACCATTCGAAATAAGGTATGATTCAATCCCTTCATGTTAGATGTCTTTATTGCTATTGCATATTGGAAAGGATTGATTTTTGGTGGCATTCAGTTTGTTGTGGTACACCCCAACCCATAGGAAGTTTATGTCTGTAACATGCACAATGTTAGTATGTAAAACATGTTGTGGAAAGATTGCCCAAGAGTGTTTTCTTCTCACTTCGGTAGGGTCAAGGCCTTGTAGGTAGTGGCAAGGCCTTAGTATTAGGATCTTGTTTGTGGGTTTTGTTCATTGGAATAATGACACAAGCTATCCCACAAGTGGTTGTTAGTGGAAAATAGAACAAAACAAAGAAAATATAAACAAAACTAAATAAAATTCCAAAATGGAGTAGAGGATGCAAACTTCAACAACTAATATGATCCAAACCACTTGTATATTGTCCAATGGTCAAGATAGTACAACACCTTGGATATGTGAGCTCCAAAAGGAGGAAACAAATGTTCCTAATGGAGAAATTTATTGTAAAAATGTGTTTTTGAAATGGATAAGGTACCAAATGTGAAGAAAAATTGATCCTTGGAGTAGGGAGGCAAGGGTGATTTGGGAAATTCTCGACGAGAGGGAAGAGGTGAGCTATAAGGGAGCTCAATCACAATTCTAGTAGAATAACCTTGCTCAAATTCTCTTCTTGCAGTAAGCATTCCCATGGATTTATTGTCTGCTCCAAGAGGTGGCCAAGAAATTTCAATATCCTAATGTGAACCCAATGATCTATGATTTGTACCCAAAGTACACCAAGAATCCATTTAAGGAAACCAGCTGTGTCGAGATCCAAAATTAAAATTCTTTGAGTAAGTGTAACACCCCGGTTTTGACCCCGTTGCATTAGATGTATATGATGTATATATTGTAAATGATCATGGTGTGGAGCTAAAGGCCAAGGCCCCACCATTGATCAGTTATGCTATGTTTCGGATTTAAATTGTCACGGATGGTATATTGGGGCATGCGGCATACATATTGAATTTTCATCATGTAAATATGCATCTTTAATTAAATAACCCGACCAGCTATGTTCGCGGAAAATAAATTGAGAAGGGGCATGATTTTCACAAGGATAAGGGTGGGGGAATGTTAAACCTTGGCCAATGGGGGGGGGGGAGGAATCCATGTGTCACCACCTTATCTTCCCCAACCACCTCCATTAAAATCTCTACTGAGTAGTTGAGGCAGTTATTGTTTGGGAGTGGGTGTGGCAGGACTGTCAATCCTTGCCCACACGCACACTCCACCAGCGGTTGACTTCACAATGGAAAAAAGAAAACCACTGCCATCACTCCCACAAAATCACGACTGCACTCTCTCCACGACAGTGCTGAAACACTCACGCACTCCCCACTCATGACTCTCCATTGTCTGTTCATCCTCATGCGGGAGTGGAAGTCTTGTTCATTCTCACGCACTTCCAGTTGTCTGTTCATCCGCGTGCATAAGCGGAGTTGTTCCTCCTCACGCAGAGACCATTGTTTGTTCATTATTTGCATGCATAGGATTTGTCCTGGTTTCGAATCACTCAACGAGCTGGCAGCTGTGCTCCTTCATCCACAATTTGCTGTGAAGGGACCATTCATGTTTTCGGCTACTTGCTGTGTTTCTAGGGTCTCCCTTACCAATTTGTGGGCATGCATATGTTTATCCTTTGTGTTTTGGGGTCCGATGCAAGTTTCCCTCATGCACGGGATGAGAGTATGTAGTTTCTTCCCCAATGAAGGACTATGTAAGTCTTTTCCACTTGCTTAGTTTCCCAGGATGGACTGCTAATTTCCTCATGTTGTGATTGTGTTTGTTGTTACGTTTGGGACTGTTGGAATTCACTTGGGAATCGTTTTCCTTATTAAGCTGTAATAGCTGATTGATTTCCTACGTGCAATGGTTGGTCTTGGATTGTGTTGGGAGCATGGATGGGGGCTTGGTTTGCTTGATAAACTTGGTGTGTTTGGAAACCAATAGACAGAGCTAGAGGGCTGGCTTTCTTCTTCACAACCCTTGAATAGCACTGGAAGGGAATGCAGGACCTGAGGGACTGTTTAGCATTGAAGGGACTGATTCCTTGTGTTGGGTGTGTGTGGGTGTCTTAGAAGTCAAGCTAGTTTTGGTGTAGGTGTTCCTAGCTCTGTAATGAGCTCACCAACTTAGCATGTAGCCTTTCCCAACTCCTGGATGGCCTAATAAACCCAACTGTGTTGCCTTGGCTGTGTTTTGTGTATCCTTGTCTATGTGTAAGCCTGCTTGTTCCCTTATTCCTTGGAGAATCATGCCCAGCTCGGGGGTGGCAGCACTGCTGAGAGATTAAGGAGCACGCTGGCCTATGGTTGGATGGAACGTTGCAGTGACGTAGCTGGTTGCGGAAGGATTTCTTCATAAGATAAGTAACCTTGTCCATTTTGCTCTTAAATCTTATTTACTGTTAATGAATGTGATGAACATGCTGAATGAATTCTTGTATGGATGTATGTTGCTTCCGTTGTGTATGATAAACAATTCAATATGTGCATGTTCTAGTTCAAGCATTTTGTTTTCAACATTTCAATGTTTTTAGAAATGCACATGTTCATGGGGCTGGTTGCCTGGATGGTTAACGCCATGGTTGCGTCCTCTTCTCCAGTCGGAGGGTCGGGGACATGACAGTAAGTGGAGATTTTATGAGCCTTAAATGCGCTGTTGGTGGGTAAGATCCTGTCATTTATGTCAAAAAAATGGATCCGGAAGGATAATCCATGTTGTCATGTGGGAAATTTTATAGAGACACGTGTTGTAGCACGAATAATCAAACTATTATCCCTGGCAGTTGTGTCATTTGATTGCTTTGGGGAATTTTGGGGCTCATGCTTCTTTTTGGATGTTGTGAAGATGTCTTTGACTGGATGCATGTTGTATGTTGATGGTGTTTTACATTGTAATTCATAAAATTGTCTCATGTGTGAGAATTTTTCATGATAATAGATGCCTCTGATGTTTGAGGTTCGAAGGGTACTATAGAGCCAATAATGCATAATGATTTATTTTGTGTTATCTCTATTGATTTTTAAAACTATGTGAAACATAGGTAGACCGGAAGGACCTTAAAAACAAGGAAATTTGTTGATGGAGTAGTGACTTTGAGGGTTATTTTTATATAAACAAGGTGGGAATTCTCATGCTCATGAATATGGATAGAATGGATACAAAAGAAAGAGAGTGAATGATCTTCCATAAACTTCTAAAACATGGAGCAAGGCAAATTCCAATCATGTATAAGTGTGTTAACCTGGAACGAGCATTACTGGTGATGGAGGAGTAGCAATGTTGAGAATTTGAAGAAGCCCATGGGGGTGGGTGTCCAGAAACTTACTGAAGGTATTGAATGAGGATTACATTGTACTGGAGATGCTTCTAGAATTATTTTCAAACGTGAACAGTACTACCCTTAAAATGTACGACTACCCTTGATACGATTCAAGGTGTTGTTTCCAATCATAGGGGATACTACTAAGTTGAGGAGCACTGATGACTCTCCTTACTTAGTTCGAGGTCATTCCTTGTAGTGATTGAAATGAATCCCAAGGTACCACTATAAATTATTCAACTCTCAAAATATAATGATTTGTCGTTGATGGGAGTTGAAGAATCATGATAAGGAAAGGGAATTATCATATGAACAAAGATCCTATCATAACCAATGGAGAGGACTAACTGATCTGAAACGATATTGGATGATAAGTGTGGGGATCATGACTTTATTTTATCAATGTTGACAAGGAGGTGATCTGATGGAGAAATTATTTGGAGTGTAATTATTTGGGGGGATTCCTTCGTATTATGGGGCATTCAGCATCATGGGTGTCAAATTATGAAGGGGATTGTTTTGGTTGAACACCCATGGGTCGGGGGGGGGGGGGGGGGGGGGGGGGGACAAAGTGTTCCTTAGTAGCGATGTTGATAGCACATCAAGAATAGATATTGATGACTATATGGGATGAATTCATGTTATTATAATTAAAAACTTATGTCAAGGCAATGATTATCATAGGGGGCATGGGTTTCAAGAGACCAAGTCCATGATAATACCTATAGTAGAAGTCTTTCATAATTGTCGATGACGGTGGATATTTTCATGTTTTGAGAGTCATCCTGCACACATGACGCACATGCCCAAGTATAGTAAAGGGCATGACAAAGGTATGGAGAATGCATAAATAAGAGTTCAAAACATGGTGGACCTATGGGGTACCTGTCTAATTTGAGTGTCATATGAAGGAAAAGGACTCACTGCTATGTAGTTCTCGATGTGTTGATTGCGATGGTGAGAACAATTCATCGAACAGAGGTATGGTTTGGTCGTAAATAGGTTTTGTAGTTTGGGACATTTTCTTATAAAATTGGGTGGTGCCCACTTTCCAAGAATCATTCATACTATTCGACTTATGCACTCCCTTGAGTACTTTTACAATTTCTAACAGCGTGAGTCATCAGTTTCCTGAGAAGCGAGAGGAAGGTATTTCTAATATTTTTCACATCATGTTGATCTAGGTAGATTTAGGGTTGGGGGGTTGATAGGGGCTTGTACGAATGGTTTTGAACCTCAAAACTATCTTTGTGAGTTTTTTCCTTTTAAACGTGTTGAAGTGTGAGAAAATGGAATTATCTCGTGCTGCTGTAGAATGAGATATTGGTTGATATTCACACAAAGAACAAAATTTTCTTAGTTCGGTCACACAATTGATCCACACAACTGTATCGTGAATAGTTTAGCCAACATGTGGGTGACTAAAGAAATATCGTGTGGATGATTGCATGAATTCTTTTAGCACATCCACATTGTGGCATGGACGAAGCATGCAACTTCTATGTTCTAGTTTCACATGGGAAAGGGGATACCAGCCGCACTTAGCATAGATTATATATGGTCTTTCCGTGTGGTTTGGGTTTTTGTTTATGAGGTACTTCTAGTTTGATTGAAGTGTTGATGCTACAACCACTACCTAAAAAAATTTCATGTTTTAGGGCCCCCTTTGATTCCGTAGATTTTTATCTTACTTAGACATTTTCCTCCTTAAGAAGGTTTTCTTTCAGTAACTTGGTTTTGTTGGACAAGTTTGATTTTTCGCACCAAGTCAAAAAAATTATTTTCTTTGGCCCAATGTGTCGAAATAATTTCCAACAGTTTTTGCCGACATGACAAATAATTTTTTCTTTTCCACCCAACATTTTCAAGCTGACTTCATGATGATTTTTTAGCCAATGTGTTGGAAAAGATTTCACCTTTCCGTCGAAACAGCGGAGAATTTATGGGTCTTTATCCAATGGTATTTCCAACTAATTTTGTGATTTTATGTTTTGGATTTTCAATCCTTGTCAGAATGATTTTCGATCTTCAACTGATACAGTTGGCAGGATCCCACATTTGAATCCAATGTTCTTTATTGGCTCCTTTCATTGAAGCTTGGTCGATAGCGGCAGCTATTTTTTCCTTTCAAATCCGATGTTGTTGGGTCATTTAAGTTTTTTTCCACCAATCATTTTACTGCCAAGGTTGTTGGATGAATTGCACCGGTACTAGTACGGTTTGGTTTCGATGAAGATAACTAATAGTTGCAGAAAAAACAAGTTTTTGAAGCTGACACAGTCAAATTTTTTCTCCTTACCCTCATCAATGCAGGAATTCTCCAATGAGGTTTTAAGTTAGACGCCAAATGGCATTCATGTGCACTCGTGCAACATTGTTTCCCCACAACCAGCACTCAATCTGTCTTCTTTGTTTTATTATATAATCTTGGGGATTCATTACAGTTTGTTACGATTTCATTACGGGCGTTATGATTTGTTAAGGATGGTTCTCTCTTGTTTGAGTAAACACCTACAGAGGATTTCCATTTGGATCTTACCGAGCCTTTGAAGCCGAGATTTCACCAAATTTCAAGCCACCCTTTCCAGGTAAGATCTCATTCATGTCATAGTTCTCTTGGTTGGTAGAACGGCATTGATTTGGCCTTTTATGATTGGGGTGATAGCACATTTAGATTTTGTTTTTGTTTTAAGACTAGGGTTGGTTGAATTCTCCTTTTTTTAAAGGGTTTTCCCCTCGGCATCTTGGTTTTTTTTTGGCAAATCCTCTGACCCAGTGTCCATATTTTTTTATGACCTAGATTGCTTCGACCATCGTTTTCCTTTACCTACTCCCATTATTTCCCTGTCCAAAACTTCCTAGGCCGCTAAGACATGGTTGGATTAAGGCCCTGGTTGTGCAATCATGGGGCTGAGATCACCCGATTTTATCGCAGGCCCTTCTTCACCTGGTTTATATATGCCTGTGGCGATAAGGCTTGTCGAAGCCGTAGAGATCTGAAATAATTTTTGTTTCCGTCGATTCCGTAACCTAGGCTTCCCATCATAAGGTGTCGTCTTTTGTGATTGGTGCCATGGCGCCATCGTTTTGCTTAGGATTATTGTTTTTGCGGGACATGAGTCTCATAGAAGGGGGCCTGCATAAGTTTCTAAGTTTGTTTTGATTGATACCTGGTATTGTTATTTGGAACAATAGGTTTGAATTCTCAATGCCTCAATCAGAGCCCGCATGCGGACTAGGTTTTATTGACCTAGTTTCAACCTCACCTTCGGTCTAGTTTTTGTTGGTATGCAGAGTTTCATAATACAAAGTCATTTTCAATGGCTAAGGATGATATGGTAAAAGAAATATCGGTTAATCTTGTTCTAGAAAGGAATGATTTGATAATAGATTTTACAGTAGTTCTTCATTTTCTTATATACATGAATGCATGTGGTTTATAATCATGGGGATGCTAAGACATGTTTTGGTGTTTTTCTGCAACGTCAATCTGCATCTGATACCATGCCCAATAAAGGAAATAAGAAAGCTAGATTTTTTGAGGAAGAGTTAGACCTAGAAATCATGCCTAGGGTAGAAATTGTTTATGAGGACACCAAATCAGTCACCAAAGCTGAGCCAGAATTCAAGTGCGGGAAGATATATCATATGCTCCAAGATCATAAGGTCCCTAACATAGGTTTAGAGGATTTACCCCTGTTTGGAAAATTTTTGAGATCAAGGATTACAAAGGTATCCATGTAGCCGGAATTGTTTCCTTGCACCGAGGTGATCGGCTGGAGTTTTCCTAAAACGAATGCGAGGAAAATGATTATGTATAAGGTGGAAGAAAATGGTTTCACCTCCTTTACCCCAGCATACATAGCACATGCCTACAACTTTCCAATCTTAGAAGTTATCCTAACTGACAATTGGATAAATAGTTTGACTATTGATTATATCATATGCACAAAGATGATGAAACAAGGAAAGTCATTCTCTCAGAGAGCATATGGTGAACATGAAACCGCCAGTCTATGTACTCCATATACACTTGTAGCACTAATGCTTAAAAGGATTTTCAGCAGGGTTGATGGAATATTTTATAATATTGGTTGGATTCCACTGATCTATCATGTGACCATGGAAGGTATTATTTTCAATTGGGCATACATAGTAGCTAATAGCTTTTCTTCCTGTATATCTGCAGCACAGGGAGGATTTCTCCAGCAGAAATCCTAGTTCTACATGGGATCATTTTTAATTGAATATATGCTCTTCCTACACCCATTTGAGAAGTTGAGCTGCAGTTGGAAGGATGGAAAAGATTCTATTTACACTGCCTATCAATTTTTATGGGCTTGCAGATATCATAGCTCATACAAGCTCATCTGTGAGGAATTCCTAATGCCTCTTTTTCAGTTGATTTTTATTAAAGAATGTAAATGTATGTCAGAAGGTACTCTAGAATATATAAGGGAATATGGAGATTATTTCTCCTCTGAAGAGGGAACTTATTTGAGAATGTATAGAGGAACCAAAGCCCCTTCACTATTGCCCAAGTATGCCATTGATTATATAGTCAATAAGGAAGTAGTAATACAACTCTTTTTGGATGGATTCGGGAGTTATATGTTCTATATGAAGAATGCGTTTTTCCTGCCAATGCCTTTCTATGTTGATAGTTTTAAGTTTTCCATAGTTGAAAGCGCACTAGAGTTTGTGAAAGACCTGGAAAATTTCCATTTTGGTGAGAAGAGTTTTCACAGAAATGATTCTCATGGCAAGGGCTACACATTGTGCACTTGTGAAGGTAAAATTTGAGTACTCTAATCACTTAGACGAATATGAGGAATTATACAACAATGCTTGTAATATGACTGCTTTGAATAATTGTTTCAAGAGGAAAATCACAGTTTTAGGAGGAAAAGGTAGCAATAGCACCACCACTGAATATAAAAGACAGGAAGAAGAAGCTGCTTAGAAAGAAAAGGAAGAAGAAACATGAATGCTAGTTGAAGTAGCAAATAAATTGTTGGTTGAAGAGGCTCAAAGAGAAAAATATGAAGAAGTACAAAAGTGAAAGGAAGAGGAAGAGGAGCAGAAGCGAAAGGAAGAAGAAGTTGCTCATAAGCGAAAGGAAAAAGAAGAAAGAATACAAAAGAAGTCAGCTAACCGAGCAAAAGAAGAAGTTGAGAGGATAGCTAAGGAACTGAGATGTAAGGAGCAAGAAGATCAAGATAGGGAGAATCAGGAACAAAGTACTACTCAAGACAGTCCAAAAATTCTTCCTTCTACTTCAGGAGATATATTAACTAGAGGTCACCTCCCTATTGCTGAGTTAGGATTAGTACCAATTTACTCCATCGAAACAGCATGCGATTGCAAGTTTGGATAAAGTGTTTTTTGATCCTAAGTGGAAAACAATTGTTTGGAGATATAAAACAAAGTTGAAAATGGGTACTCAGTCTAAGGTAACCACGGTTACTGAAAAGGTTGTCATGAAAAATACAGATGAAGATCCAAAATAAATCGCCTCACTCAGCATTGAATCTGCACAAGAAAGTTCTTACAATGTTGGTAAACTGAAAGGAGTCATGGACCACTACAAACATAATATGGTGTAAATAAAAGAGACCCTAAGAAAATAATAAGGGGAAGGACAAGAGGTGAAAAGGAAGCATGAAGCCACACTTTCATATTTAGAAAGGCTTCAAGAGGCCTACCAGATCTTAGAAGAAGGAAAGGAGGCCTTGGCATTGTCAAACACTATTATTGATGGAGAAAAGAAGGACCTAGAAAGTAATATTGCGGGTCTAGAGACACAAACAATTTTAGCTGACAAAGAAGCAGAGGAGTTGAAGGCCCAAGTTGCAGAATTAGAGGGACAAAATAGTTCTTTGGAGGTTCTGTTTAAGGAAACAAATGAACGGAAAATGGATATAAAACCCCTTCAAGAGCATTCTCTCATGATCAAAAGGAAAATATATCAAGTTTAGTTAAAACTTGCAGAAAAAGTCTGTCACATCTCCACCCTTCTTCTCAATGGAGAGGACGCAAGTAGGATGCTATCAACCCTGGAAAACTAAGCCCCATGAACAAAATATAAAATATAATGAAATAAATACATATGCATATGTCTAACTCATTAAACAGTGGAAGCAAAACATGTCATTCACATTCAAGCATTCAACATGTTCATAGTAATTTATCAAACAAATACCATTGCAAAGGTTAAACACAAGAAAATACTTATCTTGAGAAAGAGTTGTCTCGCAACCAGCTATGTCACTACAATGCTCCACCCAACCATAGGTTAGTGTGGTCATCAATATCTCAGCGACACTTCCATCCCTGAGATGGGCATGATTTCCACGAGGAATAAGGGAATACTAGCAGGCTCACACGTAGCCAAGGATACACAAAACTCAGCCAAACCAACACAGTTGGGTTTATCATGATATACAGGAGCTGGAAAGGCTGACGGATAAGCTAGTGAGCTTGATCAAGAGCCATGGACACCTACACCAGATCTAGCCTAACTTCTAAAACATCCACACACCCAACACAAGGAAGCATCCCCTTCTCTGCTACACAGTCCCTCAAGCCATGCCTTCTCTTCTAGTTTCTATTCAGGGTGTGCAAAGAAGAAATCCATCCCTATAGCTCTATCTTTGAGGTTCCTTCTTCCACTAGATTTATCAATCTAGCTCAGACCCCATTTCCAGTCCAAAAGCAGTCAAAATCAGAACAACAGAGGCATCCACAACAAGATACACAGATCTTGATTGGGGAAAATAGTTTGACAACCAAAAGAAATTACCAAGAAGGGTAAGAATGGACCCTAACAACAAATTCAATTTCCTAGAGATGTTTTGGCCCTAACGTGGCCAAAACAGGCTCAAAAACACCCAGGAAAATCGTGGGTCTCTCCTCCCACAAACTGGATTCACCAAAAACGAATTCTTGCTTAAAGAAATTACAGAGAATGAATGCCCTTGTGAGGGGAAACACCAACCCAAAAATGAGAGTAATCTCAACCACGTGATTGCATCTGGCAATGTCGTCCTATGTGTGAGCACCTGAGGAAATATCATGGTCATGAATGGTGAGTTGCGACTCCCTACCCCACTACCTCTGGCCAGCTCCTCTGTGTGAATCTAGAATGGGTTTTTTGCCCACATGAGGGAACTAAAATGTGATCCCCCTCTTTGGGCATGCATGAGGTCAAGGATTGGCAGCTCTGCCAGAATTGGTGGCTTCCCATGCATACATTTCCCCAAGTAAATAACTCCCCAACTAACCCATGGGAGTTAAATTGGTTGGT
>LPNX010191939.1:31391-86308 GCA_001517045.1 Pseudotsuga menziesii | reverse complement strand
AAATGCATAACAAAACAATATCATGAAATAACAATTGAATACTTATCTTTATTTGTTTCGTGGGTAGACTGCTTCTTGATCCTTCAGCTTCATCGTCTTCTTCATTCATAATTGCATCGTTTCTTATCCAAAATCTAAGGTGGATAATAATTTCTTCAAGAGTTGAGTTCTTCATATTCCTCATTGCTTGAGGGATCTTCTTTAGATGGAAAGAGCTTGATCTTCATTTGCTCCCACCTTCTCTTCTTGAGCTTCTTCTTCTTGTGAGTTCTCTTTCTAGAGTCTATTGAAAGCAATCACTTCCTTCTAGCACACATTCCTCACATGAATGAATTCCACGATCCTGGGAGGCCATTCAAGGTGGCCATCACCACTTTTTCATTCTTCACTTTTTCTTTTACCGCTTCAAGTTGTTCTTTGATTTGAGAGAATCTTATGACTGCACAGTATCTACATTCTGGATCTTCACATTCTTCAACTGGTTTCTTTAGGTCATATTCTGATTTTGTTCTTCCCTTCAAATAGCTTGAAATTCTGGAAGACCTTCAACAGCTTTGCTTGCAATAGGTAGTGCTCTGTAATGCACATTTGCAAGCCTTCTATGCCAAAGCTCATTTGGCTCTACTGTGTCATGGATCAAGGCTTGTTCTGGATAGCCCTTCAATTTGTACAAGCCTCCTTATTGTTCTCCAATCACTACCACATCATCGATAGTCTTTCCTTTTGGCCACATGATGACTTGACCATCTATGAATGCAACCTGCATTCCTTTTGCATCAATGCTGAAATGGAGAGAAGGTTCTTCTTGAGTCCTGGAACAAACAATACTTCTTTCATTGTTAGAGACTTACCAAAGTCTAGCTTGTATGAAGATTCCCCACTACCTTTTATTGGATATTGGTAGTCATCTCCCAGTTTCACCTTGTGTGGTGATTCATGTTCTGACAGTCTTATAAAAAATTCCTTGAATCCCGTCATATGTTTGGAAGCCCCACTGTCTATAATCCAATCATCACTTCCATGAGTAATGTTACCTGTGAGAGCTGATATCAGAACATATTCATCCTCACTTGAAGAATCTTCACTTTCATATCTGGATCTCTTTCTGGATGGTTCATCATCCTCTGTAGCATGAGCATGATGTCTTCTTTTGCCTTGACCAAGTTCTTCTTGTCAAAGGCTTCTAACCTCGTCTCCCTCTGAAACTGGAACCTCCATACTCATGTAGGTGTCCAATCCATTTTCTTCAGAGAGATCAGATACTTCCAGGCTTGGAAGTTGTCAACTTCCCCAAGCTTGTCAACAAGATGATGTGATATATCATATTGAAATGAGAACCTCAAATGGAAATAGCAAAGGATTAGATCTTACCGATTTGAGGTGTCCGTCCTTGTCCTGGAGTTCGCTGATCTAGGGTTTGTCACAGAAACCCTAATTTTCAAAACATGGAATCTTTCATATCTGATTGGATGAACATATAGATCTATTCAAATGGAGCTATCGAATGTACTCCTTTTCTGAAAACAATGGAGGGAAGCTCCCGGAACAGGAAGCCCTAATTTTCCAATTTCTTTTGCAGAAATTCCTATTACTATTTCTGTGATATCTCTAAAATTAATGCTCTTCTATGTCTGAAATTTCTCACTGAGGTAACCTCACATGTTCCTGATCCAACACCATAGGTTCCATCAGAATTGGTTTCACCATTTGGGATTTATGATCCTTTTCCCAAGGTGACCTGTTACAGGACTGTTCAGAATAGTGAAGTTGTACGGAATGCCACGTGTCATTGGTTCATCTTCTGAGTCTGATATTTAGATCACCGAAATTAAATTCCGTTACCTTTCTGGAACATCTTTAGGAATTCCATTTGTACCTCTGTAGCTCAAGATATTGCAGATCTCCCTAGATGTCCTATTTATGGATGATTTCTGGAAGAGGGTGGAACCCTAACTTGGAGAGATCATATCTCCTGGAGTACAGTGAATCTGAGTCTATTTTTTCGACACAGGCTTAATCAGGATTTTATATTCGGCCCCTGCAATTTTCAGCTTCTGAGACTTCTCCAATCTCATAATATAGCGACTGTACCAAAACTTAGCAGTTTTAGTATTTAGGGTTTCTCCTAGCTTAGGGTCAAACTAGGGTTTGACTTTCCTGGAGTTTCACCCAACCAAATTTCTTGATCCATGTCTCTAAACTTCGGTTTTGATGAGGAGAACAATCCTATGCTAATATCACTCAAAAAATTCATCTTCTGTAGAAAGCCCTAATTTCTGCATCGATGACTAAAAATGCTTGGAATCAAATTCCGCTTCGACATAAAGATGCGCCCCAAGGAGGAGAGTTGTTCCACCTTACTTTAGATGAAAATATATGGAGGAAGATCCATAAACTAGGAATCCCTAGCTCCTATAGCTGCACAATGTCTTCTTCTCAGGTTAGCTCTGATACCATGTTAGTTTTTCATCACATTAAGCTAGCATTATGATCTTAGGATATTTTCACTGAGAGAATAACAAGCACAGCAATAAAACATAAGCACATCACAAGAGACAAGAGAGACAAAGAGTTTTCCTCAGGGAAACCATAAAGGAGAAAACCCCGCAACTTCCTCTAAGATATAATCAACACCAAAACAATAAGAGATCTCCCAAAACAGCAGTAGTCTTCTGTCTTCTGTCTAGGCCCAAAATTTCCTTCTCCAAAAGTGCACCACACTTGAGAGAGCAAGTGATGTATTTCACAAGTGATAAATAGAGAGTCTCTCACTCTTTATTTATATTCTTCCATTGACTTGAAGTGCACTCAATCATGTCGGCCCAACTAACAATTACTTACTCAAGCCTACACCTTAATTAGTGTATAATAACTCGAGTGCCCCGAAACTATGGGGACTTACCTAATGACTTGATATGACTTGATTACATTATTAATCCTCCCGATCGGAACATCGGGGCATGACCACATGATTCAAATACATAATAGAAACATCCCGGAATAAACATTGGGTTACAATACATAAGATACATAGAATAATACATTCCGAAGTTACATATACATCAACATGACTTGAATAATATCACCATTAAAAACTAATATCTATTGTCACATGTTAATAGCCTATTACATTTAATTTTTAGAAGTGAAATTATTTATTAAGATTGACCTCAAGTTTGGTTAAAGCCACTGGATGCTTACAACTATAGAATACGTGCAAGCCAACCTTCAATATGTGATCACAAGGACCATTTGAATCGATGGTGATGTCATTTGGCCATATTGATGCCCCTACAACCTTTACAATGATGCCAGATGAAGTGTTGAACATTGTCTTGATTCATTCATGATCGTGCATCTTAGAAACATACATGTTTTACCTAATATGATCATTTACATCATAATCCAAGTACTTGTAGTGTTGCATGGAGATAAATTATTGATCAACATAAATAAATGTACATTTAAGCAACAAGAACAAATTTATCTTAGACTATGTCAGAATCAAAATGGATTGAGCATTAAATTGAGGAAGATTTTAACCATTGTTGATTGGATACCATTGAACAATATGGAATCACTTGTTATATTTCATGAGAATGGTGAGTAACCTAAGATATTTTACCGTGCATATTTCCCATGTAGCACATCCACTTAACAGGTTGAATCACACCTATGTTTCAGCTGGGGAGTCATGCAACAAAATTTTTCAAAGAGATTAGACATTGGGCAGCGGTTGCTCTTCTCCTCACATTAACTAGCATTAATCAAGCCTTCAATTTCAAAGTAGATGCTTCTAACAAGATATAATTTGTACGCATCACGGTAGACCCACCACAAACCACTTTGAGACACATAACACTTTGAGATATTTTTGGACATTGTTTTGAATTATTGATTGAATGATCAAGAAATTTATGTAATTGTGATATTATTAGTTAGTAAGAGACAATCGTGCACAATTACCATAAGTCTCCCTGGTTCATATAGACACGAATAAAGTTTGATTATGCATTTCAATTAACACAAATTGTTATTTACAATAGTTTAACATTGTGATTAGTTACCATAAATGAATAAAAAATACAATTGTAGATTTTTTCTATTGCAACCGTTGCAACATCTAATGTCCTCATGTGATTTTTTCATGAAGATAGGTGAATTCATGGCATATGCTTTATAAATTTGACACTTTGTGAGATTGTTGCAGTCATAGAGATGTGCCAACACATAAAGCTTTCATTTTATAGATATGCTTTCAAGCACATAAAATTTTATTTTCTACATACACACAACTTTCTGTCATTTTATAAGACATTGATTTTTTCGGGGTTTCATTTCCCCGACTTTGTGGGTATTTTCACTTATGTGGAGATTTAGAAGTTTGATGTAACTTATTTTCACTTATTTGTCTATACTTGATTTCATTGCATAAACTTATATTACATACACCCAACTTTCTCTCATTTTTGAAACATATGGAAGTTCTCTTTGGTGCTTCATTTCCCTCGCTTTTGGGGTATGCTAGCTTTAAGAGCTTATATATATTATACTCATGCTTATAGAATTATTTTTTATTAGGATAATAGGTGTTGACATTTATCTCATTTTTTGGACTTGCTTGAGTAGATAAAAAAGATTCACTTGAGTGTAACAAGTGTATAGCCTAGATTCATTTCATGGTGGTAATATATTGTTATTCTTAAATGTATATTGTTATGTTTAAATTTTTTTATCATATGAATGTAATTTGCATAAAATATTTTAGGATTATTGGAATCACTTTACATGTATTGTACTTGCTTGAGTTATATATTTATGTTTTAAATCAAATAAATATTTAAATTAATTTTAGGATAATTATATATTAAATTATGAAAAGTTAACTCGTAATATTTTAGTTTGAAGATTGTTCTTTAAGACTTTTATGTTCAAGTCAAATATGTTAAGGTTTTATTATTAATATTATATAATTCATTATCAAATTATAGATTATTATAATTTTGCCTCATGCTACTTTAAAGGATTGTATTAAGAAAATTCATTTTGTTTACCTATTGTTTTTGTTGTAAATTTGAATTAAAAAGAAAATATTTTATGGAGAAATTTGGAATTGATGGATGAATGGAAATATTTATATTTATGGATGGGAAATAAAGTTGCTATATGTATGGAAGATTCTAGAAATATTCTTGTGGTATAAAATTAATTGTGAGGTAGAGATGGTTGTCATGTAATACATTATAAATGTGAGTTATTATATATTTCCTTATAGTCTAAATGTGATAATTAGAGTATCTTGTTATTCCAAGTAATTCTTATTCAATTTTATGTGTACAAAGGAGTTTATCGTAACCAGACATTTAAGTTAGTTAGGAGAGAGATTAATAAATGCTAAATCAAGAAGATCTTATAATTTATTTCAGTATCATGTGATTGCATTTTCCTATGTGTCGTAGGATACATTACACTCTTGATGGGATGTGATAATTCATCCTTGTCATCATAACATTAGAGTTGGGTAGTGGAGATAGGATGATACCCTAAATAAAACTTTAAAAAAAAATGTTGGATCATTCTTAAGGATCGTTACAACTATCCTTTTTCCATAGTTTCCCTTAGTTAGAACCCATTTTGAGTTCTTTCAATTAGGGAACTAGTTTTTGTGGTAACACAACTCAATTCATGTTGCCACCCTGTTCTTATTCACTTCCAATTCTTATGACATACTTCCTCCCTAGCAGTACCAAATTCTTCAAGGTGTTGTAAGTTACACTTTTGGCAACCAAAATTTTTTCCACTATTTCTTTTGACTCATAGCTTGCGTCAATCATCTTTCCTACATTAAAAAACCCATTTATAATATCATTGTAAGTGATAAGAATAATGGAAACCCCTTTCCATTCTCAAGATAAACAACCTTATTTTGTGATTAAAACATTAAGATGCAACTAAAATTTAGCAAAGCTATAGTTTTTTATGTTGATATTAATCAAATCGATTTTTCTTAGAAATTGAAACTGATGAAATGAAGTTTTCTAAGAAAATGAAAGTGATTAAATGAAGTTTTTTGAGAAATTAAAGGCCATTCAAAAAAATAAATGTGAAGCTAGCCACTATAGAGTTTCTCCAATGCCGTGTGTTTTTCACCACCATGATTTTTTAATATGGTTCTCACTATCTACAGGAATTCCCATATCTACCAAGCATTGTACCTTATGTTCCATTATTCCAAGATGTGCCCCCTTGGAAAAAGTTTACTTCCAATAACAAGCAGTGCTTACAAATTCTTCATTGTCTTTAAGGTATTGTTCTACCATGACAACATCTTGAGGATCATTAGGCTTTGGTGCTGAAAGCAAAGCTTTTAAAGAAATCAAGGTTTCTCTTCTAAGGATCATTAGGCTTTGGTGTTGAAATAAAGGATTTCAAATAAAGTAAGGTTTCTCTTCTCTAGAATTGTGGATGACAATGTCACCTTTTGATTTCATAATATTTATGTTGAAATATTGTAACTTCGAAGAATATTCTATATGTATGTTTTGTGGTCCCCGATGTTCTTACCGGGAGAACCAATTGTATTTCTTTATACTCCGATGCTTCTAATCAGAAGAACTAATAAGACTCATGAGGTAGTCTCCTCAAATTGTAAAGGTGGGTCATTAGCACCACAGTTGTGGTTAATCGATCCTATATGATTAACTCGAGCCTATATGTCTGAATTAATTATTAAAGTGAAATGATGAATATAAATAGAGGTGTGGCACTTTTCATTTGGAACACACACACTCACTTGTGTAGTGCATTAGTGAAGGAGAGAGAAGTAGCTGGAGGAGGAGAAGGATCAATCTTTGATTAGTCTTTTGGTTTTACCTTTTATCTTTTGGGGCATCTATATTGAGGAAGATTTTGTTGGGTTTTTCCCTTTAGGGTTTTCCTAGGATAAATCTGTGTTGTTCTTGTGATACTATTGCTTTCAGTGATCTTGTTTATATGCTTTTGTTATGAAATTGAAATGAAATACTGATGATTTATCTTAGCATATGGAATTTTAACATGGTATCAGAGATAGCCTGAATAGGACAACTTTCACAAGGTGAAATAGCCCTCTCTCTCTCCCCGGAAGAAATTAGGGTTTCAGAAAAGAAAAAAATTTAGTTTCGGAAAACTTATTGCATAGAAATTTGTGCCCTCCTAGAGTGCATCTTTTGAGCCTAGAATCGAGGTTTTTGGATGTGGGAGTCTTTGTGAAATTCAAACCCTAGATTGACAGCTGCACCAGAAAACTGTTGGAAGCAGCAGGAGCTGAATTTTGCAAGTTTGATTTGGAAGGTGAAGACTTGAAATCTCCAAAATCCAAGCACACTAGTCAACTCACCTCATTCAAGCGCATCTCCTGGTAAGTTCAGTTTCTCATTCTGCAGAATTTCAATTTTTTGTGATTTTCTGACAAGATGGTTCCAAGCACTAAGCTTGAGGACAAGCTAGAAGGCATAGAGAATTTTTGAGCATGGAAATACAGGATTGGTCTCATTCTTCAAGAGAATGATCTTGATAAGTATGTCAAATAAGAAGTTGCAAAACCTAAAGAAGCTAAAGCCAAGGAGAAGCACAAGAAGGATATGATTAGGGTACAAAGGATTATTGCTGACTCCATCAAGGATCACTTGATCCCTCAAGTGTCATCCAAGAATAATCCAAAATAAATGTATGATGCCCTATGCATAATGTATGGGGGAAGAAACATCAATAGAAAGATGAATCTAAGAGCTCAACTGAAGAGCACCAAGATGAGTCATGGAGAATCCATCCAAGACTACTTCACAAGGGTTTCTCAGATCAAAGAGAAACTAGAAGATATTGGAGATAAGCTTGATGAAGATGAAATGGTTATGAATACTCTCAATGGTCTCACTAGACCCTAGGAATCCTTCATCTAGATGATGTGTGTGAGAAAAGAAAGCATGAAGTTTTATATGGTATGGGAAGACTGCATTCAAGAGGAGACTAGAGTGGGAAATAGAGAAGCCTTACTAAAGGAACATGATCAAGCCCTAGCCACTCACACTAGGAGAAGAAGAGGTAAATCTAATTTCAAGACAAGAAATTTCAAGGAGTCTCAACCTCCCAGAAGAATCCAAAGGATAAGACAAAATCCTCCGAGTAGAGACTACTTTGGTTTTCAATGTTTTCATTGTGATAAGATAGGACACATCGCCCGAAATTTTCCTATGAAGAGGCAAGAATATAAGAAGAGGATTAACAACAACAAAAGATATCATGCTCATCTAGCGAAAGATGAAGATGAAGAAGAAGAAGAAGAAGGACCTCCAAGAAAACAAGCAAGAGAAGAATATGCAGAAGAGTATGTACTATTCTCTACACTCTCTGGGTATATAACACATGGAGAAGAAACTTGTCTTATTGATAGTGGTGCTTCAAATCACATGACGGGACAAAAGAAAACTCTGTACAAACTTGAAGAGAAGAGCTGTCCTAAAAAAGTATCCCTAGGAGATGACTATCAATATCCAATCAAAGGAGTAGGTGAAGCAATCTACAAACTTGTTTTAGGTAATCCCCTAAAGATGAAAGATGTATTATATGTACCTGGTCTAAAGAAGAACTTACTTTCTATCTCAGGTTTAGATAAGAAAGGATTCATAGTTACTTTCATAGATGGTCAAGTACTCATGTGGCCCAAAGGAAAGAATATTGAAGATGCAATCATCATTGGCGAAGAGGAAGGAGGGTTGTATAAACTCAAGGGGCACTTAGAAACAACCTTTGTTCATGAGTCCACTGACCCTAGTGAACTATGGCATAGAATAATTTCCCACATTAATTACAAGGATCTACCTCATGTGAAAAAAGTAGTGACGAGATTACCAGACATGAAGATCAAGCATGAAGGCATTTGCAAAGGATGTGTGAAGGGAAAGAACATTAACAATCCATTTTCAAAGAGTGAAACAAAAACAAAAGGTACGTTGGAATTGATTCATTTAGATGTATGTGCTCCAATGTATTCTACATCCTTAAGTGGCTTTGAATATTATATCACATTTATTTATGACTTTTCAAGAAAGACTTGGATATACTTCTTGAAAGAAAAGAGTGAAGTGTTTGAGAAATTCAAGGAGTGCAAAGCCTTGATAGAGAATCTTTCAGACAAGAAAATAAAGACACTCCGATCAGAAAATGGCGGAGAGTATACATTAAAAGAGTTTGAAGCCTTTTGCAAAGATGCTGGAATCAAGAGGTAACTAACTACCCTCTACAATCCTCAATGGAATGGGGTTGCGGAAAGAAAGAACAAAACCATCATGGAGGTAGTGAAGACAATGATATATGATCAAGATCTTCCAATGCATCTATGGGCAAAAGAAACAAGAACTGTTGTGTATGTACATAATAGAATATATCACAGTGCTCTTGGATTCAATACTCCATAAGAGATGTTCACGGGAAAGAAGCCTGAGGTAAGTAACCTCAAAGTATTTGGTTGTCCAGTATATATTCATATACCAAAAGAGAAAAGAACCAAGCTGAACCCTTTCGGAAATAAGGGGATATTTGTTGGATACTGTGAAGTATCCAAGGCATTCAAAATTTACATTCATGGATTCCATCACATGGAAATCAGTCGAGATGTGACATTCGATGAAGAAACAGCCCTCAAGAGATCCAGTAAGTGCCAACATGAAGAAGTGCATGAAGAAGAGACACCTCCCAGAAATAAAGAAACCACATATCTCCCTAAAGAAGAAACTCCTGAAGAACATGACATGGCAGAACCACACGAAGCTCCTACAATGGAGATGTCACGAAAGAGAAATCCTTATTGGACAAAAAATATTATACAAGAGGTTGAAAGATATGGAGCTCCTAAAGGCTCCACAAGGGAAAGAAAGAAACCTAATACTTTTTGCAACTATGTAGCCTTGATGTGTGATCTTGTAGATCAAGAACCTACAAACTAACAAGAAGCGATACATAAAAAGAATAGGTAGAAGTAATGACTGGAGAATACCAGTCAATAATGAAGAATGATGTATGGGATATAGTTCCCAAACAAGAAGGAAAGAGTATAGTATCCTCCAAATGGATCTACAAGATAAAGCATGCAGCTAACGGAAGTATTGAGAAGTATAAAGCAATATTTGTGGCCAGAGGTTTCTCTCAGAAAGACAGAATTGATTACGAAGAGAAATTTGCCCCAGTAGCATGGTATACTTCGATTAGAGCTATCATGGCACTTGCATCCATGATGAAGTGGGACTTACACCAGATGGATGTGAAAACAGCCTTTCTGAATGGTGTGATTGAAGAAGAAGTGTACATAGAATAGCCACAAGGATTTGAAGTTGAAGATAGACATACTCACGTAGGCAAGTTGAAGAAGGACCTATATGGCCTAAAACAAGCTCCTCGAGCTTGGTATGAAAGGATAGATAGTTTCCTGACGAGCATGGGATTTACCAAGAGTAAAGCTAATCCTAACCTTTACCTCAAGGTTGTAGAAGATGAACCTGCCATCCTTCTACTATATGTGGATGACTTATTCTTGACAGGGAATGAGAAACAGATTATGGAAAGCAAGAATAAACTTGTAGAAGAATTTGAGATGAAAGACCTTGGGTTAATGCATTATTTCCTAGTTCTGGAAGTATGGCAAAGTTCAGAAGGAATCTTTCTCAACCAAGGAAAGTATGTAGTAGAGATATTGAAAAGATTCAATATGTTGGAATGCAAAGCCATGGCCACACCCATGGATTCCATCCTGAAGTTGTTAGCTGATGACTCATCAAAGTTAATGGATGTGACTCAATACAGATAGATCATTGGGTCATTGATGTACTTAACAAACACCAAACGTGAGATTTGTTTTGCTGTGAACACTATGAGTCAATATCTAGTTCAACCTAGACGGGTTCACTTGGTAGCTGCAAAACATGTGTTGAGATATCTAGAAGGGACTATAGACTTTGGTCTATATTATGATGGTAGCCATGAGTATAGATTTTATGGCTCTACAGATGCAGATTGGGCCGGAAGTATCTCAGATAGGAAAAGCACATCAGGTGGATGTTATAGTCTGGGATCTACTATGATTTCATGGTTTAGCAGAAAACAGTCTAGTGTTGCTCTAAGCACAGTTGAAGCATAATATATAGTATCTTTCTCTGCTAGTTGTGAAGCCATATGGATTTGATTAAAGCTGATGTCAGGGTTATTCAACCTAGATTTGGACACTACTATGATTCTATGTGATAACCAAATTTGTATAAAGATGACAGAGAACCTAGTGTTCCATGACAGATCGAAGCACATAGAAATCAGGTATTTCTACATTCGAGATATGATGCATAAGGGAACCATAAAGCTCCAATATGTGAGTAATGATGAACAAGTTCCTGATGTGCTGACGAAGCCTCTGTCTCGGGTAAAGTTCGAACACTTTCGAGACAAGCTTGGTGTTGTTCGGAAAGACCTTCCTCGAAAGGGGGAGTAGTGGTCTTGCAGTGGGATTGTATCATCCCTGGGAACTTTCCCTAAAGTGATCCGATGACCTCAGTCCTAGAGAATGAAGAGGGATTGTATCATCCTGGGACATATCTCCATAATGGATCTAGTGACTTTGGTCCTCAAGAATGTGGCAGGATTGTATCATCCTTGAACTTCGGTTCAGAATGGATCCGGTGACTTCGGTCCTCGATAATGTGGTAGGATTGTATCATCCTTGAACTTCGGTTCAGAACGGATCAGGTGACTTCGGTACTCAAGAATGTGGAAGGATTGTATCATCCTTGAACTTCGCTTCAGAATAGATCCAGTGACTTCAGTACTCAAGAATTTGGTAGGATTGTATCATCCTTGAACTTCAGTTCAGAACGGATCCAGTGACTTCGATACTCGAGAATGTGGTAGGATTGTATCATCCTTGAACTTCAGTTCAGAATGGATCCAATGACTTTGATACTCGAGAATGTGGTAGGATTGCATCATCCTTGGACTTATTCCTAAAGTGATAGGGACTGATTATCCCGTAATCAATCCGGTGACTTCGGTTGTCAAGAATGTGGTGGGATTACATCATCCCTCGACTTTAAGTCCAAAAGTGATCCAAAGACTTCTTTGTCTTTGTACTATGGATTGCAGGTTGTTGCTGATGATGATGATGTTTCTGATTGAAATATCAGAGTATGATTATGATGATGTTCTTGATCGAAATATCAGAGTGTGATGATGATGATGTTTCTAATAGAAAGATCAGAGTGTGATGATGATGATGTTCCTGATCGAAAGGTCAAAGTGGTGATGTTGATGTTGCTGATTGAAAGGTCAAAGTGCTGATGTTGATATTTCTGATCAAAAGGTCAAAGTGCTGATGTTAATGTTGATGATCAAAAGGTAAAAGTGTTGATGATGATGTTGCTAATCAAAAGGTTGAAGTGCTGATGATGATATCAGTCGAGTAGTCAAAGTCTTGTTGCTGCTGAAGATTGAAGATGAAGACTAAAGTACTGATGATGATGTTGTCGGTCAAAGTGTTGTTATTGTTGAAGACTGAAGATGAAGACTATATGATGTTGAAAAGCTTCCAATGATTTATATATGTGTTACCCTGATGATGTTGATGATGTCCTCTATCTCTCTCCTACTATTGTTGTTGTTGATGTTGTTGTAGAATACACTTCTCGTTAAGGGGGAGTGTTGAAATATTGTAACTTTGAAGAATATTCTATATGTATCTTTTTTGGTCCTCGATGGTCCTACCGGGAGAACCAATTGTATTCCTTTATACTCCGATGCTTCTAATCGGAAGAACTAATAAGAGTCATGAGGTAGTCCCCTCAAATTGCAAAGGTGGGTCATTAGCACCCCAGTTGTGGTTACTCGAGCCTACATGATTAACTGGAGCCTACATGTCTAAATTAATTATTAAAGTGAACGGAAAAATATAAATAGAGGTGTGGAGCTCCTCATTTGGAGCACACACACTCACTTGTGTAGCGCAATAGTGAAGGAGAGAGAAGTAGCTAGAGAAGGAGAAGGATCAGTCTTTTGGTTTTATCTTTTATCTTTTGGGGCATCTATATTGAGGAATCTTTTGCTGGGTTTTTCCCTTTAGGGTTTTCCCATGATAAATCTGTGTTGTTCTTGTGATACTGTTTCTTTAAGTGATCCTGTTTATATGCTTTTGTTATGAAATTGAAATGAAATACTGATGATTTAGCTTAGCATATGGAATTTTAACAATTTATACTTGTAATTAGACTTTAACTTGAAAATATATTCATCGCCTCTAAGGAATTGTTCTACCATGACAACATCCTGAGGATCATTAGGCTTTGGTGTTGAAAGAGAGGCTTTCAAAGAAAGTAAGGTTGCTCTTTTCTAGAATTTTGGATGACAACGTTCCATTTTGATTGTATAATATTTATACTTATAATCATACTTTAACTTGAAATAAATATCAATGGCTTAATTTTAGACCACCAAGTCTCGATGCTTCTTTCATAATTGATGATAGCCACCACCTATACGATTAGCTACCGAGGTTCTCACTCCCACTTTAGACTTGTTTTGGGTGACAATAAAAAAATCAAGGCATTGGCTCATCTTATAGAAATTGATAAAACATTTGTTGTTTGACACTTTATAGTTATACTATGCCTATTAATAATGTGCTTGGCTCTCATTGGCTCCTTAGCTCTAAACCCTAGCAGTTGAAAAGTACAATAACCCCAAAATATTTGCTTTGCCACTTTTCTGGCACTTTTCCATGCAACGATGATTAATTTGCATCGACTCATGGTAAATTTGAATAAATCCCATTTTTTCGGATTGCCAACAAACCAAATTGTAGAATATCTACACAAAAACCTATTTTACCTTCCTACTATATATACTTGATACTTTGTTTCTCTATTGTTATTAGTTCAAACAAATGCAATTTGTATCCCAGTCTATGGTTGAAATGTTTGCACTAATTTTCCAATTCCTCTAAAATATGATACTTTAACCAATTTGGAGTCAAAATTTTGTTCCTTAAAAGGTAAAATAGATTGTTTGATCATGGTTTCAGTGTCATTATCACATATTGGTATTTACAATTTTGCTTGATGCATATGGTTTTCTAATGAACATTTTACATGTTCAAATCTATCACACTATGTAGTTATATAAGTCAAAATATTGATGTGCAATTACTTCATTATTGTTTTACATGTGTGTATATTTTTCAACACCATGTATATATATTAAAAAATGCATAGTCACTCTTTGTTAATTTTTCGTAGAAGCAGTGCACCGTTTTTTGCTTTTCTCATTCATTTTTAATATTTATCACGAGTCTTTAATGTCAGGACTAAGAATTGGACTAATAGTAGCTACTATCCAAACACTGTATGTAGTATACCTTATTGGTTGCACGGGCAAAAAAATACTTGTAGGACACTCTTATTTTTTTAATATATCCCTGTGCATATATCGATGAAATTTAGTTACGGTTTTTTTTCCACGGAAAACATATATATACTTTTTTACTACTTTTCATGCTTAATGGTTTAGAGGGAAAGTAAGATTGATTCAATTATGTACCATTGTTTCTTTTTCTTTTCAATAGAAATGATCATTTCTCTGAGAGTTCTCCTCTTTCAAACAACAGTATATTTATACTCAATTGTTGATATTCAAAATTCAAGTCAGTGTCATAGAGGGGCTAACTTGAATTTCCTTTTGGCAATTATATTTTATATTTTCTCTCATATACACGAAAAAAATGCAAACACTTTGTCTATGCACATTGCTTTCTCAGTTTTACTATTTATCGTATGAATGAGTCAATTTTGTATTCTGACATGCCATTGCTTATAATTCAGAAAAGATGTGAAGACATGCTGAGGAGTGGATATTCTTCATATATAGTAAACTTCAAGGAGGATGATATGTTGCATCTTGCCATTTTGTAAAATGAGAACTAAAAAGAAATGGTAAGGAAACCATGTTTTGAAGGTTGATTAGAAAGATGCTTCCCCTTAATATAATTCTTTGTTCATTTCACTTGTCAGTTTAACAAGCAAGTTCATGCATTAGTTACTTTCTAACCTACACACTTTACATTTTAAAGGTGGTGATGTTTCACAACTCTTCCCTATGATGACTAAACCTACCTGATTTCATTTTTTTTAAATATTGTCTTTCATTTTGAACATAATGGCCCATTGTTGGAGCCTTGCAGTAGAAGATTTATAAATGGCCAAACATCTAAATGGTTAACAACAACACTCGTTGATCAACCCTAAGATGAAGAAAAAGTGGGTGAATTAGTTTGTTAATAGGAAAAATCATTAAAGAATTGCATGTTATTGTACTTAAATATTCATGATGCCCATTTGAAATGATTTCAACATTTCAATCACAATGCATTATTCTGCTTATTGCTCTTCTTATGAAACCCAAGTTCTTTCCAGTTTTGGGGATTGTGTTGATGGTCATAGTTACAAAATAAGAAGTGAATAATACACGAGCCTTCACTCTACGATTCAACACCTATACAAATTCGCAAGATTACCAAACTTATACAACTTAGAATCCACGAAAAAATACATGTAGTATTTGGATTAGAAGAGCTTCAACAATAAAATTATACTTCAAATGACTTGGAGTAATGCACGGTATTTGGCAAGTAGTCCACATTATTAGTATAAATTCAACCATAAAATTGTATGTGAAATTAGATGTAGTAATGCATAGGACACTCAGATGGAGGATATCAAATTGAATGTCAATCTAACCAAGATAAAGAATGAGTATTTTCCATGTAAAGAATTCAAAGTTTTTTCAGAGTAAAAGTTATTGTTAATGCGACGACATTTAGCTCATTTGAGCCCATATCTCAACCAGTAAGTGAAGTTTTCCATAATGCACTTATGGAACATTGGAATCTAGATACATTGAAGAATCTTAATGACGCTAAGAAAGAAAATAAATATATGGAGAAACATGAATATTTTGATCAGAATTTGGAAGATGAAGAACAAGATAAAGGTATACGATGTCAATTTTATTACATATGATATTTAAGAAGATCTTGTATAGAAAGGTAGAAAAAATGACAATCATATGGCTTAGAAATTGTCAAGTAGGTTGCTCAACGATTTTGGTGCATTATAAGTGAATGGTTGAATCTGAATAAAATTTATAGTAAATGAAAGAAGAAAGGACTTTAAGGTGCTACATGGTGGATTTATTTGTTTTTCAAATCAATGTTATGTTACTATTCATTTGATTACTATTTTAATTCTTCACTATTATGTGACCTCGAAGGATATTACAATTTTAATTCTCCACTATTCAGTTTCTGGCTTTGTCTAGATTGTTTGTTGTATCTTAGTGATTAAGAAATTTATGTTGTATACAATGAATTCAAATTATCATGAGGCTATGATGCATTATACCAAATAACTTAGAAGGAATCCTTTGGATGCAAGGGTAAGCGGTCTTATTACTTTTTGTATTAGTGCTTCCTTGATTCCAGTGCTCGTGGAAGTTTGCTATGGTTGATATTTTGGTTGATTAATGCTTTGGACCTGTAAATGAAGGTCTACAATAACACAAAAAATTTTACACAAATATTGGAGATTTTCCAGAAGGTATTAAGGAGGCAAATAAGTGTATTAATCTAGATCCATCATTTACAAAACACTATGCAAGGAATGTTGTTGTTTGGTTATTCATGAAAGAATGTGACAAAGCCTTGGAAACTTAACATGTAAGCTATATTTCTATTGTATGGTATTCTAACTGTAATATTTTTTGGGTAGTTTAAGTGTCTCTGGCCTATTTTCATTTGTTTCTTTGAGATTGCACAGAAATTCTATATGTTATGTATCCCTGCTTTTATTATCTTTAGGTACTT
The DNA here is from genome assembly GCA_001517045.1 of Pseudotsuga menziesii. NCBI lineage: Eukaryota > Viridiplantae > Streptophyta > Pinopsida > Pinales > Pinaceae > Pseudotsuga > Pseudotsuga menziesii. The sequence goes on along the minus strand of LPNX010191939.1, from coordinate 69,381 downwards.
ATACTATAGCTTGTGCTCATGAATTATATCCTTGTAACAGGAAGGTGTCAAACATGATGAAAAAAACTAGGAACTATTAGAAAATGTTCAAAGGTATGATAACTAGTCTAGGAAAATTCCATGATATAACCTTTGTGTTTTCAAATTATGTTTTGTAGTTAAATTATTTTAATACTATTTATTTTTGTTAAATATTGTCTTTGATTGGAACAAGTTATTTTCCTAGAAAAATATAGGATTAATCCTATTATATGTTGCATGTAGATGTGTCACATGCCCCAATTTGCAAAAACAATTTAATGATATTTGAGGAACATTGTGTTAAATTTTATGCTAAGTTGTAATTGATGATCCAGTGGGGTCAAGAACATTTAATGTAAAATCAGAATATTTTATTTATAAATAAATAAATGATGAGACAACATCTTAGGGAAGCTGTTAAAAGAGTGCTTACTGGTTAATTGGTGGACGAGACTGGGTGCAGAGCAAACTGACAAGTGGAAGCTTCCTCAAACCACTTTCAACTGTTGCAGGTAGCAACTTCCCTATATTTGTGGTCATGATTCCCCAAGAAAGTGGAACCAGAGGAGGTGGCTCATTAAATGAAAACTTACCTAGAGGACCTCGGCATCTCTATAAAATTTCCCATTGAAGAGAGCTGAGGCTGCTCATTCTACAGAGGTGATCATTCAGGGTGAATGAAGTTAATCAAGAGAAATTCAATGGAGGGGATTACTGAAGTGTGTTTGAGGGGTTAACTGCTAAGACTGAACTAGTTGCAGCTTCTAAGCTGAATATCATACTACTGAGAGTATATTTTGATTACTGACGTAATTGGACCAGTCAGGTGACAGAGGTCTTACAGTTGCATTCTCCACCCAATTCTCAGCCAAGAAGACCTGGAACAAGATCAGGGGTCCTGAGGAAGCATTGTTTGAGTGCTCTCCAGGAGTTTGGTTGGGAGGAACAACCTCCTTAAGCTGTTGTCGTCTTGTCATCAACAGGTTCTATTTTGTTTGTTTACTATCTTTACTTAAATATTTCTTAGTTTTCTATTACAGGCATGTTAGTATTTTAGGTTTTATGAAGGAAGAATAACTGAGTAATGATGGATTCAGTAAAATTATAGATTATATTAGAAATATAAATGATCATGTGAAAAGTGAAATAGAGAGAATTAAAATTTCCAAGCTGTATTTTTCCACACCTGACTCAGGTAGTACTCTAGTATAGCCGGGGTTGCTTAGGTGAATGAAATGATTATTTAATTTGAATGAGAACAGTAAATAGATTTTACTTCATTTTTTTTTATGAATTTTACTAAATAGGAGTACTTAATATTGTCTGTATTTATTTACTTCAGCTAAACTAAACAAAAAAATAGGTATGAAAGAGAATAGTAATAATATTATTATAGAATTAATTCCAATATTAGTATTCTTATGAAATATAGATATTATGGTTTAACTTAATTAAAGTAAGCAGATTAGCATCTAAAACCATGTAAAAGGATTGTATCAAACATTTTTATAAACATTGAAATTCCAGACACTCTGTGTCTTTATCTAAGACCAAAGGATTCTTCTATAACCCTTTTGAAACAACAAAAAATACTGAAAGATAACAATATCCTAATTTTCAAGTATGCTGCACTAAAACCCTAATTATTTCTTAACTAAGAACTAGAAACAAGACTGTAAAAAACTGTTTAAGAACTATTAAATAAACAGAGCTAGAATCAAACTAATAACTGTAAGTAACATTATCATCCATTATCCTATATTTAAACAGCGTTAAGAATGCTTTAAGTATAAACAAGGACATTATAAAACTGTAGGGTATATAGTAATTTAACCCTTAAAAAGCTGAGTTCCAGAATTAAAAATCATCTCATAGTCAGTGCTTTAAAATTCATTATAATACAGAGTATTAATCAAAACAATACATATGGAAATTATGGACAAAATAAACCAATAATAGTAACCATTCATAAATATAAAATCCTTATACAAGGATAGGCTTATAGCCTGTAGAGTCGAAGGGTCGAAACCCAAACCTGCTATTAAAACCGAATATGCAAAAAAATATTTTATATTAAACTGTAGCAAGATACATTACTAATAGGAGAAGTAAAACCTAGCTCACTTTACAACCCGACTGTTTTCACGGTCTTCGTTTTACTAAGCTCGCTGCGAAACTGAAGTAACACTAGATAGAGGCCGATAAGCATCTTTGAGTTCATAGGTGGACTCTTTTTAAACTTAAACAAAAAAATTTACATTGTTTAAGCCGTAAGGCTAAAAAATTCATATAAAAACCATATCTACATCGCGCCTTCAAGAGCCTGTGTTACCGAGCACAAAGTATTGTGAGGGTTTTAAATAGAAAATGGATATACTTTAAACAAACTAAAAATCTTAACCAACAAGAGAACCGAAGCCATGTATCCAACACAGGAACCATTTCCAACAACCCAAAATGCATTCAGGGAGAACCCTCAATGGGATCGGGGCTTACCAGATGGAAGCCCATGAGAAGACTAATGCATGAGCTTAATTTTCCACCCATATCCTGGATTCGGTAGCAGGAGCCTATGAAACCAATTTAAAACAACATTTAAACTCTGTTTTCTTAAATGGTAAAAAAATGTAGTAAGGTAAATTAAGCTATAAAGAGAAAAGGAGATAGGTAAAGTTACGTGTGAAACTAAAAGTCGAAGTCGAGAAGAAATGGCAACACCAGCTTGATGGAACTGAACTGAAAAGCAAGAACCCTTAAATCCAACTCTGCAACAGAGACAACCAGGAAACCTACTCAAGTTCACAATGCAAAAGCAATGGACGAGCAGTTACAGGAGTAAGACCATTATAGGCTTTGAGCCACTTGAAGAAACCAACAACCACTCTCACAATGTATTCTTCACTTACACGACAACCCAAACCTTAATCCATGATACCAAAGATTTACATTACAACATTGCAAACTAAAATTCCCAATGATCAAGGAGGTTGCAGGCCTCTCATGGCCGCAAGCCACAACTCGGCCAACAAGGAGGAAAACCCTTGGTCCAAAAAAGAAAAGGAGTAGGGTTACAGCAATATAAGTCAACCAGCGTATGGAGGAGGCCCTGTCCACATGCCCTTCCAAAAATATCAATAAGTGTGGGTCAAATTCTAAGTAACCAGCAGTCCATTTGAGTTAGCAGAATGCTAAGTAAGCCCTGATCTCAAACAAGATTTCTCACCTACTTGACAAAAGTAAATCATCAGTATATCTAGCAGCAACTAAATGCAAGTCCTCTTTCTAACTCAGTTGAAAATTAAAGTTGTTAAGTCATTAATAAAATTAACACAGGTGTTTAAGATTACATCCTTATGTACAGATTTCTTTTATTGAAAAAAACCCTTAACTTTTGTTAAACTGTTTCATTTTCCGCTAACCACTAGCAGTTACTAAGTTGCGACTTAAGACATTTTATGTCACTTTAAAAATTTTAAATTTTTAAGAAATTTTGGGTTATTACAAGATGTGTTGAGAAAATTAATTAAACCAATAAGGGGGACATAATCCTGAAGGAAATGAGGGAGAGACAAGAGTGTTTCTTTAAAAAAAAATTGTCTGTATTCATCTAGATATTAGGGTCAGAATTACGAGATTACTTTAGTTATTCCCTTGTCTTGAATTTGATCATGATTATAAAAGTGATATGCTATTGATTAGTGTGCATTTGTATTGTTTGCAGTCCAAAGAAATGCAAGATCCCAATATTCAACAAAACATTTTGGATCCTGTCATGAGACATGTAATGTAAAATTTTTAAGGCTAATTCATTATTTGTATGATAGATCATAGTATTCTTGTTTGTTAAAGTTGGAATTTGAAAATGTGTGCTAGATGGCGATTGGTGATTCAACGTGGACATAAAAGAGTTGATACTAAATATTTTTGTGTTGGGTATATTCATCCAATTAATGATGTCCCTTTTCACATATACTCATCGATTTTCAAGAAAACCTAAAGGAAACACAAGATCATCTGAGGAATCCTTAAGCAATGCATAAGACTTGGAAGCTTGTGAGTGTGGGTATTGCACAAGTGATGATGAGGTCCATTGTTTTGATCAGAAATAATTTCCAGTGAATTTTTTTAGAATGCTCATATTTCCTTTGTATCTAAAAGAGACGTGAATAAAGTGCCAAATTTTACTCTAGAAAATGAGATTTGGATTTTATGTAATTCTTGGAAAACCATTGGAACACATAGTTGTACTCTTTGATAGGTAGAAACCCTTGATGAAAATCTGGTAAATGATTTGTCTGCTTTTTTTCTTTTCATAATAGCATATCCAAACATTTTATCTTTTAATTAGCATTGAGAAAATTGATTAATGTAACAATAATCAATCGTGTCCAATTGCTATATTATTGCATTTCAAAATATCATGAGATAATTTCAAGTTTAATTGGTCCTTACATGACTGTGTTATGATTGATTTTCTAGAAATGATTGATTTAAATCCCTCTTTGAAAAGTGGAATAGAGATGTTACAAATTAAAACTGGAATAGAGATGTTACAAATTAAAACTGTTTTATTTTAATAGAAATGTTACAGTAGATTTTTGTGTGAAAGCATTATAATTTGAGTATGAATGTTTTTATAGTGCTTAGTCACTATATAATAGGAAAGAAAAAATTTAAAATATTCCTTTAGCGCCCGCGGGAGACTTCGAGACAAGCAGATCATGAGTTTTGAGAAAGAGTTCGGCGATGTCGGGAGAAGAAACCACAACGGCAGGAACAGAGCCGAAGCGCAGAGACAGAATGGGACCATATGCGTCCGAAAGGTCTTTGAGAGAACGATGGGGAAGCTCTCCCAACATATGGAGATTCCCAATGATGGGCCATGGAGACGGTCCCGGAGGCACCTCTGCAAAATTGACGATACAAAAGCCAGTCCTGCAAAATTGAAGTATCGATACAAAATTGACGATACAAAAGCCAGTCCTGCAAAATTGTGTTGCATGCGGCAATGATTAAAAGAATGTGTAGGTAATGTCTTTATTATTATGGGGATGTAAAATTATTTATAATAATCATATTTCTATATAAATATTATGAAAAAAAAGTCCATAAATGGAACATTGCAATTAATACCACAACAAAATGGAACAATGCAATTTCTCAAAAGATAGAGAATGATCCAAATCACAATATATAATGAGTTTACTAAACTTAACACTTTTACAAAATAAGAGTAGGTATTTCCAATTAACATCACATTAGAGTTTGGCATGGGATGCCATAGCATATTTTAGAAATGTCTTGTTTCCTTTCAAAAAGAGAGCAATGCCAAATGAGCTTTACAATGAACATCACATCATAGTTTGGCATGGCATAGTAGAAACTAATCTCATCAAGAAAAATACTCCAATGTGTTGTTATAACTTATGCAAGAACAACTATAAAAAGGAAAAACATGTTTGATATGAATCAAAGTACAAAGTGAACAATAATAATCTGGTGTAGGATTCAACAGAAAAAGATGGTGTTGCAAGCATATCGGGCCATCATAGGGAGTTCAGGTACATGAACATTGTATCCTTGTCCTCCGAAATGGCACTCACCCTTTCCCTTCTCCAGAGTGTAAAGTTGTTTATGAATTCTCTTCTTTGAGAAATTGTTGCATTTGACTTGCAGATAGATGTGCATAGTTGATTGGAGCAATTGTAGAAGAAACACATAATTATTAGATGAAACACATCTCACAAAAGACATTTCAAATGTGAATATAACAATCATGGTATTTATGAAGATTAACATATTAACAACTGCAGTTTTTCATTGATACTTGTAGAGAAAGAAATCCTATAAGAATTGCAATAAAACATCAAAAGAATAAATGCAATACGAAATGCGTTAACATAGTTTGTTCTTGGAATTAAGTAATTTGATTTTACATAAAAAGAAGTAATTACTCTAATAATGAAAAAATGAGTTAGCATAAACCCAATTGCATAGACATATCTATGTAGATACAAGCTCAATATATGCATGTTACTAAATGTGGAAACATGCTCCCACCAACTGAATAAAAAGAAAAATGCTACAATTGAACTCGAATAAACATATGCATCTTAAAAAAGTACAATGAACTAACATATATACTTTAGAGTTCATAAACTAAATTTAATTTGGCAAATTACATTTATTGATAACTTGGATTTGACAACTTTTATTAGACCTTGTCGATTTTTACCTATATTAGCTATGAAGCGATAGTAAACTATGCCATATCACCACCCATACATGTCATGTTTTACATCAATTATTTGAATTCCAACTTTGTCTTTAACTCCAATAATTTATTACGATTGTTGATAAAAGGGAAAAATAAAAATCGAGGATTGTTCCACATGAATCCATGTAGAGGGATGTGTGTATCTGTTTGACATGTAAATGAGTTGTTCCATTTTTAATTGCCGGAGAAAACTCTATTGGGAACAACAATTAGGAATAGTTTGCAAAATTGAACTCTGAAATTGAAACTAAACATATAACAATTCAAAACATAAATAAATCCACTGTCAAATATCCCCAAGATAACTTTTTTTTGTCTTAAGATCATTAAAGGGATTTTATAAATTAATGGATTAGAATGTAATGACTTAATTTAAGAATTTGAAGGATAAAATTTCTCAGAAATTGTTTGAGTTTATAAGTTTGCATTGAGGAATAAGCGTAGTTAGTAATTGTTGTTATAGAATCTCATAGAGCACGTTGTAGAATGCACCTTGTAGAATTGCACAGCTTCTGATGAAATCAAAGATGAGATTGTAACTAAAATCATTATTTATTAATCACAAATAAGTTAGATAATGTAAGGAAAAAACATATTTGTATACGAGTAGAATAATATATGGAAATTAGAAGAAAAAATGTAGCTACATTATATCCTTGAAAGAACCTTACAAAAATAGGAACCTTATAGTAGGGGTGGAACTTCATTACTATAGTTTGGATGGTGTTGACGGAGAGTTAAGGGATGTTTATAAAACAAAACTGAAAGCGATTCATTACTACATTAAGAAGGTAGAGGATGAATTGAACTGGTGAAAGAATCCATCCATGGTATTTATACCCCTATATAAGGCTGCAAATATTTGTTTGTCATTTAGTGTCCTAAATACAGTGAATGTAGTGGAAACCACAATGGAAGATCAAGCCTTTGTGTAAAGAAAGAATTTTTATGTGTATTTCTCTAATGAAGAAGGTCCTAATGTGGGAAGTTCTCCAGAACATGAACAAGAAAGGGCCTAGAAAATGTATAATTTGTAAGGAGGATGAGGAAACAATACGCCATTTGGTTAATGTTTTGTGCTTATTCAAGACATGTATGGGATGAGATGGAAAATATGATGGGGGTTATAAGAGTTTGGGAAGGGTGTGTGGCTCACGGATTCTAGTAAGGTATGAAAGGGAAGTCCTCTGTCCAAGGAGATATTTTATTTGCACAAAAGAGCTAGTGATGACTTGGAAAGACTACATAATATATATCATCCACTCTCTAATCATACAAATTTTCTATAAAGGTTATATTCAGTGAATATATGAGTGATTTTTCGAGCTTGTTTCTTCTTAATACATCTTTTAGTTGCTTGACAGGAAAATTACAAATACCAGGAAGCAAAATGAGTAAATGTAAATTCCTAAAGACACCCAAAATAAACATAGAAAATGTGGAGTTGGCCTCTATGAAGTAAAGATCTATTTTCCACGAATTGTTCCCAACCTCTAAGGTGATCTTAGATGCCAGGAAAAAAAACATGAATAAAAAATTACAGGCAGTGCACATATGAGGAAGCAAAATTTTTTTATCCCTTGCATTTGATTAGTTGACTAACATGTGTTTTTTCCTTCTTGAGGCAATGAAATTTACAGTACCAATGTCCTAGCACACAAATAAAATCGTATGTTATAGATAGTCAAAATACCATTATTAATGAAATTAGTGTTGTGTTCCAAAGAACATACATGTCACAACATCTCATGGTGCCAACATATTATATCCCATTTTCCTGGGAATGTAGTCTAACAAGATGCACAATTGCCAATATATGATATCATAAAATATCTCCCACTACATGGGATTAAGAACTTCCATATTTCTAGGGAGAAATTTGCGTAGATTTTATTTCCTTAGATATTTGGACAATTTCATTCCAAATTATAGGCATAACAAGTAAATGGAAAAAGCACATCTACTCATATCCCCACAACATTCCAATAAAAATATACCAAGAACAATATATGTGCCTTTAAGATTGTATCTCCTAGATCATTCAACTCTACAATGTTGTGGAAGTTGAAGAAGCTTAAGCCGACATTAGCAACGAGAGGTTCATATCATAATATGGAAATCAAGGGACAACCATTCTAGAGAGGCTTTAATCAACATTTCATGGTAAGCCCTCAATAGAATACAAGGATTCATTAAAATTTGACCTTTACTTTCCCTATTTCTCTCAAACATGAGGTAAATCAAATGAAAATAGTTTAGGTACATATTCTTTTCTCATGTCTATATAGAGCTTAATGCTACTGTTGATAGCATTTCCAAAGAAGGCATACAACTTGAGGCTGGAGTTTGGTCAGTGCTGGAATCAAAGGATGGACAAGTAGTTGAACACATCAAATCAATCTATTGATTATGCATCTCTTCAACTGAGAGTGCAGATATTTCCAAGGGTCTTGATCATATGAAGTCTTGTTTACAACCTATTTTTGGGATTTATGTAGTGTTGAAAACATTATAGTAGGGATTGTTTTCTTGAACAATTTCTATGTAATCTATTGAGACACTTAGGTGAATGGAAAATACTATTTTAGGTAGTTGTATGAGATTTTAGAGAAGGGAAAAGTTTATCTAGGAGATGATACCGAATCTCTAATCCAAGAGACCATAGTAATGGAGGTATGTTGTCTCTTGACTGCAATGTTAACCAAATTGGTGACATGGACACCAATGAAAAACCAATAGACACCCTGAAAACTAGTAGATATAAGATAGTCAAACGTGGAGGAAAACCAGGGGATATAAGATACATGCACAAGGCTATGCTTGTATCATGATGGGATACTCTGAAGAGACAAAGGCCTACATATTATTTGACCCCTCATAGGATTCACTCTACGAACCTATCAAATAAGACCTGTATTCATAGGATATTAAAGAATACTCCTGATTTCACTATGTATTAAGGAATTCCTCTAAAACTACTTTTGTTGAAACCCCCCTCCAAACACACCTTTCTTATTGAAAATCCCTATTTTCATTACATATCCTAGGTATCCATTTTTTCGATGAAATTTGTAATACTCGTTTTTGGTTTTCATCCTTAGTATTCTGACATGACACAATTATTACAAACCCTATAAAGTTTGTAGGGTGAAATATGAAATCTTATTGAGAGCATATATTTGATGATGGGGAGCAACCCCCTGAACACAAGTTGAATTCATACAAACATATTCCAATCGACTTCACACCTATTCAAACAACAATATGAATACAAACATAATAGGATTCACATCAACTTTAGACATCGAGTACCTATTAAAACCCCCTAATACCTTATGCAACCGCTTAGATACATAATTACAGCGCCCCTAATATCTATATGTTTTTAATATATTAGAAATACTAATTAACCCCTAGATATACTAAACAAGATATTGCTTCCATTTTTTATAGTATTAAATCCTCTGATATTAACTCACATGCTACACTACTTGCTACTTAGTAAACCCCCCATTTTTGACCCTATCAAACAAGAGATAATATCAAGAGGAGATTATTTATTGGATGAAAATACCTTGGGTATTGCTTTATCAAATTCCCCTTATGGCTTGTTGAGCAATGATCCTTTGGAAACATTTGAGAATTTTGGGTGGTCTAACTACTTCATCAGACCATCAATTGGCCAATCAACTTCTTTTCCTAAATAAACCTACAACCCCTTCCATGGCATAATTAATTGCACAATTTGAGATACTTGTCCAGTCCACAAATAACAATCTTGGTATAGGATCTCATTCAACAATTCCAGTTTGTATTCTTGTATGTGTGACCAAGACAATTAAAGATGTTAAAACTGATGTAAGAGATATGAAGGACTCGAGAAAAATGGAAGTTATAAAAAACCACTTTAAAAACATGGTAGTGTTTCTCTCATGGTGCACGTGCTAGAGGTATTTGATCAATAGACACATGAATATGCACATGATTGACTTGAATGGGAGAATGCTATGGTTGATGAGTATCACTCCTTTATGGAGAATGGCACATGGAATTTAGTTCCTTCATTGCAAGTAAATAATGTAGTAGAATATTAATGGATCTACAAGACCAAGTTCACATCTAAAGGCATCGTTGAAAGGCATAAATCTCAATTGTTAGATACGTTTTCTTTTAAACAAGGAAGTATCGATTATAATAAGATATTTTCCTATTTACAAAGATGAACTATGTGTGAACAATTCTTTCACTTGTTTCTCCTTAGATGGGAGGTACATTAAATGGATGTCAAAAGTGATATTCTGCATGGTGATCTCACTAAAGATACTTAAATGGAACAACAAGGTGCAATAATATGTCGAACATGTTAAATAAAATATGATTCTACACTTGGAAACGAAATTCGTAAGTTGACATGTCAACTTCTTTGGTTTGTTGAATCAACCATATATATAATGTGGAATTTATATGGAACATTAATATGTTGCAATCAAATATTTGCGTCAATTGTAACTCCATATACAAATTATGGACACAATTAGAGGTATTAAACTTGGAAGACCTATATTTTTAGCAAAAAATGCCGATTAACACATTTTTCTGAGAGATCATACCACATGAGATCCTATTTAGATAAGGGTCAAGCAGATGAGCATTGAAACCATCCCACATATTGCCAATTTTTGTGGGAAACATGCAAGTAACGTGAGAGAAGTCCCCACATCCTATTTTATTAGACATTGATACCACATTGGTTTTGACAAAAACGAAGTATCTAAAAGAGAGGAAGTTCCCCACATCCTATTTTATTGTGATTAAACCAATCTTGATTTGTAGATCCATAGTCTCTTGTTCTCGATTAGTGGTTTATATTGTAAATTGAACGATAATGACCAAATATTTTCCATACTAAAGATCTTCCCATGCAGGCCATGCCATCATTTGTAACAGTGATCCTCACCCCAAATAGTTTCACAGATCCCCTATCAGGGCAGGTTCTAGAGCCATGCCCATAGTGGGAATACTTTTGAACTCACATAGTAATGAATGAAAAGGGATCTCTCACTTGAAGCCTGCACAAAAACAACACTTAGATAACACCATCCCCTTTATTATTTGGAAATAAAGGTAAATACCATGTGATTGAAAGAGTGTATATACATGAAAATAGAGTCACAATATGAGTCGAGCCAAGGGATCACTCTGTTGTTCGTAATACACAATTCTCACATGAAAAATATGTGGAAGCCATGGGTTGGTTCATGGATTTCCTAGTTGTACATATATGGTTAGAATAAAAACCACCAAAAACAATGGTCTGATTCAACAATATGTCTGATCAATCAAATACAAAACAAAAGAGTCATTGCATGGGACGATGTTCACATAGGTGATGCCCTGTTCTTATGAATGTTCAACAAATTAAATATACATATCAGGAATATAAACACATAGTCGTAAGCTAATCTCGGGTTGATTCTCTATTGATAATTTACCTTATGTATAGTCGTGATAGGAAAAGTATGGGCCTATCTACCTTGAGACACAATTAAAAGGATAATTCAAACATTATATTCTCAACTATTACAATTTTGAAGGCCAATCAAAACTGACCCATGAGTTGAGAATCAAGATCAAGGAAATCTTAATCTAGTATCCAAATAACTTATCCTATGTGTGCTCACCTTAGTATCATGTATATAAATTTAGTTGGCACATTGATTGGACATAAAAGACTACTTCTACTACCACTATTGTGAAATGATGGGTAGTTGATTTGAAGGTCGATATTTATAAAATTTCCAGTGAGATGCTCGCATATACAGGGCTAATATTTATAAGATTTCTAGTGAGATGCTCATCCATGATGGGTAGGAATAGACAAATTAGGATTAAAATCTCTCTTGGTCTAGAATCCATTAAATGAGGGTTCATGCTATTTTTTAGGGTAATCCACATTGATACAATTATAGAAAGGGACCTACTACAAAAATGGAACTATTTGAATAACCAACTCGTTTTCCTAATAAAGTTTAATGAGATCTTCCCTCTTTGCTTTCGATCACATCTTGTCCATATACAACCATAAAATTTCGACCGTATATTATATTTTTGCGTTCCTGCTACAAATCAGATATTAGAGGGACAATGAGTTGGATCTACCTCCCTTGATGTAAGTACATTATTTTGAACCTTCTTGTAAAATCTGCAATGTTATCTTGAGTGTTTCAAAGCTTTTGAAAATATATGGGGATGAATAGACCATAGATTCTCAAGGAATATTAAAAGAACATAAACAAACCATTTGCATCTACTCCACCAAGCCATGTAGGCCTGGTAAGAAGAGAGTGTTTAGAGACACCTCCATGATCCACTGTAGAATGTTTAGAAAAGTTCTATGCCTATTTAGAAAATGTTTATCAACTCTTTAGGTCGAGGAATACCAAATATATCTTCCATGTTAATTTCTTAAAAATGCTTTGCTGAAAGATCAATGAAAATACCACCTCATCCAACATGTTCCAAAAGCTATACAAGATTTCAGTCCATTCAATCCTTCTTTCCCACCTCACTCTAATAACATGATTTTTCAAGAAACTCATCATCGTCATCGTCCTCTTCTACAATGTCATCTACATACTTCTCACCAAGACTCATTAGCTTCCATGTGCTCCACTTAGAAATTTTATTCAATTTAGTTGAGTTATGTCGGTCAGTTGTGACTCCAACAGATGCAGGAATAAATTTATCTTCATGTTCTGCACCAATGGAAGCTTCTTCATTTTCATCCCTTTCTATTAGCGTATCATTTTCCATATTCTTATTCAAATTTCTTACTCGATCTGAATTGCCTTATTGAATATATACTTTTGTTCAGCCCAAACTTGTTCCTTTCTAGTACCAACTCTGGTTGACTTCACTTTGCTCCTATGCTAGTATTTACAAACTATCATCTGATAGCAGTGCCTTTAACAACAAGAACCTATCAAAGAGGCCTTCACCACATAATATCTAACATTTATACAATATTAAACATAACCCAAATATCAAAACTAAACTAGCATCAAAATGATTGAAGTTTACCTTACTACTGGAGGAAATATCAAAACTGAACCCGCATGATGGTTCTGATGGAAGTTTACCTTAGTACTAGAGAAAATGGCTCTTCATAATCAATCCCCTCTTTGTGAGAGAATCCTCTAGCCAAAAATATTGCAATGTATATTTCAATACTTCCATTAGCTACATGTTTTATCTTGTATCCACTTCAAAGATACCACACTCTTGTTTTCTAGTTTGGGTACTATATCCCGAACATCATTCTTCATCATTGACTGGTATTCTTCCGTAATTTCTTCCACCCACTCTTTCTTCTGTGAAGCTTCCTCATAGCTGGTGGGTTCTTTATCTACAAGATCACACATCAAAGATACATAACTAGAGAATGGATTTGATCTCTTGCTTGTTCTTGTGGAGCCTTCTGGAGCTCCATACTTATCTTCTTCTTATATGATTTCTCTTACCCAAGCAGGTTTTCTCTTTCAAGATATATCCATAGTAGGAGGTTCCTGAGGTCGTAGCATATCATGATATTCATATGCTTCTATTTCAGGAGAGGGTTCAGCTTCTACCTTTCTATGAGGTACATCCTCTTAATGTACTTCTTCAAGCTAACGCCTTCTGGATTTCTTAAGAGTTTTTTCTTCATCAAATGTCACATCCCTACTAATATCTATATGATGGAATCATGAAATGTATATCCTGAAGGCTTTGGAGACTTCACAATATCCAACAAATATTCCCTTCTTTCCAGAAGGATTGGACTTGGTTCTCTTCTCTTTCAGAATATGTAAATATAATGGACAACCAAATATATGCAAATGCCTCACTTCAGGTTTCTTTCTTGTATACATTTATTCAAGAGTGTGGAATCTAAGAGAACTGTGAGATAATCTATTTTACACATACACAATTTTTATTTCTTCTTCATCCCATAGATGAATGGGAAGGTCTTGGTCATGAATGTTTGTCTGTGTTGCTTCCATAATGGTTCTATTCTTTCTTTCTGTGACACCATTATGTTGGGGATTGTAGGGAGTGGTTAGCTCCCTCTTTATTCCAGCGTCTTTGTAGAATGATTCAAATTATTTTAAAGTATATTCTCCACCATTATCTAGTCTCAGTGTCTTTATGTAGAAATTCAGGCCTGCAGTAGATTAATTTCACCCACAACAATTAACAATTGATCATGCAAAATTATCAACAATGGAGACTGAATATGGAGCTGTAACACAAAATTATATTAACTGAGTGTACAATAGCCAACCCTATAATAACATAGGCTACTAAATATATAGAATACATGAGCAAATCGAATGCATAAGGAATCATCCAAATCTAGCATAAAGCAGGCTTACCCAAAATAGGCAAATCCCCCATAGGTGTAAAAAGCTAATCCCAAATCTATCAAGGACCCCACGAATTAGCAAGGGCACATGGGCAAGCTAAAGAGTGGTAAAATGGCAGCTCATACATTCTTTTTCATGGAGGAAAGAGTGGATGATGAAAGGGGAATAAAACAGGTTCACCTCACCTAGTCTAGCTTTCCTTATGTGCTTTAAAAACTGGAAAAGCAGTCAACAAAGAAGAAAAAGCAGAAGGGCACCTAGGAGGCTAGGAATAAAGCAAATTTGATTCCCAGGACTTTCCAAAGCGCTCCATGAGTCAATAATGGCAAGTTTGACCTCTATGGATAGGCAATTGAAAACTTGCACATGGTGGGACTCATGGACTAGGCAAATAAGACAAAATAAATGAAATAATGTCTAAGTGGGTAAATACTATGGGTTGATTATTCTAACACTTTATTCTTCTTTCTGAATGGTTCTCTATCAGGGCTTTGAATTCCTTGAATTTCCCGAACACTTCACTCTTGGTCGTCAAGAACTATACCCATGTCTTTCTTGAATATTCATAAATAAATGTGACATAATATTCATATCCACTTAAATATGTGGAGGGTATAGGACCACATACATCAAAATGAATTAATTCCAACGTACCTTTAGTCTTTGTTTCACTTTTCGGAAATGGATTCTTGAAGTTCTTTCCTCTTGCACATCCTTTGCAAGTTCCTTCATGATCAATATTTAGATATGGTAAACCTATTACCACCTTTCTCATATAGGGTAGTGCTTTGTAGTTGATGTCAGCAAGCCTTCTATGCCATATTTCACTTGAGCTAGTGGTCTCATGGACAAGGATTGTCTCTGGATATCCCTTGAGTTTGTACAACCCTCCTTCTTCTTCACCAATGACCACAACATCTTCAAGTGTCTTTCCTTTGGTCCACTTGAGTGATTTCCCATCTATAAAACAAAAATTATATATCCTTTCTTATCTAGTGTTGAGATGGAAAGTAGGTTCTTTTTCAAACCTGGTACATAAAGTACTCCTTCACCTTCATGGAGGTTCCAGAACCAATCTTGTAGCTTGATTTACCAATTCCTTTGATGGGATATTGATAGTCATCTCCTAATGATACTTTTTGAGGAGATTTGTTGTCTTCAAGTCTTGACAGAGTTTGCTTCTTCCCTGTCATGTGCTTTGAAGAACCACTATCAATAATCCATGTATATTCTCCAGGTGTTACAGACCCAGAGAGTGCAGAGATTAGTACATATTCTTCTACATCTTCTTATTTTCTTGTCTCTTTCAAGGTATTTCTTCTTCTTCGTCATCCTCATATACTAGATAGGAATGATGTATTTTGTGTTCTTCTTCGTCAATGGACACTCTGTGGCAAGGTGTCCTATATTATGACAATTGTAACATTGATATTTGTAGTAGTATTTCTTCTGATTGTTTTTTCTTTTCCTTTGAAACTTATTTGGAGGTCTATACTCCTTGTGACTATCATTATTGAAGTTTTATTGTCTTCTTCTTTTGGTATGGGTGGATAGAGCTTGATCATATTCTTTAAGTAGAGCTTCTCTATTAGCTACTCTAGCTTCTTAGATGCAATCTTCCCATACAATGTCAAACTTCATACTTTCTTTTCTGGCACACAAAATATGTATGAATGAATCCCACGGTTTAGTGAGACCATTAAGAGCAGTCATAACTAGTTCATGTTCATCAAGGAAGTCTCCAATGGCACTAAGGTGTTCCCTAAACTGGGAGACCCTTGTGAAGTAATATTGAATGGATTATCCTTTACTCATATTGGTACCCTTCAGATGAGCTCTCAAATTCATCTTTCTATTGATGTTCTTTCCCTCATATATTCTGGAAAGTGCTATTAAATTTGAGCATATAGATCTGTAGACAAACACACAACTCACAAAGAAGATCTCAAAATTTACTCAGCCATTGAAGAATGAAATAGTGCAAAAGGATTGCAGCTGTGAATGCTTTCATTAATAAAAAAAGTAATCCAGATAGATAATTACAATAAAGTACAATGGATTTAATAGCCACTAGCAATTCGAATCCACATGAGGAAGTTCGAATTGTTTAGACTTACTTGACTGTAGGTAACCAAGACTTTGTCTAAATCACTATCGGAGGACCCAGTAGTTAACTGTCCTTGTCTAAATCATAACCGGAGTTCTAAAACACAACCAAGTGTTACATTTAGTATTAAATAATGGTTAATTGACTGTGGTAGGTGAGAAATGCGCCCCACATGTGTGCAATCAATTAAACCTAGAGCTAACTGAATGTAGAGAGATAGAACTGAATGTAACTGACTCCTAACTTGGCTTGACTAGTCATTAACTGAAGTGAATTGACCTTGGTTGGTTTCAGCACTCCCAGTTGCTTCGTAAATTGTAGGGATTGATCTAGGAGACTCCTAAACTTATGCAATCAAGTGCAATAAGTGGCAGTGAGCCTCAATTAGTGTTCCCCACACTTTGGTAACTGAAACATGTGCCCCAATTAGATCAAGTTTAACTAATGGTGCTAATGACTATAAATAGACTAGATGGACTCGCGATTTAGACATGACTCCCGATTTAGACATATGACCAAATTTGGACAAGGGAGGATTAATAATCCTAACACCCCCCCGAAATGCTAACTTGGACAAACTATGGGCCCTGGTAACTAAGACCGTAGGTCACCCATTACATCAAGTAAAGTAAAGTAACTACTCAAAAGTAAGGTGCTTGGGGAAAAACCACATGGGAAAAAAAAACCCCCTTCTAATTAAGCAGGCAGAATCAGGATCAATATGGTTCTTCTGTACACAGTTATCCTGGGGCCTGGCATGTGAACCTCTCCATCATATGTCTGGAGGAATATTCCTCTTTGGAAGAAGAATGATATGCTCAACTAAATCAGAAATATAGACAGCTGCCAAATGAAGACTGGACCCATGTAGAGCAACTGAAGCCAACTGAAAAGTGAGGAAAGGTTCTTGATAATTCAAAGAATGTGAAGAAAACTCAAGAAACTGATATTTTGAAGCCATGAACAGAAAACCATGAGTGGTAAGAACAGTCCCAAGTGTTAGGAGCAGGTGTCCACGCGGATGCAGAAAATCTTCCTCTTTACTAGTTCTGTTAGAAGATGAGCATGTGATCAATGGTAGAGAAGCACTGGAACTATTGAGAGTGAATGCTGGAGATCCATAGTCTGATACAGCTTCTGAAATAGATAATTAATCACATAATAAAATATCAGCAACCTCATATGAGGAAACTAACACCAAATCCCCATCAGCAGTTTTGAAGAGAAAGTGTGGTACTTGATTTTTCACACCGGAATTGGTGAGATCAGCTACAAGCATGACTGAATGATTTTGAATTTTAAAATATGAACCAAATAATATCAGATCAGAAAGTAAATCATATCTAAATAGGTTCAAAACAGATCCAAAACTGTGAAATGGAATCAAATCCCCAGCAGTAGTTTTGTAGGAGACTTGCGGTACTTGTTTCTTCACACCGTTGATGAGAACAGCTACAAGCGGTACTGAAAGATTATGAATTTGATATATTAAACCAAGAAATATCATATCAAATCTAAATAATATCATATCATATCCAATAAGGTTAATATCAAATTCAAATAAATGGTTAACCGAGACGGTGGATGCACGACTTTCTTCTTCTTCAAAATTCTGAATTTTGGTGCATGCAATCCTGCAGGAATTTGCTGGAAAAACTAGATCATGGGGAGCGAATGGATCACTCTGGTAGTCTGATATTTCTTCCAAAATATCCAAGGTATCACGTATTTGCACACCAGCATCAACATTAGAGGAAGAAAAATCAAATTTCTCTTCACTTTCGGAAGCAATTACTGGTAAATTTTGCACATAATTTAAAGGAAAATCATCGGTGAATGTTTGCATGGAAGTGCAGCAGAATTTTTCTTCAATATTAGAGATTTGAATGTCTTCTTCTATTTCAGCAATATGAGAATATGATATATCAGAGATCTCATGAACTTCCGGAGCATCAAGAGAAGGAGTCATTGCATGGAGACTGTCTTCAATTCGAATTGACTGTGTAGAAGCTTCTACTTCTTCTTCATCTTGAACAACTTCATTAGAGAGAGTGGAGACTGAGATTTTTGGTTCAAGGATGCTTATGGTGCTGGATGTGTTCCATGTGATTCCAAAGGTTCTGTCCAATATTTCCCAGAGTTCCTGTGGATCTTTAATAGATCTACTGTGGTAGTGCATGCTAGGAGAAAGAGCCAGTTCCATTATTTCAAAAGCTTTATCCTTTGATTTTAGCCAGTCATTATCACTCTCAAAAGAATATCTACCGAATCCAATAGAATATGAAAAGAGTTTTTGTCTTCTCAGACATATATTCATCTTCACCTTCCATTCAAAATAGTCTGAGGATCAGGTGAGAAGAGGAAATGATGAATTCATTCCGAAGTTGTACCTGCAAAACAAAAAAAAATGATCCAGTAGGAGATCCGAGGAGGAGAAGTTCCTTGTCCATCGAGGCTCTGATACCATGTTAAATTTGAGCATATAGATTTGTAGACAAACAAACAACTCACAAAGAAGATCTCACAATTTACTCAGCCATTGAAGAATGAAACAGTGAAAAAGGCTTGCAGCTGTGAATGCTTTCATTAAAGAAAAAAAGTAATCCAGATAGATAATTACAATGAATTACAATGGCTTTAATAGCCACTAGCAATTCGAATCCACATGAGGAAGTTCAAATTGTTTAGACTTACTTGACTGTAGGTAACCAAGACTTTGTCTAAATCACTATCGGAGGACCCAGTAGTTAACTGTCCTTGTCTAAATCATAACCGGAGTTCTAAAACACAACCAAGTGTTACATTTAGTATTAAATAATGGTTAACTGACTGTGGTAGGTGAGAAATGTGCCCCACATGGGTGCAATCAATTAAACCTAGCGCTAACTGAATGTAGAGGGATAGAACTGAATGTAGCTGACTCCTAACTTGGCTTGACTAGTCATTAACTGAAGTGAACTGACCTTGGTTGGTTTCGGCACTCCTAGTTGCTTCCTAAATTGTAGGGATTAATCTAGGAGACTCCTAAACTTATGCAATCAAGTGCAATAAGTGGCAGTGAGCCTCAATTAGTGTTCCCCACACTTTGGTAACTGAAACATGTGCCCCAATTAGGTCAATTTTAACTAATGGTGCTAATGACTATAAATAGACTGGATGGACTCCCGATTTAGACATGACTCCCGATTTAGACATATGACCAAATTTGTACAAGGGAGGATTAACAATCCTAACAAGTGCATCATACATTTTCTTTAGTGTTTTCTTTGATGACACTTGAGGGATCAGATCTTTCATATAATCAGTAATTATCCTCATTTCCTTGATTAGGTCTTTCTGATGCTTATCCTTATATTTATCTTCTTTATGTTCTGCAACTTCATGCTTGATGTATTTTTCAAGATGATTCTCTCTAAGAATGAGACCAATCCTATACTTCCATGCTAGGAAGTTTTCTATGCCTTCCAGCTTGTCCCCAAGCTTAGTTCTTGGGGCCATCTTATCCAAGAGGTCAATAAAAATTGAAATTTATCAAAATGAAAAGATGACCATACCAAGAGATTTGATTTATTAAGGTGAGTTGTTTGGTCTACTTGGTTTCTGCAGATCCCAAATCTTCACCCTTCAAAACTTGCTTGCAAGGTTGTAGTTTCTGCAAATTTTTGGTTCTAGTTTCCTGTAGTTTTCTGGTACAGAGCCAATCTAGGGTTTGGATTTCCCATAGATTCAACCTCTCAAAAAATTTGATCTAGGGCCCAATAAATTATCTCTAGGGAGGGACAAGTTTCTAGGCAACCATATTTTCAAAATCCCAAATTTTCAGAAACCATAATTTCTTATGGAGGGAGAGGGAAGAGAGTTTCACCTTGTGAAAGTTCTTCTATTTAGGAAAGATCTGATACCATTTTAATATTTCATATGCTTATATGGATATCATTATTATTTGGTCCAAATTCACAATAGTAGCATATGTAGAATCACTAAAAGAAACACAATCACAAGAGACATAGTATTTATCTTGGGAAACTGTCAAGGGGAAGAAAACCCAGCAAAACTTATTTTATATAAAAGTATAATATAAAACCCCAAAACAAGTATTCTCCTCCTTGATGGTATGTATCTCTCTCTCTCTCTCCTATGTGATACAAAAGTGTGAGTTTGTGTGTTCAAATGAGGAACAAAACTCTTATATTTATACTCTTTTTGTCACTTGACTTTTACCCTAACAAGTCTACCCACTAAACTGACTGGGTCGACTTCACCTAGGAAATCACAAAACCATATTATATTATATTCATTAGGGTACTATTGACCTGACCTACAATGGAGGATTTACCTCATGAATCTATGATGACCAATTACAATAATAACATCCCGACGAAGGAATAGAACATCTCCCTTGGGGTACATCAATAATATACATTTAGAATAGCTTTTGAACTTACAATATTTCAACACTATAGATCATCTCCTTGACTCTTGTAGACTATATTGTGGCCTCTAGGACTTAGTGGTTGAGAACTACAGAAGATCCAACAGAGTTAGAGGCAACATCATTGACACTATGCAACAATGGAACAAGAATCCTTTTCAAAGTGTGCTTCTCAATCGACGGTGGGATCTCACCCCAGGATTTATAGTCTGGAAAATATGGAAGGAAATAAATATTCACATCTTTGAAGATAAGCAAAGATCCGTTGAAGAAATCTAGCACAAAATCAAAGGATATCTTCAAGAAACTTTATTCTCTAGCGATTGGAACAATGCAAACTATCCAGCTACCTCTATGGAATGACAAATTTTAGCCAACTGGAATCTCAACCAAACGTCCTTCCCCTCTATTCTCAGGGGGAATCGAATGCAAATTGACATCCCTGATAGTTGGGACCCTCCTCTAGAGGTTTTCTTCATACTCAGTTTTGATGGTGTGCCAAAAGGAAATCTGGGCAATGCAAGATTCATAGGAGCTATTTGAAACTATGTAGAATCCACCCTCCAGGTCTACTTGGAAAATATGGGGCATGGAAACAATAATAAAATGGAACTGAAGGGATTGTTGGAAGGTGTTCTTATAGCAGGTAAAATGAGTTTTCTTCTGTCAATTGATGAAGGTGACTCTCAAGTAATCATCTCCTTGGCTACTAAGGTTCATCAAGGCTCCCAGGTCAATAATATTTCTGACATCTAGAGATTGGAACATGGTGTCCAATGCTTGGTAGTATGCTTGGTTAGACCAAGTCCATTACATTCCCTCATGTCATACGAAAGGTTAACGCACTATTAGACTACTTGGCCAACATAGGGGTCATCTGCATTCGACCGCTTCTCAAGGGAGATATTGATGCTACAACTTCGAGAAGTGTCTCTCACAAATGCATAGGGATTGAAAATTTGAATCTATCTCACCCGGATGCAGGTGCGCACCTTCAAATGCAATAGAAAGTCGGTCCTCGAATTGGGAGGATATGATGTGGAAAATTGCATGCAGTGAACTTAAGGCACAACTACGAGAGTGTGGTTTCTTTAAGGAATACATAGTTCGAAGTCCCCTCATTTGATGGAGGGAAGCTGGTGTAGTACCATAAGCACTAAGGTTGGATCCATGGAAACTAAACCGAAGCTTGTGACCCTTGGGATTCTCCACTAGTACAGGTTAAGAATATGGGATGAGGAATCTGGCCTTCTTATTTCATGGCTCTCGGTCTCAGTATGGTTTGTTTGTTCTAATATTTTTCCTACATCCATGTTTAACAGGGGTTTTCCTCCACTGAAGAGCATTGATCTACGTTCGTACCTGTCATGGTGTATTTATTTTCGTATGCTACACACTTCTTTGGGAATATCAATGTCTAGGTAGTGGGGCACCCCACATAGAGCCAATAGCGTTCGTGATAGGTCTCAGTGTAACCTTTTCTCGGCGTTGGATGAAGGATATGAGCCTGAAGTCTCAATGTTGGTCCATGTGTTGATATATGACTGGGAGGCTCACCTAGTATCAAAGCATCTAGCTTCTGGAAGTGGTGGGGATAAAATAAATCACGATTGGTTTATTAAGAATATGATGGGGATGCTCATGGATGACATGATTAGAAACTGGAGCTCAACCTAAAGCATAGTTCTTGCATCCAAGACTAAACTTAAAAATTTGGATGACCAGTTCAATGGACTGGAATCTACTTTCTCTTGGAAGCACCTAGCGGCTGGACAATAAAGTACTAGAACCACCAAGGTATGAGGAGACTACTCAACTAGAGGGAGTTTTGTGGAGAAAGACTCAATTTTGGTTCAGGTGGCATTGACGAGTGTTCCCTTTCCTGTGCCTTCAACCACAGGTCCTCTTTTCAACAAGCGGGTTCACAACAGTGAACAACCCATTCACAAATATTCTCCCCTCCTGGTTAAGTTTCCTGCTTCAAATTTCGATGATTCCTTATAGGGTGGTTTCCCCATCTTGGAAGAAGATCCCCCTCAATAGAATATAGACGAAGACCACGCAGATGGCATCACCGCCCATGGGTTCTTTATGCTCTTTCTAGCATTTTTGTTTTCGTTTGTTTAATAGTATTTTGCTGAAACTCTCTCTGAACAATATAAATGTTGAGCATATGTTTATGGACTAGTTTCCCTCTAAAGGAAGGGAATTTTACTGTGCAAAACTCAGTCATATCAGTACTTTTGATGGGTTGGGATGGTGGTTCCATCGTCGCAGGCCACCTCATATGCCTAATTTTTATGTATTTTTTTATAACATCGTTTAATAGAATTTGCAAACTTTCAAAAAAAACCATTAAATAACAAAATAATATATTTACATATATTTATGTAAAATAATTTTTAAAAAAAATAATATATACAATATTTATGTAAAATAATTATTAAAAAAAATAATATATACAATATTTATGTAAAGTAATAAATTACAAAATATTAATGAAAGGAAAACAAAATGTTTTAATTTTAAATTACCTCTCTTGTAAATGTAATTTTTTAAAGTGATGATTAATCAAATTAATAAAAATAAAATATTATATATTTAAAATTTTTACATATATTTTATATTTTTTTCCATTTAAAAAACTATTAAAAAATTAAAATCCTTTTATAAAACTACAACTAAATTTTTTTTTTTAACCAGAAGGAAATAAAATTTAGCATTGTTATTTTAATCAACTTTCAAAGTCGCTCAAAGGTGAAATGTACAATTAAAAGGTATTTTGTTTTAAATAATTAATTTAAATAATATAAAACTAACAGATAAAATCATAGTAATACAAATCACAACCAACATCATACGAATTATTTGAATTTGATTTCAATTTCTGTGTTTGATACAGCAATTTGGTTACAATATATTTATCTCTTGAATTCTTTTTAATATAACCATCAAACATTTCAGAACATATCCGTGGAGCAATTTTTAGATAGCAAGCACTAGCTCTCGATGCGACTTAAGTCTTCCAGCTATCGTCCATTACTCCCACCCCCATGCACTAGAGGTTGGAATTTGGGACATCCAGAGGCATAGAAATTATCCAACCATGCATAATCTTCAAGACCTTACAACTCTTGTAACTCACATCACTCATCAACATCTAGCACACGAAGCTTTGTACACTGCACTAATCCCCGTGTGTTCTTCAACTTCACACATGTGTATGCTAACAACTCCTCCAAAGATAGCAATGTTTCCATACTCGATAAATATTCTAACTCATAGCACCAAGGAACAATTAGAATTTGAGTGCATTCAACCTTTCGTTCATGTCCAATTCATTCTCATTCATCTCGTCGAAGAGGATTCCTCCATATCACCCAAATGTTAACAATAACAATCATGTTTATGGGGTATTTGTTAGCCCAACATAGTGCAATTCTCCAGAGATTTGTCAATGGTGAATGGCACTAGTGAGTTACACAAAAATTGATGCAATAGCTAAATACCATTCCACTGAGGATTTTGTATGTGCAAGGAGGTGAGATACCATCAAAATCCAAATTTGTATTTCCCTTTACCCAACTTTCAAAATTTGAATTTGTGTTCCCATGTTTCATGGATATGATTCGAATTTGTGTTTCCTTCTTCCATGGATATGATCACACATAGCACATGGATGGTAATCCATACATGTTATGTATTACATCATTAAAAGTACATCCCTCGGCCCATACTTTTTGAACAAGTTATACAACTTAATGAGAATCCGATATTGTTCTCGTTTTTTGGGGGTCAATTTTAATCGTGGTTATTACCTCAATTTCAAAATGTGTGCATACTGGTAGCGCCAATTTTCATTTCGAGCCCTTTTTTGTAATTTTGAAATTTCTTGGTGATAAGGAAACTATAATTATTCATTTTGAACCTTGTTTTTGCGATTGTGAAATATCTAGGTCATAAGAAAACTAAAATTTGTATTTACAAATGCGTTTTTTCATATTTTACTAAAAATATATACATTTAGGAGCATACAATGAAAAAATATACAGGTTTTCATTTTTTTTCAACTTTTAGAAGCTAGTTACAAGAAAAGATATATATATTTCATAAAATTTTCAATTTTTTTTCTTAAATTAATCATTTTTATAGGAAAATTTGTAAAAAAAGACATTATTTATGAAATATTTTTTTTAATATTTTTAAAACAAAATTGACAAGTAAAATCTTTAAAAAAAAAACAAAAAATTAGAACGGATTTGAAATTTTAAAACTTAAATTTTAAATTAAAAAAAAAACAAAAACACAATTTAAAACAAAACAAAACAAAACAAAATTAAAATTAAAAATACAAAAAATACAAAAAAAATAACCTAACCCTCTACCCCTTCCCTCTCCCCTCTGCCACCACCCCTCCCCCCTCCCCTCCCCACCCGACTCCCTTCCCACGACCGTGATTCTCAAAATCGCGTCGCCCTCTCCTCCCTCTCTTCTCTGCTCCCTCTACCCTCTCCCCCTCCCTCTCATCCCCTCTTGCACCCCCGTCCACTCCCTCCCTCTCCTCCCCTCTGTCACCCCCTTCTCTCCCCTCTACGCTCCCCTGCCTTGTTTCCTTTACAGCCACGTGATTTTCAGAATTGCGCTAAGGGTGATGGAGCGGAGGAGAGGAAGGGGGACAGGGTAGATGGATTGGAGTGGAGGCGAAGGAGAGGGAGATGTGATTCTAAGAACCGTGACTGCAGGAAGGGGGTCAAGAGGGGTGGGGAGCGGGGAGGGAGTGGAGGGGTGGCAGAGGGGAGGGGGAGGGGGTATATGGTTAGGTTTTTTTTGTTATTTTATTTTATTTTTTAAATTTGTGTTTTATTTTGTTTTCATTTTTTTAATGTGTTGTATTTTTTATTTTATTCTTTTTTAAATTCTAAATTTGTTATAATTTTTTTTAATAGTTAAGTTTATTTTGAGTGTTTTTTGAAATATATATATATTGATTTTTTTTTTAATTTTTAGTTGAAATTTGTTAAAAAAATATTTTTATTTCTTTAAGATTTTTTTTTTTTTTTTTTTTTTTTTATTTCTAAGAAAAAAGGCGTAATTTTATTTCATCCACCGAGAAAAAAATTACACTCTATAGATACACATAGATGTATATTTCAATTAAGCAGAGAGCTCATTTGTGAAAGACTCTGAAGGTCTTCAATAAGTCCACAAAACATTAAAAAAAATATAGCAAGTAACAATACTAGTGTGTTTCCCTGTTTCAACAAATATACAAGATATTGTTCTTTTTGTTTAACAACCTGTTCATGACATAATAACTACACTGTTCAAAAACAGTCCTTTGTCCAAAAAAAATTCCGATAAAATAAAAAAGAATATGTCTGCATGAAAAGGTAACATAACTATTTATAACCTCTTTAATGGAAGACAAAATGTTCGAAAGTCTTAGAATTCTGCATTGTTAAGTCCCTTTTGTCCAATTAATAACATTCATCGAGTCTCCACAAACATA
Source organism: Pseudotsuga menziesii (assembly GCA_001517045.1). Lineage (NCBI taxonomy): Eukaryota > Viridiplantae > Streptophyta > Pinopsida > Pinales > Pinaceae > Pseudotsuga > Pseudotsuga menziesii. The sequence continues at coordinate 42,630 of LPNX010191939.1, read as the reverse complement.
AGAGTTCTACACCCTTTCTATACTGCAAAAATAAGGAGGATTTGTAGGCTCAAGAGTTCTGCATAGTTATTACTTCCTTCCCCTAGTCCCACTATCAATTCAAAGAAGTGGGTCTCCAAAAGGAAAAGTAGTGCCCCTCCCCCACAAAGATTATTTTGTGCTGCCCCACCAAAAAAACCCCAAGGTACCGACCTATCAATTTCCACTTCCAAAGCCTCCCTCTGTCTTGAAACTTTGCTATGTTGTGGAAAGGCAGAGAGAATGTCACAAGAAAGACCTGTTGTAATTTTAGGAGTGTAGGATTTATCATAAAAAATTAAATTGTTTCTAGCAAGCCATACTCCCCAAATTACTAACAGAGGTAGGGTGCTCACAGATTCCTAGGATTCTACTATCCTCCAATTCTCCCGAGCTTGGGGGACCAAAATAACCACCCATCTGCAGATCATACCAAGAGCCTTCGAACTTTCTCTCCAAACTTCTTTGAAAAAATAACAATGTAAAAAAGTATGGGAGACACACTCACCATTAGACTTACAAAGTGTACACCAGCCCGCCCCCTAAAAACTCCTTTTCTGCAAATTGTACCAAGTTGGCGTCTTATTCTCCAGGACACACCACATAAAGATCCTAATTTTTGGTGTACTTTCAAGTTTCCACAGTTTTATCCACCACCAAACAGGATCCCTTTATATACCATCAGCACTAAGATTAATATAACTAGACTTGGGGTTGTAAATGCCACTCAGATCAACATCCCAAATAAGTTCATCCTCCTTCTCCCTTAGTTGAATCTATGCTCTAGTCAAATATCCAAGTAGATGCTCCAATGCCCTTTCATCAGGCTTCGTTAACCCATAATTAGGTCCTGGTCTCCAAGACTAGGACCATGGATTCTCTTGAATAAGAGTATCTAATTGATAAAGATAAACAAGGCCTCTCTGTCTCAGGGCCTCCATAGTGAGGACCAGGAGCCTATGTTGTTGTGAGCATCTGACCCACTGATCCTCACCAACCCTAAGCTTCCTTCCATTCCCCACATGCAAATCCAGATTGGATCCAATGACATCGAATGACAACACCACTGCTTCCTAAATCATCGAGCCTCCTATATAAGTTATCTTGGGGTTCCTTATCCAGTCTTCAATAGGATCAGGATCTATGTATTTTTGGATGATCACTTGAATCCACATACTTTTGGCCTTTAGTATTCTCCAACCCCCCTTGGCCACAAGATACATTGCAAACAAAAAAATATTTTTGAGACCCCATCCCCCCACCCTTTTGGAATAGCAATCTTATCTCAAAGACATTAGAGGAAATTTGGGGTCTAAAATGGGCCTTATAAGAAAACGTGCCAACAATAAATTTTGTGAGTTGGAATTCAAGAACCAATAGAATTTCAATAAAATGAGTCAACCATAATGGTTGAATTGACATATTTGTCATAAAAGAAAACTAATTTTTTTGTCCGTATGTTTGACATATATCCTTGTGTTTTTACTCAAATTTCAAGAAGGAGAGCTTGTTGGATGCAGAATTTAATTCCACATCCAACGAGTACCTGCATTGCATACTTTTGATGGACCCTGCTACCCCAAAAATAAGAAATACCTGAAAAAAGGTGATGATGATGTCATCATCATGTTTGTCAGGTATTTCTTGTTTTTGGGGTAGCATGGTCCATCAAAAGTATGCACTGTGGGTCCTTGTTGGATGCAGAATTAAATTTCGCATTCAACGATCTCTCCCACTCAGAATTTGAGTAAAAACATAGGTAGATATGTCGAAAATACGAACACAAAAAGTAGTTTTTTTCATTCTTCCTCCAAAATTAATAACTATTATCTTATTACTTTAACCATTATTTTATTATTTTCCTTAGGAGGCCCATTTTAGAACTCAAATTTCCTCTAATGACCCAAGGGGTCACATGAGCTTCTTGCTTACCACTCCAAAGAAACCCAAAGCACATTCTTCTTGCTTCTTCCAGCATGCCTTTTGGGATCCAAACAACGGACATCCAGTAAAATGGAATTGCTTCTAACACAACTTTTACCAACACCATCCTCCTTTCTCTTGAAAGCCATTTATCACTCCATACTTTCAAATGCTTTTCCATCTTTTCCAAAATCCATTTCCAATCTTGTTTTTTATAATCATTAGGTTTTAAGAAAAACCCTAGGTATTTCAATCCAACATCCAGACCTTACAATTTGTAAGGAAAAAACCTTATGATTACCTATACCTCATCAGCCCTCAGAAGATGCATAGTCGTGTTGATTTCCTTGAATTAATATCCTTCCATGTGGCTTTGGAGAAGAGTTCCAAAATATCCCGAATGGCATTTGAGTCTCTCATTGATCCTAATAAAAACATTAGGACATCATCGAAAAATAGTAGATGGGTTATTTTCAAATATTGAGATATTTGAATGCCCTTCAAAGTTCCATGGATCTTTTCAACCCTTAAATCCCTATTCAAACCTTCAGCTACCAACATGAATAGCAAAGGGTATAAATGGCATCCCTATTGAATCCCTCTCTTAGCATGGAAGAAAGGAGATGCAACCCCATTAATCAAGACTGAAAGTGAGACTGGAGTAACAAAACTCATGGTCCATATGATAAAATCAATTCCAAAACAAAGATGAGTCAGCAACATACGGATGTATAACCAACTAAGTTTGTCATAGGCTTTGGAGAAATCAATTTTTAGTATTACCCCTTTGATCTTTTTGTTTTGAAGCTGTGAAGCCCCTCCTGAGAAACCCCTATGGTTTCATGTATTTGTCTCCCCTCCAGAAAACCAAATAGTTCTTCTGTGATGTGATTTGATAAAATTTCCTTAAATATTCTTTCTATCACCTTAGAGACCACCTTGTAGATACAACTATAGAGTGAAATGGGTCTGAAATCATTCAGAGAAACATCATTGTCAAATTTTGGAATTAAAGCAATAAAGCTTGAATTGAAACTGGTCTTGATCCTTTCGGAGAGTCTAGTATCCTCCACAACTTTCAATAAATCTCCTCCCAGTAGATCATAACGTTCCAGAAAGAATTCAAGTGTCCACCCATTAGGTCTCGATATTTTATCATTCTGAACAATTTGAAGAGCTTCCTTTATTTCTTCTTCTGTAACTTCCTCCATCATGGACCTATTGTCTTCTTCCTCAACGAACCTTGGAAAGAGTTGTGCAATTCTGGTGACTTCTACAATACATGCCTAGGATGGTGCCTTAAAGAGGTTCTTGAAATGTTCAACCCCAATATTGGCCTTTTCTTCAAAAGTGGTTTGAGTTTCTCCTTGATCATCCAATAAACTCTAGATTGCCTTTGAGGCTTTCCTCACTCTTGCAAATGCATGAAGAACTTGGTATTTTCATCCCCACATTCCAACTAGGTGGCCCTGTTCTTCAATCTCCATGTCTCCTCCTTATATATCAATAGAGTGTTCCTTCTCATTTCCATCATGATTAATGTACACCTTTGTCCACCTGGTTCAACATACCCGCCCCATCCTTCTCAATGAAACCAAAAAGGTCATTTTCAACTTGTTTCAATTCTCTATCCTCCCGATGTATCTTAGCCACATACCAATATTTAATAGCTTCCTTTAAGTTTTTGATGTTTGATTCAATCTGGAAAGAAATAGTACTCTCATTTCTTGGATCATAGGGGAGCCATCTGGAAGAGATCAATAATTTAAAAGATTCATCATTTAACCAGGTCTTATTGAACTTTAATGGACTTTGAGGTTTTTTTGGTCCATTTTTTAGTTCCAGAAAAATAGGTAAATGGTATGACTGCACACCACGCCCCACCCATTTCCTAATTTGATGATGCTTGTCCACCACCTGTTCAGCCACCAAAAAACAATCCAGCCTCTTAACCACTCTCCTTTCTCCACATCTATTGTTTTCCAAGTTGGATTAAATTTGTTAGGATAAATGTCTAACGAGTACACTTCTACCAACTTCTGTGTGAAATAATCCGTCAACATATCATCACGGGCATGAGGTCCCCATACCTTAGACTTCCCCAAAGAAAAGTTTAAATCTCCCCCTAAAATTACCATATCTCCCTCTAGGAGAGTGTTGTTAAATAGAGTATCCCAAAATGGGATCCTATTTAGGTAAGAACCATAAATATTAAAAATAGTAAAAGAGACCTCAAGTTCTAGAGCCTTAAATTCGAAGCCAAGAACTGATTCCAAACCCCATAGGTTCAAAACCTTAACAGTACCTTCATTCCAATCGATTACCATCTCTCCAGAACTACCTCTAACATCTAGAGTCTCAAAATTCCACCATGGGAACCAACTTCCCATCCTAGATTTAAGCAATTATCCTACTCCTAAATTTTGTTGTAGCAACATAATATTTGGGTGTTATAAACCTACCGCCCTCTTCAGTGTTGATATTTTATGGGGACCAGCCAGATCCCGACAATTGAAGGACATCATTTTCATCTACAGCCCTTTTATAATTTGTATGTTTTTGAAATTTTGAAATTTATGTTTCATTTTGATTTTTCTTTTACAATTTCTTTTTATACATTTTTTTAGATTTATATTTTAAAATTTTTATTGATAAATTTTATTACAATGTTTTTAAATTTTTTTTTAATTTGGTTTTTGAAATTTTTTATAATTTTTGGATTTTTGAATTTTCACTTTCCTCAATTTTGTTTTAGAATTTTTTTTTAAAGCTATAGTTTTTTTTTTAAATTTAACCTTGAATAAAGCCAACATTTATTTTAGGAGGTCCACTTTTGAATTCAGGGGTTGATTTAGGGTTTTGATTACAACGATACCACCCATAGTTCATTCCGGGGCTGTTGTTTTTAATTTTTTGAAGCAAAAATATGAATTTTATGGTTTAATATACGGTTTTAGTATGAATTATATCATAAATTGTTTTGTTTTATATGGAAAGAGTGGTAAAATAATTTCTTAAATAATTTATTTTTAACTAAGTGCTAGTTATATATAGTGTTACTGAGATATTCAATAGATACAATTTTTAATTATGATAAAATGACATAGTAATGTCATTTTTTGAAAAAGTGTGTTACTGATAGCATTAGTTTTCAATTCAGGGCTTGATTTTAAGGTTATTGTAAATAACATCAATGACTATTTTCATCCATGTCCACATTTTTAACCCCCCAAAAAAGTGGTGCTACCCTTAGCACCACTTTTTGATTTGGAGGTGTTTTTTGGTGTTTTTTTTCACTAAAATAGGAGTTTTTATGGCTAGAGTTCTCGTTTTGAGTATAAAGTTCTCGCCAAGTTATATAACGTGTTATAGGAGCTTTAGATGAATATTTTCCTGGTCTTGGCTTGCTGGATGCCAGTTGTAAGTGTATCAAGGGAGGCGTCGGAACCGAGGACTTCTGTCGAAACGATTTCACCAAAACATTCCTCGACCTTATCCATCAACCCGAAAATAGAGTTTAATAAAGTTTATATAATTGAAAATATTTCAAAAAATATATTAATAAAATTTCGACATGGAGACATGTTTTGTATACTAGGGAGTGATGTTCAATCAATGGGGGAAGTAGACCTCATCAATTCATTCAGATATTATGCATCAATTAGTGTGTAGTTTGTTCCTTCTTATTTCCCGAGTCTCGAGTCCCATCTGCTACTTATGGTACTACATAAACTGTTGGAAGTATGTCGTGTGTATGCTGTTGCATTTACCATGAAGTACTAACTATTACTATATTGTTGTACTTCTGATGTCTCCTCCGCCATCTACGCTGGATATACACAAAATGAGATCGATGACAATAATACAGAACCAATAAAATTGGAAATAAATATATTTCTATAAAATTTGATTTAATATTAAAAATTACAACTAAATGATTTTTTTATTATTAATGCAATCTCTTTATTCATATATATATCTATTGTGCAGATACATTAAAAAACACATAACATGAAGTTTTTAATACAAAAGTAATGAGATCATTACTAAAAGAGAAATGCTAGTTTGTTTTTCTTTATTTCTAATATAAAATTAATGATATCATACAACTTCTGATATAAGGGTCATATCCGATGATGAACCTTATGAACTAATGTTTTTATTTTTTTTAACCAAAATAAAAGAGTTACTTTAGTGAAGTACACAAATAAATTCCATCTTAAAGATACAATAGTGAATTCAAAATTGCCCAACAAAGAAGACTTTGCATTTTGTTCTCAATGGAGAGTAAAGGAAAAATATAATTGAACTGATAGTGCTCACCAAGCTGCGCTCTCTTCTTTATTAATTCTATAACCCATAGTTAGTATTATCAAAATTTAGCACACGTCGAAAATACAAAGCATGAGGCAAAATAGAATCAATGCACAGTCAAATGAATGTAGCTTGGGTGGTTGGGAGGAATGAATGTTACCCTCCCCACCCAAGTTCTACTCTTGTAAGTGACATGTTTCTCTTATGGAGCCCTTTGTAATAAATGTTATGATTGATGAGCTGACCATACCTTGATTCAATTTGAATATCAGGTATTGGAATTTTTCATGGAGTAGCCCTCTAACAAATGGTGAACCACATTTAAAAAAAAAAAAGAATCAATGCACATGTGACATGCATTTCACATGACACTATTGGAAAAGGTTGTCCCATCAAAATTGTTGTAGCAGTTTCCACTGCAAGCAAAACCCACCCAAAAAAAATACTAAATGAGTTATAAAGGCTATCTTTTAGCATGACTAAGTTAACCTAAGAATACATTTTTAAAATGTTAACGAAAACCATGGAAATACGTATTATAAGATTCTATACATCTTATAAGATGGTCAAATGATACCTGGAAATAGGTCATAAATTGAAGCATGTTATACAATGTGATGAGAACTTTAGCAATAAAACTCTTATTTTTGTGAATAAAACACCAAAAACACCTCAAAATAAAAAAATAATGCACTGGTAGCACAACTTTTTCTGGGCTAAAAATGAGGACATGGATGGAAATAGTCCTTAATGTTGTTTACAATAACCTTAAAATCAAGCACCAAATAGAAAATTGATGCTACCAGTAGCACACTATTTCAAAAAATGGCATAATTATATCATTTTATCATAATTTAAAATTGTATTTATTAAGCCTCTTAGTAACAATATATAAAACTTGTATTATATTAAAAAAAAATTATTTAAGAAATTATTAGATCACTCTTTCCATATAAAATAAAGGAATTTATGATAAATCACATAATGAAATCATATATTAAACCATAAGACGTAGAAGCTATTTTGTATTAAAATTGAAACACTCCTTTAGATTTTCCATGCAGACATTGTCATCTTAATAAAAATGATACAATTTTTAATGTGAAAATAGTGAAATCAACACATAGATTCAGACACACCATCAGAAATTTCATTTTCTTCAGATGAATGATTAGATGAAGAGGTAGATGACCCGTATTATTCTCTACTATCAATAAGTGCATCGTTTGAGTTTTCATGTATGCCCAACATTTCATATGACATATTCCTTCTTGATCTTCGCCTTGGTTTAGCAAACTCCCATGATGGAACTATTTCTTGTGCCATCAATATTTTGATAATCTCTATAGTCTTAGAGCAAAGAGTTCCTTTCTTTGTCAAATGGAAGTTATAAACTAGTATGTCAACATTTTATAAGTTCAAAATGTCAATGCGACGATGATTTACATTTTGACCCTTTATTTTTCTCTTTTTGCAAACATTTTTCTCAACTACCATCTCTGGCTTGTACTCACCATCAAATGGTTGTTTTCCCGTTGCATACCAGTGCAATTCAATGGATATAAATTCTTCATTTTCTTTATTGAATTTCATAACTTTTGCAATCCAGAATGGATAACTGTGTGCATATTTTGTAGACAACACTGCAATCATACAACCTTCCTTAATATCTTGTACTAAGCCTCTATAAAGGTATTCCATTGTATCACGTCATGAAGATGATCTTCTAGACCCAATATACATTTCCCTTTCCTTTGCTTGAGAAGGATCAGCATGTTCTGGTTCAACATTTATTTCCTCATTTTCATTTGACATACTTTGCAGCCAATGAAATGGCGTCTTCAAAAAAATATCTCCATTCGTAGAGTTTGAAATTCTTTGATTTTTCTCCATGAAAAACTTGACTCCCACCAAACAATATCAGCAACGTAAAAATAGTCATATGTATCTTTGATATACTTTTTTATTTCTTCCAAGGATTGAGAAGAATCAACATATCTATTGTGTTGGCGTGCTTTTTTAAATATTGATAGATGATTGCAATAACAATAACTTTTAATCATAAATTTGATGAATTGGTATGGATTTCATAAATGTTAAACCTGATGTAGGCCCCCATTCTGCACTTGTTGAGTACTTCTTACCCCATAGTAGTGTTTTCCCATCAAATTTTTTTATATGAAATTGATGTTGGAATCTAATGTAATTAAATTTTTCAATGCATCTTTCTTCACCATGCAATCCCATAATAAATCTTCACATGTCAACAATCTCCTCCAACATTAGTACACTAGGATTTGGACAACATGTCTTTCTAATAATTTTAGTTAATGATGGGAGACTCCCAATATTCTTCCTCCCCAATGTCATTGCGAAAAGGCCAAACATTTGATCAATATGGTCATGTGTATGTTCAACAAGTAGGAAACCAACTTTAACCTTCTGAAAAATTCCCAATTCAACAAGCATGTTTAGATAACCAAACACGATCTGATTTTTGTTTTCTCAGTTGCTGTTGTCCAATTGCAGATATAGAACTCAAGGAATATTTCCAAACCAATGAGTAATCACATGGTGAATTATAGTGATCATCAAATTTACATCATTATGAATATATGGAGTTGTAGAGTAAACTCTTGGGGATGTCTGACCATTAAAAACCATACAACCAACCAAGTGAAACTGAATAAATTTTCCCCCCTTTAAATGATTTCGTACATGACCAAAAGGTGGCAAAAGTGATTTTTTTTTCTAATCCACACCATCAATTATCAAACCCAAATAATGATGTGGATTATCATAACACTTCTTGCGATGTTTGTATAACTTTTCTCATTCAACTTATTGTTAATTTCAACGTGCCTGAAATTATTTGATAATAAAATCTTGAAATAAAATAAAAATAAAACATTGATAAGCTTTTATAATTGATATGTATTCAAGAAAAAAAATTAGAGACATGCCTCTTTCTATCCCTTCTTATTTATCCCTTCTTTGTTTAAGAGAAGCACATATACTACAAACCCCCATCCTTGACCTCTTAGGAATACAGACATTGTTGATTCTATTTTCCATAGTCTTGTAAAATATGCATATTTGATGAAATTGTTATTTCCTTCATCCTCTTGAACAAATGCCTTATACAAGCGGTAGATTCCCTACCTTGAAAAATGATCTAGAATGTATATGGTTTCTCTATCTGGCATACTCTCTCCATGCTTAGAAGAGAAGTCACACATCCATGATATTGCAATGTTTGTTATTAGCCCACTAGCTTGTGCATGATATTCTTTAGAATAAAATGTGGGATCATTTTATAGCCTTGTATGGACTATTGATAGTCAAATATTACCAATTGAGTGAATTATTTTGAATTCCCTTATGCAAAGAAAAATACTTTCAATATGATAATCATAACCTACCTTTTTGGAAATCATGAACTCCACTAAATATGATTTTTCATATTTTTGTTCATTAATAGATATGCTATCCTTTTCTCCAAGGAACAATTGTAGTGCATATGTTTTAAACAATGTTTTTGGAAACACTCACTTGAAATCAAATCAGTAATAGAACTTGGAATCGTGAGAAAATATTGTCTAAACATTGTATAGCTAGAATGCTTTGGATTGATATAATATGGTCTAGTCCTACATTTATCCTTGCTCATTGGTACAGTTTTCCTTTGTGTTTCTTGTACAATTGCATCATCCTCGTTTGAATGAGTGTCCTCATCACTATGAGGAATATCATCTCTCATTGAGATTACCATCATCAAATCTAGTAGGTGATTGATTATTCTCATTAGTAGCATGTTTATCACTTGAGATTAAATCAACATCATCAACAATATTGGTATCTTCACCACTGAAAGGTTCATCCTCACCAAAATCATCATCTATATCTTTAAAATCCTTGCTTGGAGGAAAATCATCATTGGTGACATCAAAATTATTTCTTGAAGGAAATTCGTCTTCACCATTATTATTTCCTTCATCCTCACCAAAATCATCATCTGACCCATTAAAATCATCGCTTGGAGGAAAATCATCATTGGTTCCTTCAAAGTCCTCGCTTGGAGGAAAATCATCTTCACCATTATTGTTGCCTTCATCCCCATCAAAATTATCCCGTGTCCCATCAAAATCCTCTCTAGGAGTAAAATCATCATCGGTGCCATCAAAATCATCACTTGGAGGAAAATCATATTCACAATTATTGGTTCCTTCATCCTCACTAAAATCATCATCTGTCCCATCAAAATCCTCACTTAGATGAAAATCATCATCGATGCCATCAAAATCCTCGCTTGGAGGAAAATCATCTTTAGGTCCTTTTTTTTCCTTTATCCTCACCAAAATCATCTTTTGTATTATTAAAATCGCAGCATGGAAGAAAATCATCATAGATGCCATAAAAATCCTTTCTTCTAAGAGAAACATTATCAGTCCCATTGAAATCCTCACTTGGAGGAAAATCATCAGCAGTGTCAATAAAATCCTCACTTTGAGGAAAATCGGATACACCATTGTTGGTGCCCTCATCCTCACCAAAATCATTGTCGGTCCCATCAAAATCCTCACTTGTAGGAAATTCAACTTTGATTCCTTGAAAATACTCAATTGGAGGGAAATATTGGCTAGGAGGAAAATCATCGTTGGTTCCTTGAAAATACTCTCTTGGAGGAAAATCATCGTTGGTGCCTTGGAAATACTCGCTTGGAGGAAAATTGTCATCATCTTGCTCAATGCCTTTAAAATCTCCACTTGGAGGATCATATTCATCATCATCATTACTTCCTTTAAAATATTTTCTTGGAGGAAAATCATCATCGTTGCCTCTTAAATCCTCACTCGAAGGAAATTTTCCACCATTTTCAAAAATTGAGATAATTTCATATGAGTCCATGAATTTTCACTAAAAACTATAATGGTGTAACTCCCACTCTCCTCACACAAGAAGTAGAATGGTGCAACTTTCAACC
>LPNX010191939.1:6381-31112 GCA_001517045.1 Pseudotsuga menziesii | reverse complement strand
TCCCTTTGGATGCAATGTGGTTAAATTTAATGTAAATGTTTTTAGTTTTTATTTTCTTTATTTTCATTAGTTTTTTACTTATTTTATTTTTTGGCTTGGACTTGGGAGAGTGACCAAAAGTTATATATTTTTTTCTTTTGGGGTTAGGCTTTGACAAGCTCTTGGGTTTCCCAAAGCGCACACCCAACAAGAGGGCATGCTTTGGGTGCCAAAAGGGCGCCCGGGGAGGAGCTCAACTCCACTCTGCTTCCTATAGGGGTGTGCAACATGCCCCTTTTGGCGGCAAAGAGGAGCTATGATCCTCTCCTAGGATCCCTTTGTGCACCCAACAGGCTAGCACCCTAGGGAAGAGTTTTGCTCCTCCCCTAGTCTCCCTTTGGGCACCCAAAGCACATGCCCAATAGGTGATGTTATTCTAAGAACCACGAGCTCCTATTGGGGCATTCTTTGGGCACCAAAAGGGCACTCAGGGGAGGTAGATTCCCATAGGTGCGCATCGCACTTACCATAGGGGTGTGCAGCACACCCCTATGGGCAGTAGGGAGGAGCTTCAATCCTCCCCATAGGCGCCCAACATGCGACGCAATTTTGAGAATAGTGTGCACCCATTAGGGTTCCCACAAGGCCCATAGGGGAGGAGAATACTCATCCCCAATGCCCACAGGGGCATGCTACATTCTCCTATGGGTAGCAGGGAGGAGCTGCACTCCTCCCCCAGGAACCATGTGGGCGCCCAAAGCGTGCCCCAACAGGCCGCATGATTCTCAGAATCGTGCAACCCTATTGGGCGCATGATTTGGGCATCTGAGAGAGGAGCGCAACTCCTCCCTGACACACATAGAGGCATGTATTGCAGATCTAAGGGCAGCGGGGAGGAGATACACTCCTCTCCTCGGTGCCCTATGGGCGCCCAAAGCACTCCTACTTGTTGGGAGCGTGCTTTGGGTATTCAATGGTGGAGCGAAGATCCTCTCTGTTTCCATAAGGGACATGCAGCATGCCCCTATCGGTAGCTGGAAAGAGCTTCAATCCTCCTTTGGGTGCCCAAAGCATGCTGTAGTTGGGACTTATTTGAGCTCAAAAATATTTAAATTTTTTTTTTTAATTGTTACGATTTTTGTTTTTTTAAATCTTATGTTCAGTTTTTAATTTATATAGTCATGTTGTTTTTTGTATATAAACTAAAAAAAATGTTTTCTTTTATAAGGTGAATGGCGTCAAGAAAGATATATTGAAACATGTCTAGAGAAAGATCAACAATGAAATCGTTGAAAAAAACAATTGGTTCATCACATAATGTTTCGCATGACAAAGTCATGTCCATCGAGGATTTAAAAGACAAAAATGAAAGGGAATGGAAACATGTGCTAGAGGAAGAGAAAATGGACTATTCTTGATTTCTGAAAGAGAAATATCAAGGGAACCAAGATAGTATTCATTTATATTATGCTACATTTGCTTATCTGAAAAACGATCATCACTCATTAAGATTATTGCAAGATATTTGTTTGGTGCCAGGTAAAGACTTTGTTTATGCACTAGTGAAACAATCTAAGACCTCTGTCAAAATACGATATTGTTTGAAGATTTCAAACTATAAAATCAACAAAATTTTCACTAAATTTTGTGTGGGAGTCGTGCATAATCACTAGTGTAAAATGAGAGATTAGTGACCAGGAGACCAAAACTTTTGGTTACCAAATCTTTTTTCAAGGGATAAATGACCAAGATTGATAAATTTAAGTGAGCTAACTATAAAGGACCAAGATAAATGACCAATTTTGGTCACATGATAAAAAATAAACTAAAAAGACCAAGATAAATAACCAAATTTGGCCACGTGATATCTAGACTAAAAATGACCACATAACAATTGGTCATTTTTAGTTATGTCACTCTAGCAATGGAAAATTGCAATTTTGACAATGAATTCATACAATTTACTAAATTCTAATAGTGTAGATGAGTTAAGAGACCCCCTAAAGGAATTCTCTGAATCCATCTGCACTGTTAGAACTTAGTAAATTATAGACCCCCTCATGTGTTACAACCCCGCATTAATGCAGGTGTTGATGTATTTGTAACTTCGGAATGTATTCACTTGTATATTTCATGTATTGTATCCTGATGTTTATTCCGAGAAGTATTTGTAATGTAATTGAGTCATGTCATGCCCCAATGTTCCCACTGGGAGGTTCTATAATGTAAACAAGTCATGTCAAGTCATTGTGGGTAACCCTCCTATTTATCAAGGGTTAAATTCCCCACACTTGTGGGGCCCTAGGGTTATTAGACTCTCCTAGAGAAGTCATCCCTAGTGAGTTATTGTCAAGTCAAGAATTAGTATAAATAGAGAATGAGGCTCTCTATGTATCACAAACTCACTCACACTCAGTTGTAGTGCATAACTGAGAGAGAAGAAGTTGTTGGGACAAGAGAGAGAGATACTACTGCTGTCGGGAGATCATATTACTATTTTTGGGGTTTTGATTTTGGTGTTGATTCTATCTCCGAGGAAGTTGCAGGGTTTTCTCCTTTATGGTTTCCCTGAGGAAAATATTTGCGTTCATTGTCTCATGTGTTTGATTGTTGTGCTTATTATTCTCTCGGATAAGATCCTAAGTTAATGCTAACTTAATGTTAAAAATCTAACATGGTATTAGAGCTAACCTGAGAAGAAGACACTATGCAGCTGTGGAAACTAGGGCTTCCTACTTTTCGGATCTCGCTCCATATATTTTTAGAAAAAGAAGGTTGGGTTAACTCTCCTCTTCAGGGCTCATCTTTCTGTCGAAGCAGAATCTGATTCTGAGCATTTTTAGTTTTTGACTCGATACTGCTACCGAAAATTAGGGCTTTCCACAGAAGTGGAATTTTTTAGTGAGCCGAGGCCCAAATTGATCTCCTCATCAAAATTGAAGTTTAGAGATCAAGATCAAAGACTTTGGTTAGACAGAACTCTGGGAAAGTCAAACCCTAATCTACTCCTGAAATAGCTCTACAGAAGTTCAGCTCCAGATCCAGATTCAACATCTTAACCTGGTAAGATCTAAATCTTTTGTATTTCCATTTGAGGTTCTCAGTTAAGATGTCTCATCATACCAAACTTGATGAAAAGTTTGAGGGGGATGATAACTTTCAAGCCTATAAGTATAGGATCTCCCTGGTCCTAGAAGAAAAGGAGTTGGACTCTTACATCAATGAAGAGGTTCCAATTCTAGAGGGAGATGAGGCTAAGGCCTTACACAAGAAGAAATTGGTCATGGCTAAAAGGATTATTGTTGATTCAATCAAGGATCACCTCATACCATAGGTGTCCTCCCTAAAGACACCTAAAGCTATGTTTGATGTCCTAACCAAACTGTTTGAAGGAAAGAACATAAACGGAAAGATGACCTCGAGGAACCAATTGAAGAATGTGAAGATATAGAATGCGGAGACCATTCTGTCATACTTTAGAAGGGTCTCCTAGATCAAAGAACAACTTGAAGTAGTGGATGAAGAAGTGGAGAATGCAGAGATTGTAATTACCACCTTGAATGGTCTCCCTAGGACATGGGACTCTTTCATTCAAGGGATCTGTGCCAAAAAGAAGCTAGTCAAGTTCAGCAGACTATGGGAAGAATGCTCTCAAGAAGAAGCTCGGATAGCAGCTCGTGAAGAAAAGATGGGAAGTGAAGATCAAGCTCTCATAGTACAATCCAAGAAAACTAGAACTAGCCACAACAGAGGTAAGCAATCTCACTAGAAGAATAACTTTAGAAAGCCTAGAGATATGTCTAAGTACATTTGCTATACATGTGATGAAAGAGGACACTTTGCAAGCGATTTTCTTAGAAACAAAAATAGCTCTCATGAGAAGAAGGAAAACAAGAGAAGACATCATGCTCATGCTGCAGAGGATGATGAACCTTCCACAAAGAGAATCATATAAGACAGTGATGGCTCTTCAAGTGATGAAGAATATGTTCTGATTTCTACTCTCACAGGAGCTATCACACATGGTAGCAATGATTGGCTTATAGACAGTGGTGCTTCCAAACATATGACAGGATTCAAGGAATCCTTTGTTAAACGATCTGAACATGAATCACCTCACAAGGTGAAACTTGGAGATGACTACCAGTATCTAATAAAAGGTAGTGGTGAATCCTCATATAAGCTAGACTCTGGAAAGTCTATAAAGATGAAAGATGTATTGTTTGTACCTGGACTAAAGAAGAACCTCCTCTCCATATCTGCATTGGATGCAAAAGGAATAAGGGTTGCATTTGTAGATAGCCAAGTTCTCATGTGGCCAAAGGGGAAGTCCATTGATGATGTAGTAGTGATTGGGGAACAAGAAGGAGGTCTATACAAATTGAAGGGCCAACCAGAATAGGATTTTTTTCATGACTCAGTAGAACCAAATGACCTTTGGAATAGAAGACTTGCACATGTGCATTATAGAGCACTTGCAAGCAAAGCTGTTGGAGGTCTCTCAGAAATGCAGACAAAACATGAAGGTGTATGCAAAGGATGTGTGAAAGGGAAGAATGCAAAGAAGACATTTCCAAGTAGCGAGAGCGAGGCAAAAGGAATCTTGGAAATCATCCACTCAGATGTATACGATCCAATGTCATCCAATTCATTAAGCGGGTATGTATACCATGTTTCTTTTATTGATGATTTTTCTAGGAAGACATGGATATACTTTATGAAGAACAAAGATGAAGTATTCAGCAAGTTCAAGGAATTCAAAGCCTTGATTGAGAACCACACAGAAAATAAGATCAAGACCTTTCGATCAGATAATGGTGGAGAATTCACATCAAATGAATTCAAAGAGCCATGCAAAGAATCAGGGATTAAGAGGGAGTTATCCACTCCATATAATCCACAACAGAATGGGATTGCAGAAAAGAAGAATAGAACAATCTTGGAAGCAGCAAGGGCCATGCTTCATGATGAAGATCTTCCCATGCATCTATGGGTAGAAGCTGCCATAACAGCGATATATGTACAAAACCATACTCCACACAAAGTACTCGAGAACAAGACACCTGAAGAATTATTTTCCGGAAAGAAACCAGAAGTCAGCCATCTCAGAATATTTGGATGTCCTGTATACATACACATTCTGAAAGAAAAGAGGATGAAATTAGATCCTTCAAGAAAGAAGGGTGTATTTGTGGGATACTCTAAAAGCTCTAAGGATTACAAAATATACTTCCCAGGGTTCAAGAAGATTGACATTAGCATAGTTGTAACATTTGATGAAGATTCAACCTACATCAAATCCAAAAAGAGACCGGCTGAAGAACCTGAAGAAACAGAAGCACCCAGAATTCATGATACAACCATGAATGAAGAAATTCAAGAAGAGGATCGAGAATTAGAAGAATCTCAAGAACCGATGGATACACCTCAGGAGAAGAATCCTCACAAGAGGAAACCTGCTTGGGTACATGAAATTATCCAAGGTGGAGAAATATATGGAGATTCAAAAGAAACACACAGAGGAAGAAAGAGAACTAGGTCCTTCTCCAGTTATGTAGGCCTACTATGTGAAATTATTGATAAAGAACCTTCCAACTATGAAGAAGCAGTAGAAAGAAAGAAATGGAAGAATTCTATGATCGAGGAGTATCAATCGATTATGAAGAATGATGTTTGGGATGTTGTTCCAAGACCAGAAGGGAAGTCTGTTGTAACTTCCAAATGGATCTACAAGATCAAGCATGCTGCAGATGGCAGCATAGAGAAATATAAATCAAGATTCATGGCTCATGGCTTCTCCCAAAAAGAAGGAATAGACTATCAAGAAACTTTTGCACCTGTATCCAGATATACTTCCATCAGATCAGTACTTGCTCTGGCTGCAGTAATGAAGTGGAAGATACACCAGATGGATGTCAAGACTGCCTTCTTGAATGGTGTAGTGAAAGAGGAAGTGTATGTGGAGAAGCCACTCGGTTTAAAGACACATGATAGGGAGTCTCATGTGTGTAGACTGAAGAAAGCCCTATACAGTTTGAAATAGGCACCCAGGACATGGTATGGTAGAATTGACAGCTTCCTATCTAGTTTGGGCTTTACCAAGAGTAAAGCAGATTCCAACCTTTACTACAAGGTTGAAGAAGGGAACCCAGTGATACTCCTGCTATATGTAGATGATCTATTTGTAACTGTTAGTTTTTCAACATTCAAGCTAGCATTATGTTAGGATATTTAACTGAGAGAACAACAAGTACAGCAATCAAACACAAGAGACAATGAACACAGTGTTTTTCATCGGGGAAACCATAAATGGAGAAAACCCCACAACTTCCTCAGAGATAGAATCAACACAAAAGGTAAAACCCCAAAATAGTAAGATGCACTCCCGACAGCAGTAACCTTCTTCTTGTCTAGCCCTAGTGCCTTCTCCTTCCTCAACTATGCGCTACACTTGAGTGTGTGAGTGATGTGTACTAAATAGAGATTCCAGCTCTCTATTTATACTAATCTCGACATGACTAAAATACTACTAGGGATGACCTCTACTTGGAGAGTCCAATAACCCTAGTGCCCCGGAACTGTGTGGACTTTAACCCTTAGACAATCGGAGGGTTACCCATAATGACTTGACATGACTTGTTTACATTATTGATTCTCCCAATCGGAACATTGGGGTATGACATAACATGATAACATCCTAGACTAAACATCAAGTTATAATAGATAAGAAATACAAGTGAATACATTCTGAAGTTACAATTACATCAACACTCCCTCTTAACTAGGAAGGTATTCTCTTGACACAATTTTCATCATTGGTCTTCTTCTCTGGATCTTCTCGTCATCTGCATCTTCAAGTCATATTCATCTAGATCCGGATCATCTCTCGATCCGGATCATCATCACTGGATCGTACTCGATCTGGATCATCACTAGACATCATCACTGGATCTGGATCATCACTGGACATCATCACTGTATCTGGATCATTACTTGATCTAGATCATCATTACTGGATCATACTCGATCTGGATCATCATTGCTAGATCTGGATCATCACTCGATCTGGATCTCTCGGAGTCATCATAACTGGATCTGGACCATAGCTCGATCTGGATCATCTCTGGTCATCATCATGTGTGCTATCTCATGATTATTCTCGTCATAGGAAGTTCTATAGATCCAACCTTCTTTCATGTTGGTTGTAGGCCTAGCCATCATGTAGGTCTTCTTTAGCGCTTATATCTGACCTACTCGTCAGAATGGATCGCCTAGCACTTACATCTGACCTATTCATCAGAAAGGCATGCCCAACACTCACATATGATCATGTAGAAGCCTACAATCACATCAGAAAGGCCCAGCACTCACATTCACCAGCATGATAGGACATCACTATCATCTATGAAAAGGCTTCATCACTTATATCTGACCTGGTAGGAACCAAAACCTACACCCTCTTTAGAAATTCTTTCACTCACATCTGACCTGGTAGGAACTAAATCCTACACCCTTGCTAGAATGGCCCCCATTCCTAGATTGAGATACCTGGTAACGGACTAGGTGCCTCCATTCTCCCAGAGAACGGTAGTTTCCCTTATATCTGACCTGGTAGGAACCAAATCCTACACCCTCGCTAGAATTTCCTACACTCACATCTGACCTGGTAGGAACCAAATCCTACACCCTCGCCATAATGGCCCCCAGTCCCAGACTGAGCTACCTAGTAACGGACCAAGTGCCTCCACTCTCCCGAAGAGTGGCAGTTTCCCTTAAATTTGACCTACTCGTCATAATGGCCAACACTCATATCTGACATGGAAGGAACTTAATCCTTTAGCCATGATAGAATGGATCAGGCCTTATATCTGACCTGCTCGTCAGAATGGCTCTCTCAGTACTAGACTGAGTGTTCTTGCTAACTGACCAGGTACCTCCATTCCCAGAATGGCATTCAACACTCATGTATGACATGGAAGGAACCAAATCCTTTCACCATGACAGAATGGCTCATCCCTTATATCTGACCTGCTTGTCAAAATGTCTATGGGTCTCAGCACTCATATCTGACATGGAAGGAACCAAATCCTCTCACCATGACAGAATGGATCAGCCCTTACATCTGACCTGCTTGTCAGAATGGCTTCCAAACTCGTCACTTCCCCTTGGAAGGGACCTCGATCTAGAGAACAACAAGCTTCTCCCTAAAGTACTCAAAATTCACTCTGGCCAATGGCTTCATCAACACATCAGCTATCTAATCATCTGTTGCAACATACTGGAGCTTCACTACTCCCCTTTGCACAATATCCCTAATATAGTGATACTTGATCCTGATATTCTTTGACTTGTCATGGATCACTGGATTCTCTGACAACTTCACACAACTATGGTTGTCACAATGTATACAAGTAGCATCCAACTAGAGATCAATAAATCAGATAGTAGCTTCCTCAGCCATACTGCCTCACAACTAGTTGAACAAGCTGTGACATACTCTGCTTCAGCTGTACTCAGTGCCACACAGGATTGTTTCCTGCTAAACCAAGAGATCACACCTGATCCCATACTGAAGCAACACCCTGAAGTGCTCTTCCTATCAATGGCACTGCCTGCCCAATCTGAATCAACATAACCCTCTAGGTTAATCTTCTTATTTGCATTGTACTTGAGCCCATAATCAATTGTACCCCTCAGGTACCTCAGAATATGCTTTGCAACAATCAAGTGAACATTTCTCGGATCTGTCAAGAACTAGCTCAAGGTGTTCATAGCAAAGAAAATGCCTAGTCTCGTGTTCGTCATGTACATCAATGACCCAATCATCTGATGATACATCGTAGAATCAACTGAATCTGATGAAGCATTGCTTAATAGCTTCAAGTTCAATGCCATAGGTGTGTCCATAGCCTTGCATTCCATCATCCCAAACCTCTTCAGGATCTCTACTACATACTTCCCTTTTCCAAGGAAGATTCCATCTGCACTCTGCCACACCTCCATACCTAGAAAATAATGCATCATACCCAAGTCCTTCATTTTGAACTCGGCAGCAAGCTTTCTCTTCGTATCAGCAATCAACCCATCCATACCTGTCACAAACAGATCATCTACATATAGTA
The DNA here is from genome assembly GCA_001517045.1 of Pseudotsuga menziesii. Lineage (NCBI taxonomy): Eukaryota > Viridiplantae > Streptophyta > Pinopsida > Pinales > Pinaceae > Pseudotsuga > Pseudotsuga menziesii. The sequence continues at coordinate 22,011 of LPNX010191939.1, read as the reverse complement.
GAAGCATCACTGGGTTGCCCTCTTCAACCTTGTAGTAAAGGTTGGAATCTGCTTTACTCTTGGTAAAGCCCAAACTAGATAGAAAGCTGTCAATTCTACTGTATCATGTCCTAGGTACCTGTTTCAAACCGTACAGGCCTTTCTTCAATCTACACACATCAGACTCCCTGTCATGTGTCTCAAAACTGAGTGGTTGTTCTACATACAATTCCTCTTCCACGACACCATTCAAGAAGGCAGTCTTGACAGCCATTTGGTGTATCTTCCATTTCATTACTACAGCCAGAGCAAGTACTGATCTGATGGAAGTGTATCTGGCTATAGGTGCAAAGGTTTCTTCATAATCTATTCCTTCTTTCTAAGAAAAACCCCGAGCTACAAATCTTGCCTTATATTTTTCGATGCTACCGTCTGCAGCATGTTTGATCTTGTAGATCCATTTGGAAGTTACAAATAACTTCCCATTTGGTCTTGGGACAACATCCCAAACATCATTCCTCATGATCGATTGGCATTCTTCGATCATAGAATCCTTCCATTCTTTCCGTTCTGCCGCTTCTTCATAACTAGAAGGTTCTTTATCAATGAAATCACATAGTAAAGCTACATACCCGGAGCAGGATCTGGTCCTCTTTCTTTCTTTGTGGTTCTCTTCTAGAGCCCCATATCTTTCTGCACCTTGGATAAGTTCTCATACCCAAGCAGTTTTACTCTTATGAGGATTCTTCTCCAGAGGTGGACCTATAGGCCTTTGTGATTCTTCAAATTCTCGATCTTCTTCTTGAGCTTCTTCGTTCATGGTTGTATCATGAACTCTGGGTGCTTCTGCTTCTTCAGGTTCTTCAATAGCTCTCTTTCTGGATTTGCTGTAAGTTGTGTCTTCATCAAATGTCACATCCCTATGCTGATGTCATCTTCTTGTATCCTGGGAAATATATTCTGTAAGCCTTTGAGCTTTCAGAGTATCCCACAAATATACCCTTCTTTCTTGAAGGATCTAATTCAGTCCTCTTCTCTTTTGGAATGTGTATGTATACTAGACAGCCGAATATTCTGAGATGGATGACTTCTAGTTTCTTGTCGGAGAAGACTTCTTCAGGAGTCTTGTTCTTGAGTACTCTATGTGGAGTACGGTTCTGTACATACATCGTTTTTCTGGCAGCTTCCACCCAAAGATGCATAGGAAGGTCTTGATCATGAAGCATTGCTCTTGCAGCTTCTATGATAGTTATATTCTTCCTCTCTGCAATCCCATTCTATTGTGGATTGTAAGGAGTGGACAACTCCCTATTAATCCCTAATTCTTTGCATAGCTCTTTGAATTAATTTGAAGTGAATTCTCCACCATTATCTAATTGAATGGTCTTGATCTTGTTTTCAGTGTGGTTCTCAATCAAGGCTTCGAATTCCTTGAACTTGCTAAATACTTCGTATTTGTTCTTCATGAAGTAAACCCATGTCTTCCTAGAGAAATCATCAATGAAAGAAACATAATATGCATACCTGCTTAGTGAATTTGATGACTTAGGACCGCATACATCGGAGTGGATGATTTCCAAGATTCCTTTTGCTTTGCTTTCGCTGCTTGGAAATGTCTTCTTTGTATTCTTTCCTTTTGCACATCCTTTGCAGACCCCATCATGTTTTTCTTGGAATTCTGGAAGACCTTCAATAGCTTTTCTTGCAATAGGTAGTGCTCTGTAATGCACATGTGCAAGCCTTCTATGCCAAATTTCACTTGGCTCTACTGTGTCATGGACCAAGGCTTGTTCTAGATGGTCCTTTAATTTGTACAATCCTCCTTCTTGTTCTCCAATTACTACCGCATCATCGATAGTCTTTCCTTTTGGCCACATGATGACTTGACCATCTATGAATGCAACTCGCATTCCTTTTGCATCTAATGCCGATATGGAAAGGAGGTTCTTCTTGAGTCCTGGAACAAACAATCCTTCTTTCATTGTTAGAGACTTTCCATATTCTAGCTTATAGGAATATTCCCCACTACCTTTTATTGGATATTGGTAGTCATCTCCTAGCTTCACCTTGTCAGGTGATTCATGTTCTGATAGTCTCACAAAGGATTCCTTGAATCCTGTCATATGTTTGGAGGCCCCACTATCTATAAGCCAATCATCACTTCCATGAGTAATGTTACCTGTGAGAGCGGAGATCAAAACATATTCATCCTCGCTTGAAGAATCTTCACTTTCATATCTGGTTCTTTTCTTGGATGGTTCATCATCCTCTGCAGCATGAGCATGATGTATTCTTTTGTTTCTCCTCTTTATTAGTTTTTGTTTCTTAGGAAAATTTCTTGCATAATGTCCTGCTTCATCACATGTATAACATATGATCCTAGATAAATCTTTTCTAGTGTTATCTTTGTGAGAGTGCTTACCTCTAGAGTTATGAGATCTTCTTTTGGTTGACTTGGAATGTGATTTGGAGTGTACTGTGAGAGCTTGATCTTCACTTCCCATCTTTTCTTCTTGAGCTGCTATCCAAGCTTCTTCTTGAGAGCATTCTTCCCATAGTCTGCTGAACTTGACTAACTTATTTCTAGCACAGATTCCTTGGATGAAATAATCCCATGATCTAGGAAGGCCATTCAAGGTAGTCATCACAATCTTTGCATTTTCCACTTCTTCATCTACAGCTTCTAGTTGTTCCTTGATCTGAGAAACTCTTGTGAAGTAAGACAGGATTGTTTCTACATTCTGAATCTTCACATTCTTTAGCTGGTTTCTCAAAGTCATATTCTGGTTTATGTTCTTCCCTTCAAACAATTTGGTTAGGACATCAAACATAGCTTTAGGTGTCTTTGGAGAGGACACTTGTGGTATGAGATGGTCCTTGATAGAATCAACAATGATTCTCTTTTCCATAACCAATTTATTCTTATGCAAGGAACTATCCTCACCTCCCTCTAGAACTGAAACCTCCTCATGGATGTAGGAGTCCAACTCGTTCTCTTCCAGGACCAGGGAGATCCTATACTTCCAAGCTCAGAAGTTATAAGCTCCCTCAAGATTTTAATCAAGCTTGGTATGATGAGACATCTTAACTGAGAACCTCAAATGGAAATACAAAATATTTTAGATCTTACCAGGTCAATATGTCGGATCTGAAACTTGAGCTGAAACCCTGCAGAGCTGGTTCAGGAGCAAATTAGGGTTTTTCTTTTCCGGAGTTCTGTCCACCCAAATGCCTTGAAATTTATTCCTAACTTCGATTTTGGGGAGGAGATCAATTAAATCCTGAGATCACTAAAAAATTCCTCTTCTGTGAAATGCCCTAATTTTCGACAATAGTGACAGGTCCAAAACTGAAAAACCCCAAAATTGGATTATGCTTCGACAAAAAGATGTGCCCTAAGGAGGAGAGTTATTCCACCTTAATTTTGCTGAAAATATATGGAGAGAGATCAACAAAGTAGGAATCCCTAGTTTCCGCAGCTGCACAATGTCTTCTTCTCAGGTTAGATCTTATACCATGTTAGTTTTTCAACATTCAAGCTAACATTATGTTAGGATATTTAACTGAGAAAACAACAAGTACAACAATCAAACACAAGAGACAATGAACACAATGTTTTTCATCAGGGAAACCATAAATGGAGAAAAGCCCACAACTTCCTCAGAGATAGAATCAACACAAAAGGTAAACCCCAAAACAATAACATGCACTCCCAACAGCAGTAACCTTCTTCTTGTCTAGCCCCAGTGTCTTATCCTTCCTCAACTATGTGCTACACTTGAGTGTGTGAGTGATGTGTGCTAAATAGAGAGTCCAACTCTCTATTCATAATAATCCTAACATGACTAAAACCCTACTAGGGCCAACCTCTACTTGGAGAGTCGAATAACCCTAGTGCCCCAGAACTGCGGGGACTTTAACCCTTAGACAATCGGATGGTTACCCACAATGACTTGACATGACTTGTTGACATTATTGATTCTCTCGATCGAAACATCGGGGTATGACATAACATGATAACATCCTGAAATAAACATCGGGTTACAATAGATAAGAAATACAAGTGAATACATTCCGAAGTTACAATTACATCAACAGTAACAGGTATGGATGGGTTGATTGCTGATAAGAAGAGTAAGCTTGCTGCCGAGTTTGAAATGAAAGACTTGGGTATGATGCATTTTTTTCTAGGCATGGAGGTGTGGTAGAATACGGATGGAATCTTTTTCGGACAAGGGAAGTATGCAGTAGAGATCCTGAAGAGGTTCAGGATGATGGAATGTAAGGCCATAACCACACCTATGACATCAAACTTGAAGCTATTGAGTGATGCTTCACCAGAAGCGGTTGATGCTATGATGTATCGTCAGATGATTGGGCCGTTGATGTACCTAAAAAATACGAGACTAGATATTTTCTTTGATGTGAACACCTTGAGCCAGTTCCTGACAGATCTGAGACATGTTCACTTGATTGCTACAAAGCATATTCTGAGGTACTTGAAAGGTACAGTTGATTATGGGCTCAAGTACAAGGTGAATCAGAATATTAACCTAGAGGGTTATGTTGATTCAGATTAGGCAGGAAGTGCCATCAATAGGAAGAGCACTTCAGGATGGTAATTTAGTATGGGATCAGGTGTGATCTCTTGGTTTAGTAGGAAGTAGTCATGTGTGGCACTGAGTACAGCTGAAGCAGAGTATGTTGCATCTTGTTCAGCTAATTGCGAGGTAGTGTGTCTGAGAAATCTACTATCTAATTTATTTAATCTCCAGTTGGATGCTACTTGTATATATTGCAACAACCAGAGTTGTGTGAACTTGTCTGAGGACCCGATGTTCCATGACAAGTTGAAGCATATCGAGATCAAATATCAATATATTAGGGATACGGTGCAGAGAGGAGCAGTGAAGTTCCAGTATGTTGCGACCGACGAATAGATAGCTGGTGTATTGATGAAGCCATTGACCAGAGTGAAGTTTGAGTACTTTAGGGAGAAACTTGGTGTTCTCTAGATCGAGGTTCCCTCCAAGGGGAAATGATGAGTCCGTGATCCATTCTGACATGGTGAGAGGATTAGGTTCCTTCCATGGTCAGATGTAAGGGCTGAGCCATTCTGTCATGGTGAGAGGATTGGTTCCTTCCATGTCAAATGTGAGTGCTAATCAATTCTGATGTGACTATAGGATTGGTTCCTACATGATCAGATATAAGTGTTGAATTCCATTCTTGGAATGAAGGCACCTGGCCAGTTACCAAGAATGCTCAGCTTGGTGCTGAGATGCCATTCTCTAGGAGAATGGAGGCACCTAGTCAGTTACCAGGAATCCTCAGTCTGGGACTGAGATCCATTCTAACGCGATGTGTTTACATATGGTCAAATGTAAGTGTAGAGCCATTCCAATGCGGTGTGTTCTCACATGGTCGGATGTAAGTGCAAAGCCCTTATGATGCGGTGCGTTCTCACATGGTCGGATGTAAGTGTGAATCCCTTTCGATGTGGTGTGTTCTCACATGGTTGGATGTAAGTGCAGAGCCGTTCCGATGTGGTGTGTTCTCACATGGTCGGATATAAGTGCTGAGCCATTCTGGCGCTATGTGTTTACACATGGTCAGATGTGAGTGCTAGGCCTTTCTGACAAGATAAGGTCAGATGTGAGTGTTGGGCATGAGTTTCTGACAAGATGAGGTCATATGTAAGAGCTGGGTGGGCCATTCTGACTTAGGATCAAATATAAGTGCTGGAGAAGACCTACATGGAGGATAGGCCTACAACCAGCATGGAAAAGGGCTGGCTCTAAAGAACTTCCCGTGACGAGAAGAATCAAGGGATACCAACATTTTGAGATAGCACCTATGATGATGATACAGTGATGATGATCCAGCAGTGATGATCCAAATCCTTTGATGATCTGGATCCAGTGATGAAGATGACTTGAAGATGAAGACAACTTGAAGAAGAAGACAACTTGAAGATGAAGATGACTTGAAGATGAAAGATGACTTGAAGATGAAGATAACTTGAAGATGAAGACAACTTGAAGATGAATATGATGACATGATCTAGTTGATACAGAGAAGAATACCAATGCTGACAAATTGTGTTGAGAGAATACCTTCCTAGTTAAGAGGAAGTGTTGATGTATTTGTAACTTCGGAATGTATTCACTTGTATATTCCATGTATTATACCCCGATGTTTATTTCAGGAAGTATCTGTAATGTAATTGAGTCATGTCATGCCCCAATGTTCCCATCAGTAGGTTATATAATGTAACAATTAATGTCAAGTCATTGTGGGTAACCCTCCTATTAATCAAGGGTTAAAGTCCCAGCAGTTGTGGGGCCCTAGGGTTATTAGACTCTCCTAGAGAAGTCAGCCCTAGTGAGTTATTGTCAACTCAGGAATTAGTATAAATAGAGAGTGAGCCTCTCTATTTATCACACACTCACTCACACTCAGTTGTAGCACATAACTAAGAGAGAAGAAGTTGCTGGGACCAGAGAGAGAGAGAGAGACTACTGCTGTCAGGAGATCATCTTACTGTTTTTGGGGTTTTTCTTTTGGTGTTGATTCTATCTCTGAGGAAGTTGCAGGTTTTTCTCCCTTATGGTTTCCCTGAGGAAAATATTTGTGTTCATTGTCTCATGTGTTTGATTGTTGTGCTTGTTATTCTCTCAGATAAGATCCTAAGTTAATGATTGCTTAATGTTAAAAATCTAATAGTAGGAAATAGAATTGCACCGCTAGGAAGTACAGAGCAGTACTCATTATGATAAACTTCATCATCATGTTGAACATTAAATGTTAAATATGTGTCACAAATACAAATGTCAAAACTGTGTTGTACATTATTTTACATATTGTTTACTTTATTAGCCAAGGAAGACATTTTAACGTTAAGTGAATCTCAAATGTCAATGGCCCTATCAATGGCATGAATTAGTTGTTATCACAATTTTTACATTTTCTAGGTTGAAACATATGAGATAACATTTGAAATGAAAAGTCATCCCAGATAAGATGAAAACAATTTCATTCAAGGGAGCATTTTGTTCTTTGTTTTTGGTAAATTTTCTTTATAAATTGGGTTAAAAAAATTAATGGATTTATAGGTGAAAGTTTTAAGCGTTGAAATTGTAGAAGGGAAGTGTTTCAATGAAAATGGGTCTCCAAGTTTATTTGTAATTTTAAATTTTATGAAATTGTAAAATTTAATTATTTAAATTGCAATTTTCCATTTTTTTATTTGAGATGAAAAATACTTTATTAATTTTTTTGATATTAATGAAAGAGTACCCTTTCCTTTTCTTATTTCCTCCAAACCCTATGTCCCATCTAATATATTTTATTTTATATATATTTATATATTCCATCTTAACTCCACCGCCCCCAAACTTTCATTATGTTTTTTCCTTGAGGCTTGGGAAACCCATTCACTATCCACCACCCAAAACCCTAGAATAAGAGGAGGAGGTATATGGCCACTTAGGTGGGAAATTAAGCTGAAGGAAATACAAATCTCTCAAAATATTTAGATCTTTGATTAATTACCCATTTCATATCTCTCACCACCTAAAATATTATTTCATTGGTTCATCATTTCCTCACATTTCATCCCTTCATCTTCTCCGTCCTCCTTTTCTAAAACAAAGACACAACGACAAGCCAAGAGAAGAAGGAAGAAGAAATAAACTACATTGAGTGGAAAAGTGGGTGTCAAATTGGTAATGATAGGGTCGGGTTATGCAGAAGAAACCAAGCTAAATAATTCTATAGCTGTATTGATTAGGCCACAACATCACACAATTTCGCAAGCAAAAAATACAATTTTGATGTTTTGCGTTTTCAAAAGTAGGAGTTCCTAAATTGGGCATACATCATTTATACATAGGTATTATGATTAGGGCATCATCCATTTCTATGCAGTGATTCAATCCAACGATTTGAGGTATATGCTTATCTTCCCTACAATTTTTTTGGTATTTTTTTCCATGTTCCTAACTCAAGATTTGAGTGCCTGTGTGTGGATTTTTGTCTCATAAATCCCTATAGGGACCCCATGGTAAAAGAATCTAGTCATGGTGTCCACAACTTGTTGTCCTCGACGAGCACCAACAAATTTATCTTCCTAATGATTCTAGCAATGATTCTATGATGAACAAGATGACTGACATTAACAAGACCAATGCGTCATCTTCCGAGGGAAAATGTACAGAAAAAAATGTAGAAGCACCCCCATCTTCAGGTAAATTCATTGATCTAGATGAACTTAGATTTAGATTTGCTTCAGTCCAAATGACTATATTTCTCTAAAATCAAAGTTGCATTATATTTCATTTAATGGTTCTTATGTCAGTTCTTATCATTGTATGCTATGAAGACACGGAGACACAACTGAAAATTGTTGGTGACAAGGGGTCTCCTCAGAAGGGCAACAGTACGTTTTCGGTTTCAAACGAGACTCTATCAACATATTTTTCAATAGATTCCTTTTTAAATACCCTCTACATTCTTTCAAACCTTAAATTTCTCTTGATGGTGTCTCTGGGATTCTAGGGTCCTCTATCAGCAAAGATACTAGGTCGATTTTCCTCTCTTATAATACTAAATAGTAATTCAAACTTTTTCCATGTAAAATTTTCACAGGATCTTTCTCTTCAGAGGAATATCTAGACCATAATACTGAAAAATAATATGTTGCATGACACACTTCTTGCACTAGTACAAAATGAGGAATTAGCTACTAGGTGACTAAAAATTCTAGTCACCACAGGTTTTCCAAGTGATTTACTACTAAATATGAGCAATTTTGATTGACTCAACTATAAATGACTAAAATTAACGACTAATTTAGTCACCAGTTAACAAATATGACTAGATAATAAGTGACTGAGTTAAAAATGACTAAAATAAATGACTAATTTATTCACGACATAAAAAATGGCTAGCTAGAAGAATATGAATTAGTCATTTATGTTAGTCATTTTTAATTGTGTCATGGAAAATTGCAAATTTGGCAATGAAGTGTAATTTTTGTAAGTTGTCTACCTTCTATTAGTAATATTAGTGCCATGCACCTCGATCTTCAGAGATCCAAGAAAGTAATTGCATGAACTTTTAGCCTTATGGGGGCTTTTATGGTTCACAAAAAAAATAAATTCTCTAGCTTTCTATTTTTGGCGAATCAAAGGTCATGATAATTGATTGGGACAGAGGTCTCACCAAGTTGCAGTCACTAAGTTATATATGATTGTTGGTTGAAAAGGATTGGGCTCCTAAAGAATTGTTTTCTTTCTTTATCCTTCAGGCACCTGTACAGGGAGTTCAATTCTGATGCGGACCTACTCTGTTGAATACTTAGGCTAAGAGGACAAGATTTACAAGTATTAATTTGTCTGGATCTAAGAAGATGCTTGAAGACACATCCAAGAAGAGTAAATGGAATTGGAATTCAGGCAATTCTAAACATGGTGATGAGATTGGTGTCAGTGGACAGAAATTGAAACTGACAAATATTGGTATTGAGCTTCACGTTGGGTCTCCACTGCCTTCAGAATGACATCAATGTTTAGACCTGTAGGTTTGTTCTTTGTTTTTCTTGATTATCTATTGTGTTTTTTTTCTATTCATGTTTTTTTTCTTTGTTGTGGATGTGGTGGAGATGAAATGGCTAGATCATAATTCCCTTACAGTAACAGAGGAATGCTACACCTGCAGATGCACTATAATAGGCCATAAGGATCAAATCTATTATTGGTTATCGTGTGATTTTCACAATTTGTAGCCCCGAAAATAGGTCAGACCTGCCCAAGTTCATAATAATATTGCTATGTTTACAGATAAAACTCACGAACTAGCAATTCAAGGGTTGGTAGACCAAAAATGTTGTGTATAGGATTTCAGACTAAAGGTTATAATATCTAAGAATTTCCTCATTTCAAGGTTCAAGGGAGGGACCTAGACTCTTTACTTTCCCTACAAAACCCCTTCCAGAAACACGTACGAGAGGAGTTGTGCAAGTCTTTACCTGCTGTTGCACCTCTTTTTTTGTAGTAAAGTATAATGCTTTCCCAAATACTAAAACTGCGTAATCTGCTTAATATTGTTATATTTGTAAGATTCATGAACAGCCCCCAGGAATTGTAATACTCATTGATTAACTTTGGGGATTACAACAATCTCATATGGAAATAAGCCTTCCATTACTCGAAGAATCCAACCTTTTAACAGACTAATTCAGAATATATACAAAACGAGAAGGAAACTAAATATAGAATTAGAAAGTTAATTCCTAAATTTATGCTAACAATCTAACAGCTTCACAAGATATCCTAAATGAATTCAACTGCATTCTATCCTATTTCTAACTTAACTCTTCCATTGACAGCAAAGCTAACTCGATTCTTTCCAGAACTAGTTCACTAAATTGATTACCACTAACCTAAACATATGGAGAATATTCAATTAAGGGAAACCCACTCCCTTTTGTAAAATTTAGAATCTTAATTTTCGAATGGCCACGTTGCAATTTAAGAGTGATTCCCTGCATCATTTATCCTTAGTAAAATATCTAGAGTAACCTTGGTAAGCAACATTAAAACTTTGGGAGAAGAGAGGTATGTAGTGCTTTGGAGCATATAAACCCAATTGTCAAAGAAAGAGCTAGTACTAATTTGCTAGGTGTGAGAGGTGTGAGTACCTCCTAAATGCATGCTAATTTTCCATATGTGAGAGGAAGTGATGTTTTAATTTTGGTAAAAAATTAATGACGTATTTTTTATGTTTAGTTATTTCTATAAGTCGCTGTTAATTTTTTCTTAATTTTTCTAGAATTTGAACTTTAATAAAAGTGGTTTCTAAACCCAAATTGGTGCACAGAAGGCTTAACCTGAGAGTTTTCCAAAAAACTGCATTCAAAACTCTACCAAAATAGCTAATGTCTCGGGTAGTATATACCCTTACATATTGTTTACATAAAAAGAGACAAAAAAACATATATCCATAAAAAAAAAGACAGATTAAGGGTTGCCTCTGAAGTGCATGGGCTGCACTACTGATTCTTCCTCCATTGGGTGCTCCGCTTCTGCAGTTGCTCCATTCACTCGGCTTCCCTGATTCATGGTGATCAAACGTTCAAGATCTTCCTGGATCATGTCTACTTTACCCATCACCTCTCGCAGGTTACTTTCATTGTCATCAATCCGGGAGTCATGGTTACTGATTTGCAATGAAGTATAACTCACTATTTCTCCCATGATTTTGATTTCCCGCGCTATTTCTTTGTTTTCCATGACTCCAATTGCAACCATCTCATACAAGCGCTGCAAATTCTTCGACTTAATATCCATTATTCCTGCGTTATCTCTAGCTTGTGCCATTCTTCCAGCTTCTGCAGAGATCTCAATGCAAGCAAAATGACTATGCAAGGGACGAGAAATAAGGGCACTGTCTAGAATTTGAACCAAGGGAAAACTAAGAAAATGACTCAGAACTGTAAGCTCTTGCTGCAACACAGTAACCCCATGCCTTTTAGAGTAAGCCAATGTTCCCACAGCACCTTCCTGCCACCCAGTGCAAAGACAACCCAAGACTCGTCTAAAAATTCCAGAATGCATAGACTTTAAACCCAGACCAGGGCCTGTAGACCAAGAAGCAGAGGGGAAATTACAATGGCAATTGGAGAAGGCTGCGAGAGAAAGCCTCTCCTTCACAAAGGAATGATTGAGAGGGAGAGTTTTCCATGGGATGCCCTGCAGCCTCCCTCCTTCAATACCAATCACTACATTCAAGAGGATGTGCACAGCTTTAGGAGAACCAGAGAGGTCCGGAGCAGAGTAAAAATGCATGGCGCTGCAAGGGGACGGCATAAGGAAATGGGAAAAGTTAGAACAAGCGTGCGAGGGACAATAAAATTTAACCGGTGGCCTAAAGGTCTTAATGCCTGTTGAGTTCGAGGTGTTGAGAGGAGAGGAGGGAGACCACGCGGTCGAGGGAGAAGAGCTGACAGGATGGAGGAGTAAATGCTTGGAGCCGCCGTGGAGGGAATGGAGGCCAGCTGCATGGAAGGGAAGAGGAGCGAGGTGAAGAAATGTGGAGGGGGGGATAAGAATAAGGAGAGGGGGGTAGAGAAAGGGATGAAGGGGGGAAAGGAAGGAGGGATAAGGGGGGGAAGACAAGGAGTGGAGAGTGGAGAAGAGAATAGGAGGAAGAGAAGGGGGGGCTATGTGTCTTTCATTGAAATGGAGGAGGGATAAGTTCTTTATTAGAGAATTTCGAGTATTGAGAGGTCGGAAAGGGAGCTTCCAACACCGCATTTAAGGAATAAATTTGAGGATGGGGTGTTTTCCATCCTGGCTGTAATGACCTTGTGGGAGAGAGGCTCCCACATTAGCCATACTGTCTGCTGATGTATTATTATGCCGAAGGATGTGGAAAGCCTCATAGGTACTAGACATGAGAAGCTTGGATTTTTCAAATAGGTGGCGACATTTGACAGCTCCAGTAGGGTATCCATTGATTAATTTGTAGATGACATGCCTAGAATCTTCGAATATCAAGACCTTGCGAAGCTTCTTAGTATTTAGAAGATGAAGACTTTGGATAAGGGCCAGCCACTCAACTTCATTGTTAGTTCTGTTACCTAGCCCCCATGCGAAGTTTTGTTCTACATATCCTTCGGGATTCAAGAGAATCCCCCTCGCGCCTGCCACCCCTGGACCATTTATGATTTGTGTTATATCCAGAAACCTACATCGATTTTTCAACAGTGCTCACAAGTTTTTGTCGATCCCAAGAGTTGATACACTCGATGTTTGTACTTCATGTATAAGTCGATGTGATCAGGTGGCGATGCTGTTAATCAATCCAAGTATGCGTAAAGATCAGTCGATGCCAATTCTCATTATGTTACTCCATGCAGTTGATCACAGAGTTGATATAGGAGTCGATGCCTTCTTATGAAAGGAAATATTCGTTAGAATATTTTTATTGAGGGCGATTCTTACAAACCTTGGTGCCATGATCAGTTTTATCTCTAGGTGCCTATTTCAAATGTGGAACTTGCCTTTATACATATTATTTATACTAGTAACTTTCTTTACCATTTTTTATTGTTCGACCTCTTTTCTTATATATTACTTTCTTTGAGAAGGAGATAACCAATTAGTTAATATAGGTCCCATTTTGCATTGTTTCCCAGTTTCACTTTCAAATGACATTCCTTGACGGGTAGATTCAGAAGGTAGTGCAGCCAAGAGCCAATTGGTTCATGGTAGAAAGGAAGTTATGCTACGAGGAATAGCCAGTCTCTTTACCAAGATGGTGCTAGTAGATTGATTGCTCGGAGTGAACCATTAAACTAGAGGAATTGGGGAGTACAGATGTTGAGGGAACTCATTGGGGCAGTACGGTACAATATCACATGGCAGGAGTGAAAGAAACCTTCAATTAAATAGAATTAGAATATAGATTTGATATGCGTGGCTTACACCCAACTAGGAATGGGCTAGTAGATTATAATAATTGGTTGGGCAGTCTACCCCATACCAATTGGCTTTTCCCGGTATACCATACTACTAGAAGACCAACCATTACAACAAGCCTACCATACACAGGATTACTACCTGCCCCATAGTCTTTACCTAGACCCACATCCCACCTCTCTACTAGACATTACTACTTACCTAATTCTTTGTTCGTTTAACCTAGTCCACACAGTAAAACACAAAATATAAAAAAAACAATTTTTTTTTATATAATAAAATAATTAAAAAAAAACAAATCTATATAATTTATATAAACAAATAAAAAAATAAAACAAACCAAACCACTATAAACATAATTGTAAAAATAAATTCAACATCCTCAATTTTAACAAACTAAAACTACAATTTCAACCATTCTTACTAAATTTTGGTAAAAAATTTTAACGAACCAAAATTTTAACAATAAAATAGTTCTAATGGTCTATAGTTTAACTCACTCCTTAAAAATGGGTAGACCTCAAAGTAACCAAAGTAACCATAAGCATAGACATAAATATTTTATGTCAATAAAATAGTTCAAATGGTCTATAGTTTAACTCACTACTTAAAAATGGGTAGACCTCAAAGTAACCAAAGTAACATTAGCATAGACATAAATATTTTATGTCGTATTATATATATAAATATAAATATCGAGTCGTTGCTCATATTTTAATTTTTTTTTCTGTCAAATTTACATTTTACAAGCGCAGCGGGCATGAGTGGTTGCTCATTTTAATTTATGAAAAAAAAATATACATATATATACCTAAAAAAACTAAAAAAACACCCATTATCCAAATTAAATAATAAAAATAAAAAATATATATGAAACGCATAAATATTTTATTTTCATGGTAGTTCAAACGGTCTTGACCCAACTACAGCAGCAACGGCATTCCGATTTTCCTTACCATCCTTCAATTCTGGCAATTTAGATTGCTGCTCAACCTGCTACTTCTTGTCAAATGGCCTAACCGTTCGCGCCAAACATTGGAGGGTTTGGTGGGTTTTGTATATGGATATTGGTCATACCCGTTGAGGAGTTTGGGATCGATATTAACCACGGTTGATTTCACAATTTCTCTATTTAATTGCCATAGCTGCCATGGATAAAGCAACATTGGAGAGAACCTGGAGACTTTTGAAGAGGCGGGCCACGAATTCTGCACCTCTGGCGTCAACACCACCTTCTTTGCTTACAAAATCCCTGGTAAGTATTGTGAATTGATAAATTTTTAGTGAATGTTGGATAAAAATCCTATCCGGGCCCTCACCAGAGAGTTTCCATCCATCATGATTTTGGATAATTAAATTTTTAGTGAGTAAACAGCCCTCACCTTCCAGCACTAGGATCTTTCTGTTGTGCCCTCGGTATCCTCACTAAGCTCTAGATAGACCTCTGCCATCGTTTAAAAAGGGATCTGTCTGCACTTTAGGGTATTGTCCACCCCCTTTCTAGCCACAAGGGCTGCCCTTACAGTGGCAGCACAGCCTATACAGTGTCTGCCCTGCCATTTTCCCATCGTTTCAATCCTCTAACCCTGCGCAACAAGCATAGTAACATTCGTTAGAAGGTTACTTTTTATTGGTTTTATTTGTTACTGAATGTAAGACTACTACTACCCCTATTTGCAGGCATATATATTAGACTATATAAACACTACACTGTAATCTTGGTTTCAAAAGTTAATTTTGATGGTTAGCTAGTGTTGTAACACAAGAAGGACTGATTTAAACCTTATTTGCAAATTTATATCATACTGTATGTAATGGTGTTATCTTGGACATAATCATAGTTTACACTCTGAATATTACATATGCTTTCTAATACTCTATGGCTGATGGTAAACGATCACTTAAATATTTTGTTTAAGATCCTATTTGCAAGTATACATACTAATTTGTTTTTCCTAAACTAGACAGTCACATAATTAGTTCAAGTTCATACTATACACTGTTGTATGCACAGCGCGGTGAGTGTGTTTGAAATCATAAAACCAATGTATGGACTTATGCTTAAATAGTGGATGGTTACTGCTGCCTTCATAGCTGATATATCATTGAATTCACACTGCTTTACCGTTGCAATACTGTAGTACCTTGGGATGCTATATCTTGTACC
>LPNX010191930.1:10407-40231 GCA_001517045.1 Pseudotsuga menziesii | reverse complement strand
GTAGCACGCAGTTACAGTGGGTGTTTTGAGTTGTTGTTGGCCTGAGTGCCCCATTTGTTGAGCTCTCCTTCTGCACACTCGGTTGCATTAGAGTTTTTTGAGCTGTTTTGCAGTGACCTCAACCCACACAGATTTGACATCATTTTATCACCATTGCTTCCCCAAGACATTCTCGGTGCCTCAGAGGTGAGCCCCCATAGCACGGATCACTTGATACCACTCACCGTAGATCTCGAGCCTTGTCACTTGACTCCACTCATCAGCGGCATAGGACTCTGTCACCCGATTCTGACGCCCCTTATTTTACATCAGACTCAGAGCCTAAATCCGAGAACACCCTTTACACCGCCCCTACTAGCCCCATGGTCGGCATGAATCCCACTCCCTTAATGGGAGGGACCATTGGTGGCACATCCACCACGACACCCAGTACCTCACCTACTTTGGGTATGCCCTCCACGGGGGCCCCCTCTACTGTCCCCCTCACAATACCGATTCCCGCAGCGAGAATACCGGTCCCCACTCCATTAGTGACTCATACCACCCCTGGGGGTGCAGGTCCGTCCTATACCACCATAGTTCCCCCAATTGGGGGCAACCTCCCTCACATGACCCCCCCACTTGGGGGCATCGGCCCCAACTTGATCCAACCCACAACCGTGTCACACCCTTCGTCGAGTTTGCCATACATGGCTAGCCTCAATCTACCTGACCTAGCCAGATTAACCAAGGACCCCATCCGGCACAACCCTGCGTGGCCTCACATGCCCACCAAGCTCCCCTCGGACATCCCTAAGTTTGAGGGTAAGGCAGGTGAAGACCCACAGAACCATATCATGTCCTTCCATCTATGGTGTTCCTCCAACTCCATAGTAGACGACTCCATTCACCTCCGTTTATTACAGCGCACTTTCACTGGCTCTGCTACCAAATGTTATATCGAGCTGCCCCATGGAACCCATGCCACCTTTACGTCCCTGGCCTCGACCTTCCTCCAGTTCTTCTAGTTACCTGTCCACTATGACGCGGGCGTGGAGATCCTCCTATCTTGCCGGCAGAACACGGCTACCCATATCACAGACCACATTCACGAATGGCGGCGACGTCGTAGCCTATGCAAAATCAAGTTAGATGACCCGATCTTCCTCGATTGGTTCCTCAAATCCCTCCTTCCGCTCATTGCTAAGGATGTGGCAGCCGAAAGACCCCAGTCGGAGGAAGAGGCTATCCTTAAAGCCCAGCAGTTCGATCTTATTTACGCCTAGTCGGGTTACCTTTATACCATCATACCTGACGCCCCTCGCGGCAATCCCTCCCAGCACGATGCGCCGGGGGCATCCCACGCTGCTGACGGCATCATTGGCCGTCTCTCTTCGCAGCCTCAGCCATTTTCCATAGCCCATCCTACCCTTGGCCTTGAACATTCGCGGGCTATATCACAGTCCGGAGCAACCAACTCGTATGCTCCAATGCCACATCAACACCATTCCCATGGACCCTCATGTCCACCTCAGTGTTTCGGTAATATGACTCCCGCTTACACCCCCCCGGTCGCACCTCAGCCCTACTATCACCAGTAGGCTGCACCAGCTCCTGCACCGTCACAAGCCCAACCTCATTATTATCAGCCACAACCAGCCCCTGCGGCAAACCCACAACCCGCTCCATAGCACTATCAACAACCCCCTATAGTAGCTGCACCAGCGCAGCCTCCACCTCCATATTATCCACCGCAGCCTGCTCCAGCACCTGCGCAAACTAAGAATCCACCTACTACCCAAGGGCAGGTTTACGCCCAAGAAAACCCGCCGCTAAACCAGAACAACCAACACAACCAGGGCCAACAAAACTGTGGCAGAGGCCGAAATCGTGGGAAAAACCAACAGACCAAGCAAGCTGGTCAACACCCTAATCCCCCCGCTAATAATAACGCGGCCCCTACCAACCAAAACCCTGATCGCCCGCCCAAGCAGGCTAAAAACCCTAATTTGTAAACGAACTATCCTTGTTCTGTGTGCGGGGTCTATGGCCACTACACCCATTTTTGTCCACTTATGGAGCGAGTCCAACAACTTTTGGCTGTTGATAGACTACGCCAAGGACAGGAGGATCCTCAAGCACCACCCAATCCCCCACAACCTCAGCAGCCACCTTTGGTGCTACAAAACCCCTTACCAAACCAAGGCTTAGTGAGCACTGAACCATTGGCTCCACCTCCAGCTAATGCACCCATCCAACAAATCACTTACGCGGCTCCTGATCAACCCATATTTGACTCAGGTACCCACCATCTGTTGATGATGTCCTCCGATGAGGTCAACCTCCAGACTCGGCGGAACCAATACGGCTCCACCCCGAAATCTCCTCCTGCCAATAGCCCCGCTAACGCTCATCCCACTGATCAAGCGTTACGTATACCTCCACCTCCACTCGATGGAGCTCCCAAAACAGCTCGTTTCCCACTTCGCCGTATCAACAACAACCCCAATGCGCGGGCTGCGTCTAACTACAACATTGTCGATGATTTAGCCCAATCCCCCGCAGCCATGTCTGCGTTAGAAGTCTTGAAAAACTACCCTTCACAGCGTAAGACTTTACTCTCATCCATTGGAGCTATCGATCCAAATGATTCGTAGTTAATGGCATTTGATTTGGACCAATCCGAACCCCGCCTCCCTTCCAATTTATCATTCCAAGTTTCTGTCTCCATTCGGAATTTTGTTGTCCATCGATGCATTATTGATGAAGGTGCCTCTACATGTGTCATGCCCATCTCCATCTGGCAGAAAATGGGATCCCCCCCTCTCCAGCAGTCCTCTACTACGTTGCGAGCCTATGACAGCCATTCAGCTCAACCACAAGGCCTATTGACCAATGTCCCCCTCCAGCTGGCTGGCAAAACCGTCCTAATCAACATCGAGGTTATCAATGCCCAACTTGATTATAACCTTTTACTTGGCCACAGCTACATGTATGCCATGCGGGCAGTCGCTTCTACCGTTTTTCTTATTATGATGTTCCCCCATGAGGGACGCGTGGTCATGGTTGACCAACTTACTTACCACAATCCCAATGCCCCTGCGGCACCCGAAAATGTTCTCCCCATGGTGGAACAACCTATCTCAGGTGCCACCAACACAATCGTTTCTTCTATAGGGCCCGTACTCCCTATGGTTGAACAACCTATTTCGGATGCCACCACCTCATTCGTGTCTTCAGTGGGTCCTGGAGTTTACTCAGATGCGCCAATGACTTCGACCTTCCCATCTATTCCACCCCCGTCCCCTACCACCGAAGTATCCGATCTATGTACCCTGTCCCACATCACGCAGACTCCTACTAATCAAACGCCTTTGTTGCTGAAACCCACTTTGGTACCTAGTCACATTGGGGTTACACCCATTCATACCATTCCTTTCCTCTTTCCCCCGTCAGGAATGGCTAGCGCCCCGGTCATGGCTACCCTCAACCTCCCTGGTTTAACCTTAGGATTACCCGTTTGGTATCTTTCACCTCCCGTTAGTCCCCCGACACCAGATGTCATCCTGCAACCAGTGTAACCCATTGTCACTACTAATCAACCACCTCCCGGTGTTGCTACCCCGTCATCCTCTGCGAAACCCCCCCCTCTTCTTCCCAAACCCACTGGGGGCAGAGGCCCCCAACCTTACACCGCTGTCCCACCCGCTAAGACAATCAAAAACCCCCTTGTGTTTCGTGCTCCTCCCAAATGCACGCTATGCGATGAGTTGGGCCATCCGACTCACCTATGTCCTCAGTTACCAGCATTAAAGGAGTACATGCGAATGCTCGACGACGAACCCACCATCCCATTTGTCCATCTAGATCCAACCCCTACGCCTCGCGACAAATCCTTGCGCACTAACCACTCCTGTGCCTTATGCGATGTTTACGGGCATTACTCCCATCACTGTCCCGATCTCCCCGAGTACAGCCTAGCTCTCTTTGATATGAACAATCCAGAACTTGAGACGGCACCACTCATTATTGAGGAAATCCATTCCCCGGTCTCTTCCCCTTCCGAAGAGGTTAATACCACTCTCTTTGAGATAAACAATCTGGATCTCGAGATGGCCCGCCTCACCATTAAGGAAATCCATTTCTCGGTCTCTCCCCCTTCCGAAAAGGTCAATCCTGTTCTTTTTGAGATGAACCATTTAGATCTTGAAAAGACATCACCCACCATTGTGGAGATCCACCCCCCGGACTCTCCCTCTTCCGAAGAGATTAATACCATATATATGATCTCTTGCATCACTACACCCCTGTCAATCGATTTGAAAAGCCAAACATTCCGTACGGATGAGGAAATTCTCGAAGCTCTCACTGCCCCGGATTATCCTTGGGATGACATGCACCATCGTTCCTACTTCCTCCCAGATGAATCTTCCTCTAACACTACTACCCAATTTGCAATCGAGTCCAAAGACTTCCTTCCCCCCAAGGTCGACTAGTTCAAAGACCCTATTCTTGCTCCTAACGCCTTCGAAGAGGGGAACATGGCCAACATCTCACCTGTCATCAAAATTGATATCGCTGCCCCCGGAGGCACCCCCGAACTCATCACTTTAGGAGCATCTTGCACTGAGCAGGAGATCGAGGAATATAAAACACTCTTCAAAGAATTTCGTGATGTCTTTGCCTGGTCCTATACCGAAATGCCTGGTCTTGACCCTGCCATTATAGAGCACCACATTGACACATGGCCTGACGTACCCCCTGTTCGTCAAAAACAGCGTCCTATTCATCCCTCAAAACTCCCCGCTGTCAAAGCATAGATTGAGAAGCTTCGCACGGCAGGATTCATTTATCCTATTGCCTATACCACCTGGGTTTCAAACCTGTTCCTGTCAACAAGAAACAAGGCACCATTAGAGTATGCACTGACTTTCGAGACCTAAACCGTGCCTGTCCCAAAGACAATTTCCCCACGCCATTCATTGACCAGCTCATTGATGCGTGTGTGGGGCATGAAGTCCTCTCGTTCATGGATGGTTTTTCCGGATACAATCAGATCCAAATCCGAAAGGAAGACCAGTACAAAACCGCTTTCACTACCCCATGGGGCACCTTTGCCTATCACGTCATGCCTTTCGGCCTAAAAAATGCTGGTGCCACATTCCAGCGGGCCATGACCTATTGTTTTCATGATTTGGTCCATATCCTGCTCATCTACCTTGATGACCTTACAGCTCGTTCCCGAAAACGATCAGACCACCTTGATGACCTTCGGCAAGTTTTTCTGCGTTGTCGCAAATATTGTATCCGCTTGAGCCCACACAAGTGTGTCTTTTGCGTTTCGGCAGGCCGATTATTAGGTTTCATCATTTCCCAAAAAGGAATTACTGTTGATCCCCTGAAAGTCCAAGCCATCTTAGACCTTCCTTCTCCTCGAACGCTCCGACAACTCCAAAGTCTGCAAGGGCGATCCAATTTTCTTCGACGCTTCGTTCCTGATTACGCCACAACTGTCCACGGTTTCTTGCGCCTGCTCCGTACCCACGTACCCTTTGTCGGGGACGCGCAAGCAGAAGCCGCATTCGAAGACCTCAAGAAAGCTCTCACACAAGCCCCCTTGATCTCCCCTCCGGATTTCTCTCACGACTTCATCCTCTACGTCTCAGCATCTGAACATGCTGTGTCCAGAGTCTTGGTTCAAGAAGACATCTCACGCCAAGAGCATGTCATTTACTACGTCAGCCAGACCTTATCTGGCCTACCCCTACGTTACCCATATGAGGAGAGACTAGCCTTAGCCGTGGTCTTCTCTGTCCAAAAATTGAGACACTACATTTTACTTAGTCATACCACAGTTGTCGCTGATTCTAACCCCATGGTATATCTCTTAAACCGGCGTCTCCTGCAAGGTCGTGTGGCTAAATGGGTCATTATCCTCCAGGAATATGACCTCACATTCCGCACACCTAAGAGCACTAAAGCCCTTGCTCTTTCCCAGCTCATCACCGATCTCCCCTCCTTCATCCCGGCCCCACCTATCTCCGAGGAGTTACCCGATAATCACTTGTTCACCATCTCGTCCGAAGACCCATGATACGGTGATATCTTGTTATACCTACGCACGCAAAAGTTCCGACCCACCGTCACTCGTAATGGACGTCGTTGTGTCCGTCATCAAGCCTCTCGCTACCTCCTCATCGGAGATGTCCTTTACCGGCGAGGAATCGACACAATTCTTCGTCGTTGCCTTACACACGAGGAAGCTGAGCATGTCCTTAATGATTGTCATAGTGGTGCCTGCGGCGGCCATTTCTCAGGGATGGCCATTGCCCAAAAGGTTGTTCGCGCCGGATACTTCTGGCCTACACTTTTCACTGACTGCATCACTGCGGTCAAGCATTGCCATAACTGCCAACTTTTTTCCCCCAAAGCCTGGACACCACCTGCTCCGTTACACCCAGTCGTCACCGTTGGTCCCTTTTGTAAGTGGGCCATCGACTTCATGGAGTGTAGACCCACATCTGTGAACGGCCATAAGTACATCGTTGTCGCTGTCGATTACTTCACCAAATGGGCAGAAGCCATGCCCACCTTCAACTGCACCACTGAGACTGCTGCCCGTTTATTTTTCAACCATGTCATCACTCGATTCGGGGTCCCTAAACAGTTGGTCTCAGACCATGGATCACACTTAGAAGACTCCGTGTGGCGTGATTTATCCACCTTCCTTAAGTTCCAACACCAGTTCTCCTCGGCTTACTACCCTCAAGGGAATGGTCAAGTCGAAGCTGTTAACAAAATCCTCAAAACCATACTCCAACGTACTGTTGATCGGCATAAATCCAATTGGCACCATATGCTATTCCCTGCCTTATGGGCTTACCGTACCTCCACCAAAACCACCACTGGTTTTACCTTGTTTCATTTAGTTCACGGTGTAGAGTCTGTCCTCCCCATTGAGTGTCAGATACCTGCCTTACACATCGCCATTAAGCTTCTACCCGATACCTCCCCCCTTGAGCACCGTCTGTTATCCCTTGAACAAGCCGATGAAGATCGTCGCGCCACCCTCCAGAACATCGAGGCTGCCAAAATCCGCTCCCAAGCCAGTTATGACAAACATGTTCACCGCCGAACTTTCCACGAGGGGGACCTAGTCCTCGCCTATGACCAGGCCAACGACAAAAAAGGTAAAGGAAAATTTGAATCCATGTGGCAAGGCCCTTATATTGTGCAGACTTGCCTCGGCAAGGGGGCATACGTGTTAGCTAACTCTGAAGGCCAACCTTTATGCAACCCCCGCAATGGGTTGTACCTTAAATGTTTTTACCCATAATTGAAGCCGTGACCTCATTGGTCCGCATTGTACAGTTTTCTCTCCTTTTTTGTTTTTTACCTTTTTTACCATAATCTCACATTCATCGTCTTTGCATGCCCACATATGGACCATCTTCCACCTTGTTACATTGGCTACGCTGATGGGGCAAGCCGCTGGTCTCCCAATCTGGCTTCCGCCGCATGGGTCTTGTATTCCCCTTCCAACGAACTGATTCACCTTGATGGAACATGTATAGGCATTGCTACCAATAACCAGGCAGAGTATGATGCTGTGACCGGTCTCCTGACTGCTGCCCTCCAGATGGGCATACATCACCTTCAGGTGTTCTTAGACTCCCAGCTACTTGTCTCCCAGCTCAACAACTGCTACCAGGTGCGCGATCCTTGCCTCTTTAGAAAATTCCTATGTACAAAACAACTTAGCCGCCAGTTTGAATCCATCACATTCACGCATGTCCCCAGATCTCAAAATAGTGTCGCAGATCAAATGGCCAATAACATCCTATATTGGCATATCAATCACACCATATAACATCTTCATCATGCATCATAGCATCTCATCCAACCATATAAAAAACCAAAAAGACTGCATTGCATCAACATTTGCTTCCATATACATACACCATAAAACTACATTTGCATCCATAGGGGCATCCACGTGCCTAACATCCTAGACTACTTGCATCCACGTGCAAAACAAACATATCAAAACATCATAAAGCGCATCCACGTGCGTACCAAGGATAAAACATCATAAAAGTGCATCCACGTGCATAAATATATACATATCCAAAAAATACATGTTACAAGACTATACATGTCCTGAGTACCCATGTACTCAGCTATACAAAAAATCCATATACATCCATCAAGCCTCATATACTACAAGTCGTAGCTACAAAAAAAATCGGGGAGAGTCCCCTGCTCTCCCTAATGGGAATCATACCCTGGATCACTATCCGTGTCAGTAGCCTCGGACTCCTCCCCCTGCTCCTCCACCAGCGAGTCCTCATCTCACCTGGGCCCCTGAGCCCGTGCCCGGTCTGCCAATAGAGCTACACGGATCACAATCGCTCTAAAGTCGCGCGGCGCCTCCAAGCGATCCCGGATCACAGCAGGATCTAAGTCTCGCCACCCCCGCTCAGTCACTCCCTCCAGTAGCCGATCTAACAGCACCCGTAAGGCCTGCAGTGTCTCCTCAGGGTTTGGGCGATGACCCGCCCCCCGCCCAGGCAAAGATGGAATGGCCACAACCCCTCTACGGGGCACATGATCTGGCGGCGGCCTCGGACCCACATCTGCAAACACCCAGTTGTCAGTCACCATATATCAACCATATATCATATATAACATAAAAACTGGACAATACAATTAAATCATACATACCATCCGGACCCCATGCCTATCCTGGTGGCCGTGGCGCATCTGGATCCCCTGTAAAGTCCATGTCTCTGTAGGGATAATCCTCTAGCGCCAGTGGTAGCTGGAGCCACTGCATATACAGCTCCCGAGTAAAATACCGCCCAACGTCCCCGCCGCCATGACGACGCATCATCTCTCCCCATCGTATCATCCGAGGCTCCCTCAAGCCTCCCTCTCTGACCGGCACCCGCGGCTGCAGTGTGGGGACCCTCTCCATGAAGAATGCAACTAGAAAGGAACCAAAACAGAATCCCTTTCCAGCTTCCTTCGCTGCGGTCAGCTGTCACTGCACGCAGGTCAGGAACATCTGGCCCCACGCAAAGTAAGTCCCAGCCAGTACTCGCTCTACGATCTGCATCTGACCCCCAGACACCTTCTCAGGTGACTGGGACCCCAAAATCCGTACCACACAGGCTGCCATCACACGTACTACTGGCTCCCGTAAGTCCTGAATCCGGAGTGCATTCCTATGCACCCTCGCGTCTGCCCTGCAGAACCGCACTGCCAAGTCATCTATATCTAGATCCGCGGAGACCTGCGGCTATGTATCAGCTACCCTCCCCAGGCAGGGTAACCACGTCAAGAAATAAAAATCAATCAGGGTGAGGTCCACCCTCTCTCCCTGCACCCGAAATGCCTGTGTCTCGGGCTCCCAGAAATCAATCAAGCGGTTCAACAGTAACCCTGCTGACCGTATCATCGGGATCTCAGCGAACTTCAGCAGTCCGAAGAGCCCCAGCATGGACCGCACCCGATGGTCCTCTCGGATGGCAGTCACTAGGTCCTCTGGCATCTCCCTCTCCTTCCATATCACATGTGGCATCCTGCAAATCACACAAAGATGTCTCATTAGGCTCATGTCCAAATAACAGACCTGCCCCGCCCATCCATAACCCAGAACAGCCGCGGTCTAGACCACGGCTGTCAAGCCCGACAGTCGTGGTCCAGACCGTGGCTGTCAAGCCCGACAGTCGCGGTCCAGACCGTGGCGGTCAAGCCCAACAGTCGCGGTCCAGACCACGGCCTTCAAGCCCAACAGTCGCGGTCCAGACCGTGGCCATCAAGCCCAACAGTCGTGGTCCAAACCGCGGCCGTCAAGCCCAACAGTCGCGGTCCAGACCACGGCCGTCAAGTCCGACAGTCGCGGTCCAGACCGCGGCTGTCAAGATGAATAGTCACGCTCTCTGACCGCGGCTGTCCTGGTCAAAACTCACGGTCGGAGACTGTGGTTTTGACCACTAAACCCGCGGTCCACCCCTATGGACCGTACAACATCCTCCCCTGGGGGCCCACCAACCCTCCCAACCCAAAAAACAAAATAGGTGTAAGTTTAACGGAATACCTGGCTCTCCTGAATATCGAATCCGCTGCTCGGATCGTCCAAAAAATCACACGTCAGCTCTGGTTCACTCCGATCGCAAATCAACCTCAAATAGTACAAATGACGTGTCATGTTGAGCCCACTTACTATTTATAGTCCGTCGACTTTGTTCTTGTTTTGACCATTCTGGACCCATACAGAGTTCGTTTTCCGAACTGTTTCTACCATTGGAATCAGCACGACAATATCATCCCAATGGTCACCTCGTTGCATCTTTTTAACTACATCATTTTTTACCCATTTTTTAGACACCAATAGTAGCCTCGGTTTGCGTGCCACTTGGACCGCTCTCCGTTTTTAACACCTTTTATATCGCCGGATTCATTTTTTCGAGCTCGTGATGATGCTTGAGATCATTTCTCACTCTCACTTGATACAATTACAATAGTGCGTCCCTACACCTTGCCGCATTGATTCGCGCACCACATCGGTCGTCATCCAATTATTTTGCATAAGCCATCCACTCCTGTCATACTGCAAATGTCTCATTATTTTGACACCATTCATCCACCCCGCAAGGAGGCCCATCAGTGTTCCCCCCCTAACCTCAGTTCTGGTCATCATACATGTTCCTTCATCGAACACTTCCTCCTTGCCTGACCATTCCCTCAATTCAGAGTCTTCTTATTTGCTTTCAGACTCCTTAAAATTGAAAGCAACTACTAGCATGAACTGTCATGGGCTCGTCAAATCCACACGACAGTAACATTTCATCATTTCAGAGTCTTCTTATTTTCTTTCAGACTCCTTAAAATTGAAAGCAACCACGAGCATGTACTGTCGTGGGCTCGTAAAATCCACACGACAGTATCATTCCATTTCTTCAGAGTCTTCTTATTTGCTTTCAGACTCTTTAAAATTGAAAGCAACCACGAGCATGAACTGTCATGGGCTCGTAAAATCCACATGACAGTACCACTTTATATCCACACTTCTTCTAGTTCACTAACTCATTAAGAAATCCCCCCGCGCCTCTTGGCGCTATGATCAATCCTCTCGGCAGCACCTCCAATCAGGTCGCCTTTGTTCAGAGTATTCTACAGTCTCCTACCATGTTACCACAGCTTGAGTCTCCCTCAGCCCAGTGAAATTCCCAGATCCCATACAACTATGATACCTTTACCACCAACCAGTTTCATGTGCTGCTCGATCATCCCCGCCATCATACTATGAACAAAGGAAGTTTGAGTCCACCCACTCTACTTGCCCAGTTATTTACCCCAGTTTATCAACCCTGCCATCAGTACTATCACATTTCGGTTTTTCACCTCACGCTCCTGTCAAGGAAACATCATTGCCTTGATAGTTGCAGGTCTCCCTCTGTCGTCGACAACCCCGCTATTCCATAGGATAGACCTAGAGGCCCCTGCGCCTTGGACCCATCACCATCTGTGATGAGTGCCTACGGACCATTTTGGGAGGACTCATCATTGCCTCTCCGAATAGTTGTTTCTCACATGCTCGACTTCAGTACCTTATTCGCATCGTTGAGAATCGTGCAGGAGGTATATCCTTTCCATTCTGTGTCGAACACCCCGGATTTCCCCCGACTCTAGCACATTGGTGAGTCACTTTGGAACGCCCAGTTATATGTTCCCGTGGATGTCCGGGCTGCGTTGGCGATTGTATTCGGAAGCCATTCAGTTCTATGCTTCTTTGAGTACCCAGTTTAGTTCCAGATCAGTGTACCATTACGAGTGTGACCCTTGTCACTCTGATCCAGCAGCGCATCAGTTCCTTTAGAACCACATTCAGTAGCACTGCTGCCATTCCAGTGTATCAGTTTTTCAGCTCAGACATGGTTAGCTCAGCAGTATGTTCCAGATTTGTGTCCCTTCCAGACCCTCATGATATGCACAGTGATTATCTACTACAGGCCCTTCATTTTGGGCCTCACAAGTGAATTTTATGTATCTTGATACGAGCATGGGAATGCCCGCCTCGTCCATCTATTGAGATTCTTCCTCATTTAGTATTTGAGGACATGTATATGTTAAGGTCCCCATATTTTGGACCTCATTGTTATTACTATGCTATATCCTGATACGAGCATGGGAATGCCCCCCTCGTTCAGATGATTCCTCATCCATTATTGAGGTTATGTACTTTTCAGTCCTTGCAGGTGGTTCGAGATCGGTGTTCCGGACTTCAGCTGGTTCTTTCTCTTCTCCACACCCCAGGAAAACCAAATACGACTTATGATGTCCATCGGCCATACGATGAGCTCCTGCCCTCGCACATCAGGGGGCAGTCTGTTATCACCCAAAAAGGGTTCACTACCTCATCTACCCCATTACATGGCTCATTTGTCCATTTTCCCACCATATTTCCATCAAAAACCCATAAAACCATGCAAAAATCCTCCAAAAGGCTTAAAGTGCCTCCAAAAGGCCATAAAACCCTCTTTTCCTCCAAAAATATCCAAAATTCCTCCAAAAAAGCAAAAAAGGAATAAAAATATAAAATAATGAGGAAAATGAGGAAGAAACCCTAACCCTAAAAACTGCATGGTTTCCAACTATAAATAAGTGATGGAGACCCCTTATTCATCATCCACAATCACAAGTATCCTGCGTCTGCCAAAATTGCTCGTGAAATCCTAGCTCACCATTGAGCTACTTTCACCATTGAGAGCCCCTTTTGGCCCATTTCCACCATTGGAGAAAGAGAAGAAGCAGCTTGAAGCTCGGAGCCACCGACATCGGACCAGCGCAACGGACTTCACCAACCTCCACATTGGAGGTAACATCAATAAAGGTCATTATTTACTATTTACTGTTTTTGTTTCATGTTATTTACTTTCTACCGTTTGCTTAATTAATTTGGTTAAATTTAGTTTTTATTTTAGTTATAGCTTTTAATTCAAATATCATTGAACTGCTACTAAGGAATCCATTTTCCTTAGTAGGTACTCATTCGTACAAGCTAGGTGTAAAACCCTAGCTACAAAGACTACATGTATATCACAGAAAATGCTTAACTAGAAATGACATATGTATATGTATACAAGGTAGAGAGTGTGACTAGAAAAACAAGTGGGAAAGAACAAGGCATCGATGCATATACTGTATATTGTTTAAAAACATATTTTAATAAGTTTGTGGACTTATTTTATTCAGATATTGGTGGTGGTAAGGGCTCAAATGCAAGGGAGAATGGTACCTATAAAATTGTAAACAAGGGTGACAACGCTGCCATACCTCCATTCGCAAATGAAAATGTCCAAGCTAAGGAATGTTCTCCAGGAACAAGGTAGAGAGCTTTAACACAATTGTATTCTGGTAGGAATGGATTTTACTTTAGCTTATGCCCTCTGATTATGATTAATTAGACACCATATTATAGTGGGTGAATGCTTGAAGTTGATTCAGAAATGACCTCTTAGTTTATCTGCTCAGCAGTGTCTATCACTTCTGTAGATAAGTTTTTCTTTTTGGTTACAATGATCTAATCTGCCATGTATTCTAACTTGACCTTTATAATGTGCGGATATTGCCAAATGAAATTTCATTTTACTGCATACTATTTACCTGCAATAAACATACATATATAAATAATAAAGTTTTGATATGTTGGGAAGCAGGTGATGTAAAAAAAAAAAAACACTTATAGCCGTCGGTTAAGCGATGGCCTGTAGGTGATTTTTTTTTTTAAAAATTCAATACCGTCGCTTAAGTGACGGCTCTACTGTCGCTTAACCGACGCTTACGTTTTATAGCCGTCGGTTAAGCGACAGCCTGTAGGTGATTTAAAAAAAGAAAATCAATACCGTCGCTTTCTTCGATGGCCATGTTGTCGCTTAACCGATGCTTACGTTTAAAGTTTATTATGAATTAGATGTTGGATAACTGATGATTTACATTTAACCGATGGTAAATTGAGGTGTCACTTAACCGACGAATTGGAAAGATGTCGGATAACTGACGAAAATCCATCGACGCTTAAAAAAAATCATAGTGTCGTAAATGCGACAGGGAAGTGTCGAAAATCCGACAATACGGCCGTCGGATTTTTGGTCGAAATGTAGTAGTGTGGGGTGCATAACTTTTGAAGATAAATTTTTTGACCATGTCATTTGCACCAAGGGATTCACAAGAAGCCCAAGTGCATTTTTCTTTGGAGCGAGGCGTACCTGCTGTGATTGGTGTAATGGGGACACAGCAGCTTCCTTACCCTTCCCATAGTAGGGATCGAAACGTTGAGATTTGAGAAATCATCCAACACAGCTCCTTCTTATTTACAATTCTCCACTGCGTAAATGACTACTTTCATAAATACTAATTACTGGTAAGTTGTAATAGTAATAATTATGTAGTTTGTAGATTGATATCTATCATAAATTTGTTTGAATATCATCATTGTCAAGCAATAACAACTTCTTAAAGGGTGCTAGCTCAATGGTAGAGCGCCTGCCTAATTATAGGCAGGAGGTTGGTGGTTCGATTCCTCCGTGCCCTATCATAAATTTGTGACTACAAAAACGACTAAATTCACATATATAAAACTATTAGGATCTAATTTCTCGTATCTTAGTCGTATTTATCTTAGTCATTAATATGTTAACATCTAGTAGTTTATTTAGTCGTATATTTGGTATTTAATGGTTGCAATCAATGACTAAATCAGTGACTAAATCAATGATTAACTCAGTGACTAAATCAATGACTAAATCAGTGACTACTAATTCAAGCTATTAATGACTAGTGAAATACGACTAGCTATAAGATAGTGGTAATTTGCTACTATTAGTCACCGAATCAAAAATAGTCGTTTATAGCCTAATTTTAGTCATTTTTTTAGTCATTAATTTCTCATTTTCTACTAGTGACGGTTGCGATTGCTATGGATTTTTTATTTGAAAATGTTGTGACAAGGTTCGGGTGCCTAAGGATTTTAATCAGTGATCAAGGTACGCATTTTGTTAATCAGTTGATTTAAGAATAGACTACCAAATTTCAGATACAACATAGAAGAACAACACCATATCCTCCTTAAGCAAATGGATCTTTCGAAGCATTCAACAAGATTCAGGGAAACTCATTAACAAAGGTTTGTTATGTGTGAAGAGATGTTTGTGATCATGAAATCTATGAAGTATTATGGGCATATTGCTCAACATGTAAGAAATTGACAGGTAAGACTCCATTTACGCTATTATATGGGAAAGAAGTTGTTATGCCTATGGAATATATGGTACCGAGTTTAAGAGTTGTTGCGATCATTGGAATGATAGATGTTGATGTTGTGGAAGATATATTACTTCAACTAGTACACTTGGAGGAAGAACATTTTGTTCTACGATTTCACGAGAACATAAAAAAGAAAAGGAAAAAGGTATGGCATGATAGACACATTAAGAACAAGCATTTTGAATTCAGAGGTCTTGTTTTTATGTATGAAAACAACTTTTTCAAGCATCTAGGAAAGATGAAAACACATTGGTTAGGACCATATGTTGTCAAAGAAATGATTGATGGAGGAGCAGTGAAGTTAGAAAAATTAGATGGGATAGAGGTTAGAGGACTCGTCAATGGGAGTCGACTAAAACCATATTTCCATAGCTATGATCTGGTCACATAAAAAAATGAGAATTGAAAAATAAAAAGAGAAAAGAGAAAGAGAAAACACTACAACAAAATACGCTTTTCGGGGTGGTTTTGTCTTGAAGCAATTTTGCTAAACCCGTCCCCCCTCCCCCCCAAAAAAATTAGGTCTTTGGGGATGGTTCTTAAGTCCCCGCCCTCACCAAAAGTCTCAAGAATTGGACTTTTTGGGCCCCCAAAAGTCCAACTCTTAGGAATTGGGGGGAGGGGTTTTTGGGCCCCCTAATGAGATTTAAAGTTCCAAATGGATTTACTCATTTTTCCAAACTTTGACCAAAATTAAAATTAATGGTGCCTAGTGAAAATTCACATCAATTAAGTAAAACCTAAAACAATAAATTTTTTTAGGGTCCTTTATCCCACAAACAAAGGGTCTCATACACATTGACCTTAAAATTATATTATAATTAAAATTATACTAGGGAAACCCTCCCTCTATTTATAAGTCCTTATGGATTATTTGGTATGGTTGAGGGAAGTATGCCCCCTAACCCAAATCATTTTGAAACATCTTTTGGTTCTAAAAGTAGAAATGACTTTTAGCATTGGAAACCTATTGATAGTTTTGATTAAAAATTTAATTTTTATGAGAGTAAGTTAATAAGTGGACAAACTTAATTTTTATGGGAGTAAGTTAATAAGTGGACAAACACAATTTTTGTGGGAGTAAGTTAATAAATGGATAAACCTAATTTTTATGAAAGTCAGTTAATAAATATATAGATGACAAGCCTACAACTATATATATTACCCAAGAATTGCCCCTATAAAGTAGACTTACGAGAAATGATAGTGGGCTTAGTTCTTTGCATAGCTTGAGCTAGAAGGGTAAACCCATTTATAATGGAGGTAACCATTACCCTCCCATAAAACCCCTTATTAGGGAGGAACCATTACCCCACAAAATTAGTTTCTATTAATCATTTAAAACTAAGCCTAATGACAATTTGTAACCAATCACTAAACATCTTAATTTAGTCACTTCATTATTTATTTATTAATTTAAATGATAAAAAATATCAATAAATAGTAGGGTGGTAAAATTTGATTATTAAGTTTATTAATTTTGTTTGGAATCCATTGTTTCACAATTAAAACAAAGAGTTTTATATGCCAATTTAGTGTACATATATAAACGGCCATTTTAGATGAATCCAACAACTTAGAGAAGTTATGCTTGATAATATGATGGTTAACATAATTATTTGTTATTTAAAAATAATAATTATTTGTTATTTAAAAATAATAAATAATAATAATAGGTACTACCCTACCCGACCTCACTCCACCTTACTCGGGTTAAGCCTGACCTCACTCCACCTTACTCGAGTTATAGCTTGAAGATATATATTTAAGGCGAAGAAATATAAACCGCTAAGGAAAATGGACTTCAAACCGAGCAAATAGAACGAAGAATTGTAAGTTTGGAGAGGAAGAAGTGATAAGATGGGAAATCAATATCTGGAATCTGGACTAACCGCATCGATATCTTTGCATAATCTGCTTGCTTCAATGGAGGAGGGACCATTTTTGCATAAACGGCTTGGTTCAATGGAAGAGGGACTCTCATCTTTGCATCCAGTCTCCTCAATGGAGGAGGGACTGTCGTCTTTGCATCAGGTCTCTTCTTCAATGGAGGAGGGACTGTCGTCTTTGCATCAGGTCTCTTTTTCAATGGAGGAGGGACTGTCGTCTTTGCATCTGGGTTCAATGGAGGACGAAGCTTGTTCCACAGTCGTAGTAGAATTAGGAGAGCAAATGGAACGCCTGAAAATTAACAACAACAAACAGAGGAGGCCAGTACGGCTGCCACGGAATAGAAAACTGCAGAAGATGATGATCAGAAGTCGGCAGCTGAGAAATGTGAATACAAGTATAACCAACGCCACCTTCAAAATCGGTGGATTTTCGTCAGTTAACCGACATCTTTCAAAACCGTCGGTTAAGCGACAGCTCAGTTTACCGTTGGTTAAATGTAAAGTGTCGGTTATCCGACCTCTAATTCATATAAAACTTGAAATAGACCGTCACTTAAACGACACTAATGACGTTGATTAAGCAACGGTTAAGCGACGGCTACACAACGATAATGGAAATGTAAGCGTCAGTGAAGCGTCGGATAAGCAACGGGTAAGCGACGGTAATGAAAATGTAAGCGTGGGTTTGTCGACGGGTAAGCGATGGTTTAAATGATGATAATGAAAACATAATTGTCGGTAAAGCATCGCTTAACTGACAGATATTAGTGTTTTTTAAAATAAATCGCTTAACAGACCGTCACTTAACCGACGTACATTAGTGTTTTTTTAAAAAAATCGCTTGACAAACCGTCGTTTAACCGACAGATATTAGTGTTTTTAAAAAAAAATCACTTAACAGACCGTCGCTTAACCGACGGATATTAGTGTTTAAAAAAAAATACAAATGCCTATTCTTTAGAACTTTAAGGTCTTTATCTAACATCAAAATACTGTTAAAAAAATTTCGAAGGAGATGACTAAGGGTCTGCCCAAGTATGAAAAAAATGCCAAAATTTAATTTCCATATGGTCTTTGGTTTTTGCAAGGGGTGCTATTTGAACATTACAATTCAAATACCATCCAACAAGAGTGTTGACAATAAAAGCAATCCTTTATTTTACCTAAGAGTAGATAAACCCCTTAAAACCTTTTAATTTGATGATCAAAATGAAATACTTCTTCTGGTTTACTAAGAAATCCTTGTTAG
Source organism: Pseudotsuga menziesii (assembly GCA_001517045.1). NCBI lineage: Eukaryota > Viridiplantae > Streptophyta > Pinopsida > Pinales > Pinaceae > Pseudotsuga > Pseudotsuga menziesii. The sequence goes on along the minus strand of LPNX010191930.1, from coordinate 21,781 downwards.
AATAATCAACCCATAGTTTACCCATTTAGACATTAATTTAATTATTTCTGTCTTATTAGCCTAATTCATGTGTCCCACCTTGTGCAAGTTGTCTTTTACCTATGCATAGTGGTCAAACTTGCCTCTTTTGACTCATGTAGCACATGGGAGAGCTAAAGGAATCAATTCTACTTTATTCCTGGCCTCCTAGGCACCCTTCTGCTTTTTCTGCTTTATTGCCTGCTTTTTCAGTGTTTTAAGGCAAAAGGAAAAGCTAGACTAGGTGAGGTTGACTAGTTTTTTGTCCTACACATCCTCCTCTCTTTTCTCCATGCAAAAGAATGTATGAGCTGCCATTAAACCACTCTTTAGCTTGCCTAATCCTTTTTGCCAATTCGTGCGCTCCATGACATATTTGGGATTAGCTTTTTACACCTATGGGGGATTTGCTTATTTTTGGTAAGCCTGCTTTATGCTAGATTCGAATTGCTCCTCATGCATTCGAATCCCTGATGTATGTTATTTATTCAGCAACCTATTATTTTACAGGGTTGGATATTGTACACTGATTTAATATAGTTTAGTGTTCAGCTCCAATTTTTAGTCTCTTTGTGAGTGATTTTGCATGATCAATTGTTAATTGTTGTGAGTAAAATTAATCTATCACCTGGTTCAATTTCCACATGGTATCAGAGCCATTGTAGATTGTTTCTCTCCTTCAAAAATTGTTTTGCAGGTTCGACATCAGTGACTGGGAGCCTTCTACTAATAGCCGGGACAGATTTTCTAAGCTATGGATCAATCATAGAAAACTATCTTGACTCCCTTCAATTTCTTTGAATGGAAATCAGAGATGGAGATAATGTTGAGAGTGAAAGGCCTCTACAGGGTGACTATGGCAATAGAAGCAGAGCCCAATGCAGCTGCAGAGAAGATAAAATGGCACAACAAGAGGGATGAGGCTTATGGCCTCCTGTGTCTGAGTATTTTCAGAGACTTCCTTTTCCATCTCGATGGATTGACATCACCGAATGAAGTGTGGGAGAAGCTTGCTGATATTTTTGGAAAGACAGATGAGATGAGGGGACATCAAATCGAAAATGAGCTGATTTCTCTGAGTCCAACGAGCTTTGAATCCTTGCAGCTATATTTATCCAAGTTCAAAGCACTAGTTTTGCAGCTGAAACAGTGTGGTATAGAAAAGAAAGATGATCATCTTGTACTGGCCATCCTCTCGAAGCTGGGCCCTGATTATTCAGTGTTTTTTTCGACCTTCTATGCCACAAAACTGACAACTCGAACCTGGAAGATGCCTAGCCTTGCAGATTTCATGGAATCTCTCACACAAGAACAGGACAAGCTGGTGATGATGGGAACCATCAAACCATCCAAAGATCAAGGTTTGATTGCTGGAGATTTGAGGGTGGATTCAAAAAGTAAAAATAAAGCTAAAAATCCACCTGAGCAAAAGAGAGACAAGAAACAGTCTCCGGAGGATCCACAAGGTCCCAAGAAGAATTACCAGAAGAAGAAAAACAAAGGTGAAATGAACAAGTGCGGATACTGCAATAAGGGCAATCACTCTGAAAGCTCTTGTATGAAAAAGCAGATAGACATGCTGACCCAAATCCTGGAGAAGAATGGCATCTCCCTTCCAGAAAGCTCAAAGAAGAGAGAAGGAGGATCAAGTTCAGATGACAAAGAGAGAGTTCATGCTCTAGTTGCTGGCACATCAAGCTCACCTAATTTTATCATTGATTCTGGAGCTTCAAGAAACATGGCTTCGATTAAGGAGGCCGTCTCCTCACTGGACAAGTCGAAAGGACCATCTATAGTACTAGGAGATGACTCTCTCACTGAAAGTTTAGGCAAAGGAAGGATAGATCTTGATCATGGTCAGTTCAGTAATGTGCTGTATGTGCCTGGTCTTGCCTCCAACCTCCTATCAGTGTACCAAATGACCCACACTGGGTGTCCAAAGAAGGTCATATTCTCCCCCGATGAAGTTGAGATCACAGAGATTTCAACTGGTAGAGTCATTGCAAAAGGAGTTGCGAATCATGCTCAAAAGGTATACATGTTCTCACACTTCCTACCTTACTCAAACCCCTCTGCTCTTCTCATTCATGCTAATGAAGCCATCAAGATTTGGCATGAAATATTTGGCCACCTAAACTACAAATATATTTATGATCTTAGTGAAAAAGAGATGTTCATAGGGTTTCCCAAGATAAAATTTTCCAAAGGAGTCTGCCAAGGTTGTATCCTAGGAAAACACCCAGAGCACAAATTTGAGAGAGCTAGTCATGAGAGAACCTATGCACCCCTTGAGCTGATCCAAAGTGATGTTGCTGGCCCATTCCCTCATATGTCCATGAGTCAGGCCAAATATGCATTGACTTTCATTGATGACTTTTCCAGGTATTGCTGGGTTCACTTCCTGAAACACAAGTCTGAAGTTTTTGGCCTATTCAAAGTCTTTAAGGCTTTGGTTGAAAACCAGTCTGGAAGGAAACTCAAGGCCCTTAGATATGAAAATGGTGGTGAGTATGTCAAGTCTGAGTTTATTAATTATTGTGCATATGCAGGTATTCATATGTAGCATTCTATCCCTTACACACCACAACAAAATGGTGTTGCTGAGAGGAAGAACAGATCACTGAAGGAGATGGCAACATGCATGATGGAGGCCAAAACTTTGCCACCAAAGTATTGGGACGAAGATATCAACTGTGCAGCCTATATCTAGAATAGGGTTCCTCACAAACAACTTGATGGCATGAATCCCTTCGAATCATGGAGTGGGCACAAGCCAGATGTGACCCATTTCAGGATTTTTGGCTCAAAGGCTTGGGCTAGAATCCCGACAGAGAAGAGGAAAGATTTGCAGCCCCAAAGCCAAGAGTGTTTTTTTGTTGGATAATCTAAATATTCAAAAGGGTACAAGTTTATAAATTTGAGCACAAACAAATCCTTCATCGAAAGGTGTGTTCAGTTTGAAGAAGAACCCCTTGCAGCAGTGGAATTTGGTGAAGCCTCTTCACCACCTGAACCTCAAGAAGTAAGTAAAGAGTTTGTTGAACATGCTGATTCTGATTTGTCTGATGGATATGATTTTATTGCAGACCCTAACAGCCCCAAAAGGCCAAAATGGGTAGCCAAGACACTACATGCAGCAGGTGAGCTAGCTGGGGATCCCAATGACCCAAGGAGGACTAGATCTCAGTTTGAGAGTGGTCTGTGCATGAAGGATCCTATGTTTGCTGAAAAATAATATTTGATAGTGGATTTTGATCCTAAAACATATGAAGAAGCAGCAGGATATCCAAGATGGCAAACAGCCATGAAGGAGGAGTTCAGCTCACTCCAGAAGAGCAACACATGGGAGCTAGTGGATCTTCCCCCAGGGAGAAAACTAGTACAATGTAAGTTGGTCTATAAGACCAAATTTTCTGTAGATGCTTCACCACTGAAGTACAAGGCTAGATTGGTATCCAAGGGCTACTCACAGGTTCATGGCATAGATTACAATGAGACCTTTTCCCTAGTGGCAAAGATGGATTCCATCAGGCTAGCTCTAGCCATTGCAGCCTCAAGGCAATGGGAGGTACATCACATGGATGTAAAATGTGCCTTCCTAAATGGATATATCACTAAGGAGATATATATGCATCATCCTCAATTTTTTTCTACTAACCCTTCTCTTGTGTGCAGGTTGAGAAAGTGATTGTATGGGCTAAACCAAGCCCCCAGGGCTTGGTATGCCAAGATCGATAGCTTCTTTCTATCACTGAATTTTGTTTGGTGCAAATCAGATCCAAATGTCTATTTTAAGTTATTTAATGGTTCATTAATGATCATTGTGTTATATGTTGATGACCTCCTCATTACAGAAATCTCACAGGCTGAGATTGCTTCCTTAAAAGGAGCTATGAACCAAGCCTTCTCCATGACAGATTTGGGGCTCTTCAGTCAATTTTTGGGGCTTGAGATTGCTCAAACAAAATATGGAATAAAAATGCACCAGTCCAAATATGCCTTGGACTTGCTGAACAAATTTAGAATGAAGTATTTCAAAGCAAGAAAAACTCCTTTCCTTTCAGGAGTGAAGCTGGAAGAAGCTGATTCTTCACCGATGGTAAACAATACACTGTATAGGCAATTGATTGGATGTTTGCTGTATCTGACACATACTAGACCTGATCTTTGTTATGAAATAAGTGTGGCTTCTATATTCATGGATCAGCCTCAAGAGATCCATTGGAAAGCAGCCAAAAGGATCCTTAACTTTGTTCAGGGAACAAGGACACATGGGATCTTCTATAAAGCAAAATCTGATCTTGATTTGATTGGATTTACTGACAGTGATTGGGCAGGTGACAGCACAAACAGAAAGTCCACTTCAGGATATGTGTTCATTCTTCTAGAAGGGCCAATCAGCTGGTCAAGCAAGAAACAGAGTGCCATTGCACTCTCATCTACAGAAGCAGAGTACAGAGAAGTTGTTAATGCAGCAACTCAATGTTTATGGTTGCAGGGTTTGCTTGGAGAGTGTGGCTTCGAACCAGAGTACTCAACTACCATCTACTGTGATAACCAGAGTACCATTCGAATCTGCAAAGATCCAGTTTAGAAGCAGAGAACCAGACATATTGAGATCCATATGCACTACATCAGAGAACTTGTGCATGATGGCACCATTCACCTACTCTTCTGTTCATCTTCAGAACAAGTAGCTGATATATTCACCAAATAATTTTGTGAGAAGACCTTCAGCAATCTCAAATCACTACTGGGGATTGCTGATCATGCTGTGAAAGCATGAGTGAAGACAAGATTCTACAATTTTGTTTTACAATCCATGTTTAAGGGAGGATTTTCCCAAGTTTGTTTTGCCTCTTTCCTTGTTTAAATGGACATGCAGTATGTAAAGGGTGACTAAGAATTGTTTCTAGGCCCTATAATTTTCTGATATATTACTCATAAGTCAGGCTTAAGGGGGGGTATTAGAATAATCAACCCATAGTTTACCCATTTAGACATTAATTTAATTATTTCTGTCTTATTATCCTAGTTCATGTGTCCCACCTTGTGCAAGTTGTCTTTTACCTATCCATAGTGGTCAAACTTTTCTCTTTTGACTCATGTAGCACATGGGAGAGCTAAAGGAATCAATTCTGCTTTATTCCTGGCCTCCTAGGTGCCCTTCTTCTTTTTCTGCTTTATTGCCTGCTTTTTCAGTGTTTTAAGGCAAAAGGAAAAGCTAGACTAGGTGAGCTTGACTAGTTTTTTGTCCTACAAATCCTCCTCTCTTTTCTCCATGCAAAAGCATGTATTAGATGCCATTCCACCACTCTTTAGCTTGCCTAAGACTTTTTTCCAATTCATGAGCTCCATGACAGATTTGGGATCAGCTTTTTACACCTATGGGGGATTTGTTTATTTTTGGTAAGCCTGCTTTATGCTAGATTCGAATCCCTGATGTATGTTATTTATTCAGCAACCTATTATTTTATAGGGTTGGCTATTGTACACTGATTTAATACAGTTTAGTGTTCAGCTCCAATTTTCAGTCTCTTTGTGAGTGATTTTGCATGATCAATTGTTAATTGTTGTGAGTAAAATTAATCTATCACCTGGTTCAATTTACACAATCCTTGCAAAGAAAATTTCAAAATGAATCTAATAGATTTGATAACAATCCTTGTAAACAAAATTCTGAAGTGAATCTAAGCTCTATAGGCCAATTTCTATCCCGAGAAAATTATGAAGAAATAATGAACAGAAATTATGAAGAAATAATGAACAACTTACCAAATCAAAATTGATGAGAAAATTGTGATAAATTATACCTGATCTCCTCAAAATTAAATAAAACTGACCAAAATCTATACAAACACAAATAATTGCTTGGCTGCAGATTAATTATTCAGTGTTGAAGTCATGAAAACCACGATAGCCCCTATTGGCACAAAAGGTCAATTTCAATAAACATTATGAGCAGTTGTTTGAAACAACCAGAGCTATTGATCAGAGAACAACCACTTTAGATCAACAACTCTATACGATGCGAAGCAAGCATCTGCAATAATATCAAGTTAAATTATTTTTGTTATGATTAAATCGTACAACAACGCAAGTGATATTGTCTGCACTGCCTTTTGCAAAGGTAGTTTCAGTCAATTTCCTGGCAGTAGCTTCTGGATCTTCAATTGATTTAACAAGTGAAACTGCTTCCTGCATGAACATTCACAACTGACAGTAATGAAATACATTTTTCATAGGAAGAAGCCATCTGAATAACCCCTTGGGCATAAAGCAATAACCAAAGGAACATGAGGGTCAAGGAAACATCCATGATGAGAAGAGACATTTTAGAAGTGAAAACGCTTAGATCATTAATAATAAATTACACAACAGAACACAAATCAGAAGTTAACCTCATTTGAGATTACATCCCAAAGTCCATCACTTGCTATAACCAGAAATTCCACATCATCTTTAATAATTTCTTCTTAAAATTTTTGGAACGTGGGAATTAGTAGTGTCTGCCTTTACAAGGTGCAGTAAATTAATCTAGAGTACTTCTCAAATGAAAAGACAATTATTTTTTTTTACCAGAAATGGAAATTCAAGTCAAATGAAAGTTGTGCCCTGCTATGTATATATGTTGAATAAATGCATTTTACCTGGATCTCGGGTTCTGCAACAACAAAGTGTTTTAGCAAACGGTTATCAAATGCATGAGATACTGCCAGCACGCCTCCTACCCTCCATGTTCTTGGAAGGACAGGAACCCCAATCATCCATATTAGCTGATTTTTTCCATTAAGCTCTAAGCTCAGATCCAAATGTTGCATTTTATAATTCTCTTATTGCTTGTGGAAATATTGTATAATAAAGTTCATTCTCCAAAAGCATTATTTTAGAGTACCATCCTAAAATTAGCAGCCAGTCATTAGTGTTATGCATTTCTGAATCTTATAAGAAAAATTACAATCATTACCAGCCCACATGACATTGCCTCCAGCTTGCTCAATGCGCTGGCGTTCGTCGCTTCTATTTGGCTTGTGATCCTCGGAAAGAGAAATGGTTGCATTTAGTATACAACAATATCAATGTCTAAGAAAATCACCATCTCAAACCATATTTTGAACAAAAATAACTACCAGTCCTGCCCCTCTTCCATTCATATCTTGTAATAATAGAAAAGAAATGGAAAGAAAAGGCATGCATTCATGATTTCCAGAATTCCAATTAACTACTTTCATCAAAAATTTGCATTATGTGATCAAATTAAAATAAGGAGTAGTTTATTAGCATTACATGTGAGTAGTGACACGCATGTTGACACATCTCTTCCACCTTGGGCTATAAAAACACCTCACCTTTCTTGGTGCAATGAATGTGAAGAGGATACATCTTGTATCAAATATTTTCTAGCTAAGCTCAAGTTGCAGAAAACAAAACTGAGTGATAGTTTGTTTGGACATGACTTGTCTTCATTTTGAAGTGTGCAAAACATAACCCAATTCTAAACATAAGCAAGTCCCCAAATAAAATTGACCCAAAATTCAAAGTGTTAACAATACGAAGACAAAATTCTATTATAGAATGGAACATTAACATAAATCATTTTCTTGCCATTAACTTGGACAAATGTTAAAACACACTTAATATGTTCATAAAGAAAAGGAGTTTCCAAAATAGATACTAAAATGCAAGATCGGGTAAAATAAAGAAACAAATATGGTCCCAACAACAAACCTCGTAACCACATTGGCAAGGATTTAATTGCCTATCAGTCAAGTCCATTTCCTCTGCACAAAGTGGACAGCTATTTTCCCCGTCATCATTCACAAAGTCCATGCTGTGAGTAGACAAAAATATTGTACCTCTTTACCACTATTTTCTGGAGTCAAATGTCAAGTATTATCTGTGAGTTGAACTGAAGAACCAACAAAAGATGCACCATTCTACATTTTCCTTTCTGAAACTTTGAAACAACAAAATATACACCAGTTGGAGTAAGAATTGTGCAAGTGTAGAGGCACACAAATTTTTATAGCCAAGGCATAGCAGCAATGTGTTGTTTGCCATCTAACACTTCCTCTCTAATTCTGTTGGCATACTGTTCAGTTTGAACTACAGTTTGTGAATTCTGAGGAACTTGCCAATTATATATTGTACTTGTTGATCTCTGGAATCTAAATGATACCTTGAGTTGTATCCTTATGCAACAAGCACTAAATAAGATTCATTGTTGTTTACAAAATTTGAATAAGTTTCAAAAGCAATGTACAAGGAAGTCAATATACAAAAGTCGTCAAGAAGAAATGCCCTTCCACACTACTACCATGCAACAAATACAATTCTTTGCAAGAAAAATGATCCAAGGGCAGGAAATTTGAGGACATGATACAATCATCATACTTATTTTTTACATGTGGCATGATCATGCAAGAAAGATACCTGACTAGATACGAGAGCAAATCCAAGACCAAATATCAAAACCAAGTATGTAAAAGCAAGCAATTTAAATCAACAAGATGCGTCATATGAGATTCCATCCATATGAATTTTTTCAAAAATCAACATTCCTCTTTTCTACAATAACTATAGCGTGAGGCAACAATGGATCAGTTCAATATATTAGTTTAAGCTATAAAACATAAACCACAAAGCAAGGTCAAATATAAATGTTTTTTGAGAATTTGGGATAAAATTAGCATGAGTAGTACACTTATATTTCAAGGAGTGTACTTCTGACTTCGATACCTACAAATATGACATGCAAGTGATTCACCTGATTTCAGGAATGGCTTGACAAATTATAGATTTTCAATTTTTAAATCAAATTTAATGCCAGGTAATCCAAGGGTATACTATGGATTGCACCCCTTATTACTGTACACAAGGATAGAAAAGAGCATAGAACCACTTCAAATAAAGTTGGAAGACACAAACAACAAAAAATGAAGGGTCTCCCCATGTAAGGCAATTCCAATAGGACCTATAGGTCAGGTTTCCTTGTTGGAGTGAAGCATTGTTGTGCTAAGACCCAAGAGAGAACTGTTGTAGCCTCCAGGAATGAAGAAGAGAATCTTGACCAGGAGGACACCAAAGGTAAGAGGCATGAGACCTCCATTAATGGCATGGCTTCTTCTTAACCTTCTATTGCACCATTCAAAGTAGAATCCAAGAAGGCATGGCATTTACATGATATATTCTTATGGTTTATTGATGATAGTCTAGTTTCCATAGCCTTTTTTATGGCTATGAAAGGACGTGATTATGGGATTCAGTGCAATTACTTGCACTTGTGCTTTGTGGAAACATTATATTTTGTGCACGATTGATATAATGAGAGAAAGATGAATACAATCCTATCAGGGTTGGAATTTCAAATGGTGGACACCCATCAAAATTGCAAGTAACAATGAAAATCTGAAATATTTTCTGTATTTTAAGCCAGATTTTGACGGTTTCTGGAAAATATTAGCTGTATTTGATGGGTAAATTGGCCCGTGATGGGAATTTATCCATTAAATTCCATCCCTGAATCCTATGGTAGCTGACTAAGTCTAAAATGATTTGAGGACATAAAGGATCACAGATTCATCATTGGTTCATGCTAGTTACATAAAACCAACTTAGCAAGTAGAAATTGTATCTACCTATTTGATATATTGTGCCAATATGATTAGAGGAAAGGCTACCCCTTTGGAGTGTAGTCTATGCCTTACAATGTCTGGAGCACCATGTTTATGCACCTGGCCACATAGAGAATAATAACATAGTTGTGATACCCTTGACTATGACTCCCAAGAACTCCTGAACATGCCAAGTATATCCTTGAAGCAAGTACTTGGCTCAGGACGATTCCAACATACATTAAAGTAGTGACTGGTCACTACTTTCCATACTCCTGTATATTGGTGACTACTACCAAGTATGCCAAGTAGCCTAAGTCAATACCTGACATAGTCCTCAGTAACAACTCCTACATTAAAACAGTTTTTTTGTTATTATGCTCAGTAATCCAAGTGCAAGTATGCTAAGTATGGCAAGTTACCTACCTTGCCAAGTCTGAGCATGGTAATTATGCGTAACAGAAAAACAGCTTAGTCGAGGGAGGAACTACATCGATGCATACTCCACTATCCTCAATTGGAGCTAAAGGATTATTGAGAACTAAAGGAGGTATCGTGTCTTGGGTTCATACTTATGTCCATGTATTTTGGGTAACAAATGGACAAGGCTCCAAACCTTGGTTGGATTACTTAGGGTGCCATCAAGCAGATTGAATGTTCACCATATGAAATTTTCGAAATGATGCAGGACTTTCCATCTACACAAACAATGCATCACTTTCTAGCCACATATGATTAGTTGATTAAAACTGCTCTGCATTTTGATACAGACATATGTCTATATCTAGGTGTATCTATGTGTTGATTGTCCATATCTTGCAGGCACATGGGAACCTTTTGTGAAAGGTCAAAGGTTAAATTTTACAGAGGACGGACTGATTCAATTCTTGATGCTAGCAATAAGGGCTTGGATACATCACAATATTAAGATGCATGAAAAAGCAAGGAAAAATATTGACAAAAGGATTGTTGTATCAGATAAAGATTACAACAAGAATTGTTACACATCCATGCCATGTCTCCCTTGTCATTTGTATCTTGATTGAGTAGAAATCATCAAGGTGTGTCTCCAATAATCTGGCATTTGTCTCAATTTGAAAGAAGTTTCTATATTTAGATCAGATATGGCTAGTTTCTATATGGCTAGTTTCTATATTTAGATCAGTCCTCCTTTCAAGTTTTATTTTCATACCTTCCAACTTATATGCTATTCTCCCCTTTCTATTTAGTTATAACTATAGAACTACCTTAAAATCACATGTTTTCAATTGGCTGACAAACAGGATCTAGGTTAACAATGGGTGGAATTTGCTGTAGAATGATCCTAGGAACAATCCCAACAAAGTCATGAAAAGCATACAAAATACAGGTAAAAAATTCAATGTGGATTATTCTGATGCCTTTGCACTAATATAGGTAACACATTTACCAATGACCATACATTGTTTCATTAAGGAGAAATAACATTTTTTTCTAAGTACTCCTTACATGGTTAAGAGCCAATTATAAAAGGTAAAACCTAACCATTATGGGATTATATAGAAAAAAATATTTTTCTACCTCTTTCTTTCCATTCTTGGTAATAAGAGATGCATTTGGAGAAGTTAATTCAGACCAGATAATTATAATCGTACCTAAAAAGATGTCTACCTTACTGATCTGCAAAGCAAAAATATAACACAGATATGCTAATATTAAAGGTCAAAGAATCAAGAAAACGTGCCTCCTTTGGTAGAATGCTT
>LPNX010191929.1:0-13838 GCA_001517045.1 Pseudotsuga menziesii | reverse complement strand
CCCACCGCAAAATAATCAAAGGCACTTGAGACTTTCTTCTTTGAAGAACATTACATGTATGACTCGGATATACATTTGGGATATGTGTTATCTAAATAACATTTGATGTTACTCATAATATGGGACATCACCTCGTGACAATCGCATACATATATATATTATTATATGTAGAACGCTATTTCTATAATAAAAAAGAATATATTTATATGGGTAGAACATGTACGGTTACATGGCAATGATAGTGGAACCCTATATACATGATATTGAAGAATTATATATCTAGGTAGGGTGGAGGCATAGATATATTGATATTGTATGTTGAACTAATAAGGCAAGAATCCTCCCACCTACCTACATTATATGAGAGAATACATACGAAACCATATATAATTGTGTCTATGGAAGATAGTACATATATGCAAAAAAGAACAAAGCATATGTTGTGATATGAATATTGGTGTTATGGAAAATAGCGTACATATGAAAAACACATATCTATGATATATATATATATTGGAGAATATTATATATATGCTAAAGACACATATTTGACATATGTATATATTTGTGTTATGGAAATATATATATATATATATATATACATAAGTTAAAAACATATATTTGTGAGGTGTGATGTATGTAGAACATACCAACGTAAATCAAACCACCTGTGCACATATATTTTATATTATACGTACAGCACACATACATTAATGTAGTACTTTCCTCCTATATAGGAAATTCTATATATATATAGATATACTACATTACAACTTTGAGAATACATGCTATATGGATGGTATTGGTTACCATGTAGGAATAATATAAAAACATATAAGTGATTAACGGTGGCATCACAGAAACCAAAATTATAATTAGGTACATGCATGATTATAAATACCTATATACATAATAAGCATTTGATGACAGGGGTAAGTCGACCTGAATTAATGGGGATTGTATTACATTAAGGAATAATTTAAGAGTTTTGATTGGCTTGGAATAAATTCCAGAATTCATAAATCTCCGTGGAATGGTAGGGTGTGCCCTCTTTATTTGAATAACTGCATGCTGAGAATCTCGTCCCGGATTTTTAATGGCTACTCGTGCCGTTTAAAGAAATTTTTAAAGCATGCGTTCCCCTTGAGCAGGCTCAGTTGGTTAGCAGCTTGTACCATTTATTGTATCATATACAGGTGTTATTTCTCTTAAATGAAAAGCTGAAATACACCGTGGTATCATTTAACCGCGACATGCCATCCTTTCAGCCCTTTTTATGGAATGGAAAACGACCGGTTCTGGGTTGACTGCGTCCTCTTTTTAAAACACCGGGGAACCAACATCCCGGGGTGTGGCGAACATCCAGAAGGAGAGTGGCTGCATTTTGGGGAGGGGCGCTACCTGATGAAGGAGAAGCTGGGATGGGACGCCTCCTGGACAATTAGGGCATTCGCGTTATGGGAGATAAGTAAATTCATCTCGTAAATTGATAGATACCCATATATGTATATGTGTTGTAGGTGAATGTTGATCTAGGGATACATATATGACTGTGGGTGATTCCTGTTACCACTGTACATGTTTTCATCTCAGAATTGATGTATGTATGGACAGTAAGTAAATCGTTGCACTAGTAGTGCCATCCCTTGAACAACCTTGACTATGGTCATGTTTTATTTTTAGTGTTATGTGCATGTTTGTGAAGGATCGGCACCATCCTTGAGGAAAGATTTGGGCTCTCAGAGCCCTAACCGAAGCGTGGTACCCACCACCTTCTACAACTGACGCTATGGTAGATTTTCGATGGGAAAAGGTCTATGCATGAACAGTAATAGTTTCTACCCCCTGTGTTGGACCAAAAATGTTATTTTTGTGTGTTTTCCACTCACTGCAAACTTGATTAATGAGCAACGGCTTAGATCTATGAATTCTTCACTTAGGGTCTATGAAAACCCAAGCCCCCCACTTTTTAGGTCTAAATCACTATGTAACCTGCGTATCAATCTCATGCACCTACGGTTAGATCTAAATCACTTTGATTTAAATCTGAAATATACCAGGGATCGCGATTATATCTGAAATGGTTAGCTAGATCCGGCCTTTGCTTCAATTGGTGAATTGAACTGTGCTCCTCTATGTCTGCATTTAGGTAACGCGAACTTTATTCATGGCCTGTGAGAAAAGACGTGACTTGACTTATCCTGTGGGTAAAATATTGTTATCCCTAGGTTGATGCTTGCGACCTTGTCAGCGTTTCTATATGTTTTTCCTGGACTGCGATGGATTTGTATAAATCGCAGCAGCTCATCTGGTTAGGGATGTGGGTATATATATATATATATATAATGTATATACGTGTGTGTTGATACTTTTATTCAGGCGACTATCTTGTAATTTGATGGTCAGAAGAATGAGATAGTGTATTCTAGACCCCAATGCCCGAACCAAGAGTTTATCCACAGAGGAGTAATAAGTTCCTTTGGGATTTTTAACAGGTTGATAGTGTTGGTTGACCTAGCTTATTTTGAGTATAGCTATTTGACTTAACCTGTTTGACATGATGAAAAAAAAATTGTAATAACCTGGAAGCTCTCTTCTACGTTTATATACGGTTTCCGAAGGTGTGGTCTGGTAGTTCTCAGGCCCCTGTATAGTGGCACAATTTTATTGCTCCCAGGAAATGTCAGATAGATTTTTATTTTGGGCTGTGACGCCAATTTTTGGTCACGAGAAAGCTGAGGGCTTCTTTTCTGTCACGATCATCCAGTATGAGGGTTCTTTAAAAAGTGTACTGTTTCTGTCATGTCACACTAATTAAAAAAGTTCAAACTTAATATGTATCCAGATCAATGTAACGTTGTTTATCGGTCCTGCAAGGTAGAAGGAATTGCGTAGATAGGGACCTGTTTCATAGATGTTTACACAAGATTGTGTTTTACTCTAGAGCTTCACTACATGAAGGGAGTCTAGGTCATCATTCCCTTCCGAACAGATGGAGTAAGGTTTTCTTACTATGTTTTACTTGGTTACCATGTTGACTGGCCAAGAGACTAATAAATGTATGTTAAGGAAAGCATAGATAAGTTCTGGTTGTTGTATTTTCATACGACCATGTTTTGTTTTCACTGGGGACTAATTGCAGAAGCAATTGGCCAAGCTATAAAGTTTCTCTTGTAAGAGAAGATTTCACAGGAACAACGAACTGTGCTTTATGGGCATGTACAAATTGGTAGAACAAGATGAAATTGCCTAGACAAAATACCAAAATGTATGGCAAATGTATGGCAACAAGAATGTTGCGGCAAATGATTCCTTTGAATAATTAATACAATTTAAAAGGTTTGGTGGACATAGCCCAGGGATTGGGTGAACCACGTGAATTTTGTTGTCTCCTTTTGTGGTACTATGATCTGCATGTTTACTTTTCTTCATGATGATGATGTGGTATATTGGCTTAAATGTTGGAAGATGTTCTCTGCATGTTTACTTTTCTTCGTGATGATGATGTGGTATATTGGCTTAAATGTTGGAAGATGTTCTCTGCATGTTTACTTTTCTTCGTGATGATGATGTGGTATATTGGCTTAAATGTTGGAAGATGTGATCTGCATGTTCACTTTTCTTCATGATAATGATGTGGTACATTGGCTTAATGTTGGAAGATGTTAATAAACATATTTTTGCAGAAATCTAATTAGCAAACACATCCCTTAATGTATTAAGGTATGCAGAGGTATTCTACATTGTGTGTATGTGTTTTCTTCTTCTCTGGATGTTATACTAATGAAATTCTCTTTCCTAGTAATGATGATGAAATGATAATAAAAACGGTGGAGGTGTTCGCAATGGCATTCTAAATGCAGAGGAAATTCTCCTATTTGATGTGAACAGTTTAATCCTGTGACGATTAATTAAATTTAATAATTTGATAGGGTAGGTGGTTGAACTATGAGGATCAAGGGCAGGAACCATTGCACAAAGCCCCACCTGACCTTTTTTGTTTGTTATTATTAATCTTAAGGAAACATTCTGTAACGATAAACCTTATGGCAATAACATTTCAGCGTTAGGTCTAAAATATGTTTGGCCAGCTAGTGCAACTCAGTTAATTGTAGGATGGTTGAGCAAATGATTAAAAAGTCTTTCAATCTGTTATTTTTGCTCTTGCTGATTTACGCATGTTACTTCTTCACTCTTAATGGCGTAGGAGGTCCAAGAGGTATATTACGCAGGGTAGTTGTAAGAAGAACTGGTTATAAGGAATCCCATTTTTGTTTCAGGACATTTTAATTGTGTCTTTGTGTGATGTGTCTGAATTCTTTTACTCTCCTCATGGATTTTTCTATACATGTGACCCTGTGGTATAGACGGAAGGTAATATGATAAAAGATAATGAAATTGTCATGGTTAACTTACTAATCGATGGTTACAGAGAAAGTCATTTTTCCAGGGCATTTATTGTGATCATTTTTCCCACCCATGGTTTGACACATTGAATAAGAAAATCTCTTGCAAAGCTGCGGCTAGCAGGTTGGTCCTCTTTATAGTGGAACGTGAGGAAAAAAAAAATGAATTAAACTTTCCCTGTTCTCCACTCGTATTTGGCATCAAGGGCTAAGAGGGACATTACATATGGTATCAGAGTAAAAAGGTTAAACGCTTGGACCTGATGGACTCATCAACGTACAGGTATGATGTAAGCTATGTGATTTAACTATGTGATCTTATAATACACGTTATAAAAGAAAATATTGCTGAACTCTCTCCACGGGTTCCTGAGTATTATGTGTAATGCATGAAGTTAGTTGTGTACAGGAAAGGTTATTTGTCTAGTTTGGAGAATAAGAAAATGAAGACACTGTTAGGTTTATCTAGAGAAATATGTACCTATGTGTTTTACATACGAATTGATGAAGTGCGGTGCAAGTTAAAAAATTTATTTAGATTAAGTGCATAATTAGAAAGATATTAAAAAGGGAAGTAAAGCCTTGTTATGATGCACATACTTATTTTGTCATGGTCAAATAGGAACATGTTATCATGCAGTTTGTTCATGAGGGTAAAAATGGTACTTATTTTGAGCAAGAATGTGTGAACAGATAATGCAGGTGCGCATGGTTGCAAGAAGCAGCGTCACTTAAGGACCAAAGGCAA
Organism: Pseudotsuga menziesii; assembly: GCA_001517045.1. Taxonomy (NCBI): domain Eukaryota; kingdom Viridiplantae; phylum Streptophyta; class Pinopsida; order Pinales; family Pinaceae; genus Pseudotsuga; species Pseudotsuga menziesii. The sequence goes on along the minus strand of LPNX010191929.1, from coordinate 8,684 downwards.
AGATGGAATCCATAGTAGAAATGGTAACATTTGGAGTCTGTATGACTCCCTGTTTGTTATGAAGGTTACCAATATTTTGATTAACTATATTGGAATTTTGGAAACCATAGCTACAATAATTTGTTATGTTAACAGGTACTTTACAAAAGTTTTGAAAAAATCCTAGTATGGTAGCTAATTATAGGATTTTGAGATGACCTATATATGCATCAAGTTATGTTGAATGTATGATGCAGATCACTCAGGTCTAGAGGGTTGAGGTTGAAATACCTTGATGATAAGCTATGGAGCATGGGGATACAGTATTGAGCAACTAGGCGTGGAACATCAAGTACGCCTAGAGATATGAAAGATGTGTTTGAGGAGGAGCTTCCTGGGCTCTGAAAGAAAGAATATGCCAAGTAGATATTATGATATTTTTATGATTGAAATGACATTTCATGTATGTTATACTCACAGAGCATTGGGAGTTTGCAGGTGGTGAATTGTGGAAATCCTAGTTGGACCACAACTGAATAATCGAATGTAAGTTCATTAGATTACCGATGGAATTTGGCTAGAGTATAGCCAAAGTGAAACGGTAAAGTATCTTGTGCTTAAAAGATAATGCTTCTTGTATATTGCACTAAATATAGAGACTTGTATGAACAAGAACATCAACAAACCTAACATAAGTGGTTAAGGTGTGAGATGGTGGCAAGTAGCCCACTTAGAATTACTGATGTTATCATAATACATATGTCCCTAGGTTGCCACACATAGATGTGGTGTTCACTGTAATTATCCAGACGATAGATGGGTAAAGACATCTGAAGTTATTTGAGTTGATGTATGTTGCATAATGTTTTACACTGACACTGTAGGATATGCCAAGAACACTATCAGTCGGGATTGACTGGTAGAAAATGTATCCGGTGCCTTAAATCATGAGGGTAAGGAATGCGGATTGCCGAATTTCAAGATTTTATGACTCAAGATTTAACTGTGGAATTATGTGGTTTATACTAACATTGCAGCCTTCACCATGATGATGACGAGTGCTACGATCAGCGTGCATTACGATATATCAAAAAATCTGCCTGTATAAATAAGTTGCGCTAAACTTGCACAGAAATGTGTAAGGATTAAATTCCTAGTTAACCTACAAGGTTATATCACTCATAAGTGAGGACTAAGCCGCTGCAACTTATGATTAGTTAGTAAAATCATGAGTATTTTGACTAACCGTATAATTGACTCACAAGTCAGGACAATGACGGTAAAAGTCATGAGAAAGCACCTAGGGGTGTCCATTATGATTGGTAAAGTGGAAATCTATACTAAAGAAAATTTGCATGTTGCGGGAGCACCATGGTGTTAGGCGAGTGATTGCCGCGTGAGCACATCGGTGTTAGACATGTCGCCGCAAGAGCACAATTGTGTTAGGAAAGTGATTGCTGCGTGAGCACATTGGTGTTAGGCGCATGGTGTGGCAAGAAAAGACCTAGGCAAAACTAGACATCGAGAAGACGGGACACTGTCTGATGTCGCTGAGGTGAAAAATTTTGACTGGGGGTCGAAAGGGAGAGTAACCTCACAAAAATGTAAGTCCACCCAAAAATTTAACTCCAGGGAGAGTTCAAAGGATAACGATAAAGAAAGCTGTGGTGGCAGTTTTTTTTTCAAGTCACTAAATGGTGACATGTCTTAATACGTAAATGTGAAAGTATGTTGGAATTAAATTATGCTGAATTTTGGTGATACATTAATGTTAATAGGATCCAGATCTAAAGTAGTGTTCAAGTTGGGAACATGATGCAGTCCTCATACTGATAAATGTTAAAGTATGTAAGATCTGACGACTAGCCTTCGTAGGTCTGACGAAAGAGAGGTTAAGAAACAAAATTGGGTTTTGCTCACAAGAATGTGAAAATAAGCCAAGGGGCTAGCAAGGTTAGTAATGACAAAAAAATAACACCGAGGACAGTGTTCATTCTAGGGGGGAGAGGATTTAAGATCCCCCTCCCACCTTAAATACATAAGAGCAACTATGACTCATAGAAAATGAAACGTAAATGCATCCTCGAGAGAATAAGGTTACTCCCACCGCCAAATAATCAAAGGCACTTGAGACTTTCTTCTTTGAAGAACATTACATGTATTACTGGGATATACATTTGGGATATGTGTTATCTCAATAACATGTGATGTTACTCATAATATGGGACATCACCTCGTGAAACAATCGCATACATATATATATTATTATATGTAGAACGCTATTTCTATAATAAAGAAGAATATATACATATGGGTAGAACATGTACGGTTACATGGCAAACCAAACCTCATGTATATGATAGTGGAACCCTATATACATGATATTGAATAATTATATATCTAGGTAGGGTGGAGGAATACATATATTGATATTGTATGTCGAACTAATAAGACAAGAATCCTCCCACCTACCTACATTATATGAGAGAATACATACAAAATCATATATAATTGTGTCTATGGAAGATAGTACATATATGCAAAAAAGAAAAAAGCATATGTTGTGATATGAATATTGGTGTTATGGAAAATAGCATACATATGAAAAATACATATCTATGATATATATATATATATTGGAAAATATTATATATATGCTAAAGACACATATTTGACATATGTATATATTTTTGTTATGGAAAAAATTATATATATACATAAGTTAAAAACATATATTTGTGAGGTGTGATGTATGTAGAACATACCAACATAAAGCAAACCACCTGTGCACATATATTTTATATTATACGTACAACACACATACATTAATGTAGTACTTTCCTCCTATATAGGAAATTCTATATATATATAGATATACTACATTACAACTTTGAGAATACATGCCATATGGATGGTATTGGTTACCATGTAGGAATAATATAAAAACATATAAGTGCTTAACGGTGGCATCACAGAAACCAAAATTATAATTATGTATGCATGATTATAAATACCTATATACATAATAAGCAGTTGATGACAGGTAAGTCGACCTGAATTAATGGGGATTGTATTACATTAAGGAATAATTTAAGAGTTTTGATTGGCTTGGAATAAATTCCGGAATTCATAAATCTCCGTTGAGTGGCAGGGCGTGCCCTCTTTATTTGAATAACTACATGCCGAGAATCTCGTCCCAGATTTTTAATGGCTGCTCGTGCCTTTTAAAGAAATTTTTAAAGCATGCGTTCCCCTTGAGCAGGCTCAGTTGGTTAGCAGCCTGTACCATTTATTGTATCATATACAGGTGTTATTTCTCTTAAATGAAAAGCTGAAATACGCCGTGGTATCATTTAACCCCGGCATGCCATCCTTTCAGCACTTTTTATGGAATGGAAAACTACTGGTTATGGGGTTGACTGCATCCTCTTTTTAAAACACCGGGGAACCAAAATACCGGGGTGTGGCGAACATCCAGAAGGAGAGTGGCTGTGTTCTGGGGAGGGGCGCTACCTGATGAAGGAGAAGCTGGGATGGGACGCCTCCTGGACAATTAGGGCATTCGCGTTATGGGAGATAAGTAAATTCATCTCGTAAATTGATAGATACCCATATATGTATATGTGTTGTAGGTGAATGTTGATCTAGGGATACATATATGACTGTGGGTGATTCCTGTTACCACCGTACATGTTTTCATCTCAGAATTGATGTATGTACGGACAGTAAGTAAATCGTTGTACTAGTAGTGCCATCCCTTGAACAACCTTGACTATGGTCGTGTTTTATTTTTAGTGTTATGTGCATGTTTGTGAAGGATCAGCACCATCCTTGAGGCAAGATTTCGGCTCTCATAGCCCTAACCGAAGCGTGGTACCCGCCACCTTCTACAACTGACGCTATGGTAGATTTTCGATGGGAAAAGGTCTATGCATGAACAGTAATAGTTTCTACCCCCTGTGTTGGACCAAAAATGTTATTTTTGTGTGTTTTCCACTCACTACAAACTTGATTAATGAGCAATGGCTTAGATCTATGAATTCTTCGCTTAGGGTCTATGAAAACCCAAGCCCCCCCACTTTTTAGGTCTGAATCACTATCTAACCTGCGTATCAATATCATGCACCTACGGTTAGATCTAAATCACTTTGATGTAAATATGAAATATACCGGGGATCGTGATTATATCTTAAATGGTTATCTAGATCCGGCCTTTGCTTCAATTGGTGAATTGAGCTGTGCTCCTATATGTCTGCATTTAGGTAACATGAACTTGATTCACGACCTGTGAGAAAAGACATGACTCGGCTTAGCCTGTGGGTAAAATATTTTTATCCCTAGGTTGATTCTTGCGACCTTGTCAGCGATTGTATATGTTTTTCCTAGACTGCGATGGATTTGTATAAATCGCAGCAGCTCATCTGGTTAGGGATGTGGGTATATATATATACATGTGTGTTGATACTTTTATTCAGGCGACTATCTTGTAATTTGATGGTCAGAAGAATGATATAGTGTATTCTAGACCCCAATGCCTGAACCAAGAGTTTATCCACAAAGGAGTAATGAGTTCCTTTGGGATTTTTAACAGGTTGATAGCGTTGGTTGACCTAGCTTATTTTGAGTATAGCTATTTGACTTAACCTGTTTGACATGATGAAAAAAAAATTGTAATAACCTGGAAGCTCTCTTCTACGTTTATATACGGTTTCCTAAGGTGTGGTATGGTAGTTCTCAGGCCCCCATATAGTGGCACAATTTTATGCTCCCAGGAAATGTCAGATAGATTTTTATTTTGGGCTGTGACGCCAATTTTTGGTCACGAGAAAGCTGAGGGCTTCTTTTCTGTCACGATCATCCAGTATGAGGGTTCTTTAAAAAAGGTACTGTTTCTGTCATGTCACACTAATTAAAAAAGTTCAAACTAAATATGTATCCAGATCAATGTAACATTGTTTATCGGTTGTGCAAGGTAGAAGGAATTGCGTAGATAGGGACCTGTTTCATAGATGTTTACACAAGATTGTGTTTTACTCCAGAGCTTCACTACATGAAGGGAGTCTAGGTCATCATTCCCTTCCGGACAGATGGAGTAAGGTTTTCTTGCTATGTTTTACTTGGTTACCATGTTGACTGGCCAAGAGACTAATAAATGTATGTTAAGGAAAGCATAGATAAGTTCTGGTTGTTGTATTTTCATACGACCATGTTTTGTTTTCACTGGGGACTAATTGCAGAAGCAATTGGCCAAGCTATAAAGTTTCTCTTGTAAGAGAAGATTTCACACGAACAGCGAACTGTGCTTTACGAAAATGTACAAACTGGCAAAACAAGATGAAATTGCCTGGACAAAATACCAAAATGTATGGCAAATGTACGGCAACAAGAATGTTGCGGCAAATGATTCCTTTGAATAATTAATACAATTTAAAAGGTTTGGTGGACGTAGCCCAGGGATTGGGTGAACCACGTGAATTTTGTTGTCTCCTTTTGTGGTACTATGATCTGCATGTTTACTTTTCTTCGTGATGATGATGTGGTATATTGGCTTAAATGTTGGAAGATGTGCTCTGCATGTTTACTTTTCTTCGTGATGATGATGTGGTATATTGGCTTAAATGTTGGAAGATGTGATCTGCATGTTCACTTTTCTTCGTGATAATGATGTGGTACATTGGCTTAATGTTGGAAGATGTTAATAAACATATTTTTGTAGACATCTAATTAGCAAACACATCCCTTAATGTATTAAGGTATGTAGAGGTATTCTACATTGTGTGTATGTGTTTTCTTCTTCTCTGGATGTTCTACTAATGAAATTCTCTTTCCTAGTAATGATGATGAAATGATAATAAAAATGGTGGAGGTGTTCGCAACAGCATTCTAAATGCAGAGGAAATTCGCCCATTTGATGTCAACAGTTTAATCCTATGACGATTAATTAAATTTAATAATTTGATAGGGTAGGTGGTTGACCTATGAGGAGCAAGGGCAGGAACCATTGCACAAAGCCCCACCTGACTTTTTAGTTTGTTATTATTAATCTTAAGGAAACATTCTCTAACGATAAACCTTATGGCAATAACATTTCAGCGTTAGGTCTAAAATATGTTTGGCCAGCTAGTGCAACTCAGTTAATTGCAGGATGGTTGAGCAAAGGATTAAAAAGTCTTTCAATCTGTTATTTTTGCTCTTGCTGATTTACGCATGTTACTTCTTCACTCTTAATCGCGTAGGAGGTCCAAGAGGTATATTACGCAGGGTAGTTGTAAGAAGAACTGGTTATAAGGAATCCCATTTTTGTTTCCAAACATTTTAATTGTGTCTTTGTGTGATGTGTCTGAATTCTTTTACTCTCCTCATGGATTTTTCTATACATGTGACCTTGTGGTATAGATGGAAGGTAATACGGTAAAAGATAATGAAATTGTCATGGTTAACTTACTAATCGATGGTTACAGAGTAAGTCATTTTCCAGGGCATTTATTGTGATCATTTTTCCCACCCATGGTTTGACACATTGAATAAGAAAATCTCTTGTAAAGCTGCGGCTAGCAGGTTGGTCCTCTTTATAGTGGAACGTGAGGAAAAAAAAAATTAATTAAACTTTCCCTGTTCTCCACTCGTATTTGGCATCAAGGGCTAAGAGGGACATTACACACGCTAGGTAAGAAAATCTATCTCTTGGAACTTTTTAAATTATGGATTAAACTTTCATTTATTTATATGTAATTATTTTGTTATTAGTCTGCATTTCGTGGGATTGTCATAGTTTTACATGTTTAATTTTCATTGTACAATATTTCAACAAATGGGTACTTCAACTAATTTCAAGATCCTAAGAATATGGATTTTCAAAACTAATTTATGACTTTTTGAAATTATCATTAGTTAAGTAAGAATAAAAAAAATACTAGTTTAAAACATACAATTCTATGTCATATTTAGAAATAAACATAACATTGGTTAATGAAAAAATTGGAAACATATTGTCCGATGAAATGACATGTATTTAAGAATGAATAAAATATTGGTTGAGTCAAAGTTTATTTTAAATATGTAATTCCATACCAAGAAGAAGGTTTATTTCATATACCAAAATTTCATACCAATAATCATTGGTTAAGTAATGGATTTGTTTCCATAGTACAAGCACTGTGGAAAATCATTGTAAATAAATGATGGCCTGCCCATCAATCGCATAGGTGATATCAATGGAAATTGGTTAAGAGGTGGAAAATTTTATTTGATTAGGATTTATATATCTATATTATAAAAAAACAACTTGAAATAACTTCCTAATATGACAATGCAACCTCCTATTTTTTAGGGAGATAGTTTGACCAAATAAAACATATATGGTATTAAAAGATACATGTTTTGTATGTCGTAATCTCATTTGAATAATTTCTAAAAGATAAAACTTAAAGTGTGGTTCAAGTTTTTTCATCCAAACAACTTCATAATTCCAGTTACTAAAACAACCTCTTCATTTTAAGAAAATACCCTCCTCTTCCTCTCTCTCCTGCCCCCCCTTTTCTCACCCTCCTCCACCCCTCTCCCTTCCTCCTGCTCCCTCTCTCCTCCACTCTGCCTCTCAATCCTCCTCTCTCCCTCCTCCACCACCTCCCATCTCCCTCTCTCATACACCCTCCTGTTCCCCTCCTTCTCCTCTCTCTGATGCCCTCCCTTCTCCCTCCTTTCATCCTCCCTCTCCCATCCACATTGCCTCCTCCTCCTCTCTCTCCTTCCTCCGCCTCATCCCTCCTCCCCCTCGCATCCACCGTCCCTCTACTTCCTCCTCCTCCATCCCTTCTCCTCCCTCTCCTTCCTCCACACATTATCCTCCTCCTCTCTCCCTCCTCCATCACCTCCCTTCTCCTCCCTCTCCCTCTACTCCCATATCCTCCTCTCTCTTGCACATTGTCTCTCCCTCATCCCTCCAAAGTTCCTTTAGTCCTCCCCTTCCACCCCCTCCCTTCTCCTCCTACACCCCCTCCCTCCTCATCTTCCTCTCTCAATCCTCCTTCTCCTCCCCTTCGTCCTCCCTCTCTCCCCCAGTCCTCCTCCTCCCTCCCTTATCCTTCCTCTCCCATTGAACCTCCCTTCCTCATCCACCACCTCCCTTCTCCTCCCTCTCCCTCTACTTCCACCTTCTCCTCTCTCCCCCACCCTCTCTCCCTCCCCTTCTCCATTCATCTTCTTCCTCCAGTCCTCTCCCTTCCACACCTTCTCCCTCATCCTCCCTCCCTCTCTCCTTTACTCCTCCTCTTCCACCACCACTCTCCCTTCCATTCCGTGACCTCCTCTCCCCTCCCTCTCTCCTTTCCTCCTCCTCTTCCACCAGCCCTCTCCCGCATCCTCCCTCCCTTCTCATCTTCTACTCCTTGACCTCCTCTCCCCTCCCTCTCTCCTTTCCTCCTCCTCTTCCACCACCCCTCTGCCTCATCCTCCAACCCCCTCCCTCCTCATCCTCCTATATCCCTCAATCCTCCCTCTCTCCCTCGATCCTCCTACTCCCTCCCTTCTCCTTCATCTCCCCTAAACCCTCCATTCGTCATTCACAACCTCCCTTCTCCCCCCTCTCCCTCTACTTCAACCTCCTCCTCTCTTCCCCACCCTCTCTCCCTCCCCTTCTCCATTCATCTTCTTCCTCCACTCCTCTCCCTTCCACACCTTCACCCTCCTCCTCCCTCCCTCTCTCC
>LPNX010191876.1:206906-327018 GCA_001517045.1 Pseudotsuga menziesii | reverse complement strand
CCTGAAAAAATGTGATGATGACATCATCATCACATTTTTTCAGGTATTTCTTGTTTTTGGGGTAGCGGGGTCCATCAAAAGTATGCCAAGTGGGTACTCGTTGGATGCGGATTTTAATTCCGCATCCAACAAGCTCTTCCGATCGAAATTTGAGTAAAAACACTGGGAGATATGTCAAAAATACAAACAAAAAAGTAGTTTTTTTCTTTTCTTCTTCCAAAATTAATAAATATTATTTTATTATTTTAACCATTATTTTATTAATTCCTTTTAGGAGGCCCATTTTGAGTTGGAATTTCCTCTAATGTCTGTCCAAGATGACATCTTCCTTTAGCTCATCCATGTACTCAGGAGCAAATTCATCAACTAATGGCAATGAGACATTCTCCCTTTCATCCATGATCATGGGAGGCTCATAGAGTTTCAAGTTCTCCACATTCACCACTGAGTAGATCTGCATGTATGGCGATAGCTCTAAGCGAAAATCATTCGTCCCAATATTCTCCATGATGGTGAAGGGACCATATCTAATAGGCTTGAGCTTCTTGCCTTCTCCTTTCATCCTCTCCTTGCTGATGTGAAGCCATACTTGATCTCCCACCTGAAACTAATGATCAACTCTATGCTTGTCATGGCGAGCCTTGTACTAGGCTTGACTCTTCTCCAACTGCTCTTGCACTGCTTGATGTACCTGTTGAACTATCTAAATGAACCCGTGGGCTTTGTCTTCATCCTTGGAAGCACTTGACTCAGCCTCTCTCCCATAAGTCAAGTCCAATGGAGTCTTTGGCAAGTACCCAAAGCATGTCTCAAATGGCGAGCTCTGAGTGGAAGAATGCATAGCCATGTTGTAGGCATGTTGCACATACTGGATCTGTTCATCCCATAACTTAGGATGCTTGTTGCAATAGCCTCGAAGCAAATGGACAACTGTCATGTTGACTACCTCTGTCTATCTGTCGGTCTATGGATGGAAAGCGGTGCTCCTATTCAGCTTGGTGTCCATCATACACCATAATTTTGTCCAAAACTCTCCAAGGAATTGGGAGTCCCAATCCGAGATAATGGACATAGGGAGTCCAAAGTGAACCCATACATGCTGAAAGAAAAGAGAAGCATCCTGCTCTACAGTGACCTTCTTTTACATGGCATAAGAATACACATCTTACTAAACCTATCCACAACCACATACAAGTAGTCATGACCCCTCCTAGACATAGGAACAGCCCCCACAAAATCCATGGAAATGCTTTCCCAAGGATGGGAAGGAACAGGAAGTGTTGAGTACAGCCCCAATTTTCTATTAGTGGGCTTACAAGTAGAGCTCATCACACACCCCTTTACATATTTTGTTACAATGTCTTTCATGCGAGGCCAATACACGAGTCTTTGCAAATGAGCCAAAGTCTTACCCACCCCAAAATGCCCTGATACAAGAGAAGTATGAGCTTCTCGTATTACATGGACTCTTTCACTGATAAGAACACATAACTTGCCCAAATGATAGAGCAAATTTCCCTGCAAATAGTAGTCTTCCACCTGTGTGCCATTGGTTAGCTTCTCATAAATCTCCTTGAAATCATCATCAGTAGCATATTGCTCAATATAACTTTCATGGGACAAAGAAGCATTTTTCAAAATAATAGATGCAACAATAGGAGGTCTAGAAAGCGTATCTGCCACTTTGTTACTAGTACCCTTCTTGTACTTGATAACTGCGGACAACCTGTACATGCCCACATTAGGAAGAGGGGCATCCTGCTGGAGATGAATCTCATGTTGAATCTCCCTTTTGGGAGGCAAACCTGTAGGTTCCTAAAATATTTCATCATAGTTAGCCACAATATCAATCATAGCCTTTTTATGAGAAGGATCACAACCTTTGAAAGCATCGGATGCTTCAGCATCTTTTGCTCTCACAACCATGAGCATGTATCTCTTATTAGTGTTGATGAGTCTCTTCATCTATCCTGCATTAACAAGAGTGGTGTTAGCCTTCATACTGTGAGCTCTCACGATGTACTCCACCCCATTTTTAGTGATATGGTACTTGTTCTCATGACGGAAGAATACTGCTTTTCGATCATACAAGTATGGGATTCCCAATATGATACCACAGATGTCAAGAGGAACAACATCTAAGTCCACCTCATCGATCAACTTTGAAGAAATAGCAAACCTTAACCTTCATTGCTTAGTCACCTGTATCTTAGCATTATCACATACCCATCCAAGAGGATAAGGGTTGGGGTGAGGTTTAGTCTATATGCCCAACTTCTTAACAACTGATTCTGTGATCAAATTTACTTGAGAACCCAGATCAAATAATGTTTCAATCTTTGTATTCTTAGACACAAATCTGATGTGAAAAAATTCACTTCTTCTTTTATCATTTTCTTTAGAAACATGAGTAGAACTTGAACTAGTATGAGGAGTTTTGTTACCTTGCATTCCCACGGCTGTAATCATGGTTTCGTCACCTGAGTCGGAACCCAAATCTCGTTGCATTGTTGCAACAGTTTTTCTTCTTTTTGCTTCCATAATGCTTTGGCCTCTGTTTAGGATGTAACTTCCAACAACTTTATTCATCATGCCCATCAGTGTCGCAATGGTTGCAATGGAGCTTTCCTCCTTCCTTCTTGGCAATAGCTGTCTTCTTGCTCTTGTCTTTTTTCTTGAACTTGTGGTTGTTGTTGGGCTTGAAAGGCTCCTTCTGATGGTCTTCTTGCAAATGATTCCCCCTGATCTCAAGATGAGTAGCCTGAACACTTGCTTCATCCACACTAGTAGGATTCAACAACAGCAAAGTATGGCATAGATAATGATGAAGAGCACCAATGTACTTCAAAAGAGTGTCAGGAGAATCTAAAGAAATATTCAACTCTAGAGCTTTCTTTCTAAATTCTTCAGTAAAATTATGAACACTCTGACCCTTGCCTTGTCTAAAAATTTGCTAATCCATCATAGCCTTTTGAACATAACCCAACGGATAAAATTGCTTATGTAAAGCAGAAATGAAAGAAGACCACGATGAGAGAAGATTACCCATTTGTTTGCTACCTTGCTGAAGCTTGCTTTCCCACCATACAAGTGCGGTGCCTGTCAACCGAAGTGAAGCCAACTGAATCTTCACATCTTATTTTTTGATCTGCTAGACTCAGCAATACACCTCAATTTTCCTTATCCAATTGTTCAACTTCTCTGCATTCGCTTCCCCATTGAACATGGGCAAATCAAACTTCACATCGAGCTTCAATAAGGGCTTCTTTTGAGGCTCTTTGTGAGGAACCTTGGAATGCTGAGAATGAGATGAGGAAGAAGCACTTGAACTTGTTCTTGAAGCTGCAGGTGAAGAGGGAGGCTCAGGAGGCTCTTCGCCACCTCCTCCATGGTTAACTGAAGTGTTTCCTTCGTCCTTCACTTCTTTGTCTTCCTTCTTTACTTCACTGCCTTTTCTTTCTTTTTCCATGCGTTCTTCATAGTCTGCAAACAACTTGTCTACCTTGTCGGCCATCATGTAGAAGACCTTGTGAAAGTTTTCCTCCATCTCGATGCGGGCATCATTAGCATCCATCTTCCTCCTTCGGCGTGCACGTCCGATATTAGAATTGTAAGGCTCTAATGTACCCTCACCAGCTTGCAGTTTAGCCCTCGTGAGCATCCACACTCACAATCCAACGTCAAATAGTCCTGCTCTGATACCACATGATCTGAAAACAAGATCTTTGCTACTCTATGACATTAACATGAATTGCATAAAGAGCATGAATGAAGTTCACAAATCCATAATAAGAGAACCAAACAACATAGACAATACGCACATAAAGACAACAAGTTGATAACGGAGTTCGTCCAGGATGGACTACATCTTCAGGCCTGCTTCTCAATAGGAGGGCCAATCTATAATCTCATCATAAGGAAAAATACATGGCAATGATACAATGATACCTTGGCGATAATGGCCAGGAAGAGAACCGCTGCCCAAAACACAAAAAGATTGCTTCCATCAACTCTGAAGCCTGAAGATGACGTAAAACGAGTATAAACACTCGTACCTTCCTCCTGCAGAGCTACGCTATCTCCCTTATATCCTTTAGCTACAAAGTCTCCACTCCAAAGCATGCTTGACAATGGCAAATGAGAGGGTTTATATAGGCTTGTATGGACTCCTCTCACATGATCCTCATGGTTTCTCAAGTTACAACAATTTTGCCTAAATAGGCAGGTGGTTACAACCCCACATTTGGTTTATCATGTAGTTGGGCTCTCTATTAACTAATAAACAAACATATTTTAAAAAAATACCCTTTTAAGATGGCATATGGTTAAAACCATATACAAACCCACCTTTAAAACTTAAACCCAAAGTTTGTTAGGCAATATGTGGTGGAGCTCCAACCCACATATTTTAGGTGGCATATAATCCGTTTGCAAAACCCACTTTTGTAACCATTCCCAAACAATAAAGTTGTTTTTTTAACCCACTTTAAAAACCATAACAAATTTTTTTTAAAAGCACGTGGTAGGGAGTGGGCGCGTCCCACGTGGTGGCTCCTCCATGTGAAATACAAGTTAAGGCGCGAGCTCCACGTGATTGGTTGGAGTTGTAACAAACTCCGCATTGAAAACCATGGGTCGAGGCTTGCCTCGGCCCCCCATTTTTGCGCCATATAAAATTTTTCAAGTTTAAATAAAAGATCATAACCACACATGCCAAGAACCACCCGTAGCTCGAGTGGTGAAGGCGCTCGGCCTTCTTTACAGAGGTCATGGGGTCGAACCCCGCAGAGGCCAATATTTTTGCATTAGACATATTGGCCAATCCCGTGCTACCACGTGGCGGCCTAGGATTGGTCCACCTCATGCCCAGTCAGCATCCAGTCAACCGCCCAGTCACTGCCCGTACTACCACGTTACTGTCCGTACACCCAGTCAGCAGTATGCCAGCTCGGATCCATACTGCCATGTGTCACCTTGTGATTGGTCCATACACCTGCCATGTCACCTTGTCCGTACCATACATATGCCACATGTCACCCTGTCAGTGGTGCCACGTGGCACCTCTTTTTGCCAATTTTGCCTGTTGACCTTATAGAACAGAACGTGATAACTTTCTCATACAGAGTCTGTTTGAGGTGAAACGAACACCGTTGGAATCGTCTCGACAAGCCCTTCGATCTGGTGATAGTTTTGCTGAGATTGGAGGACTTCAAAAAAATTTCCTTCTTGGATCCTCCTGGATCAAGATCTATTTGTGAGGTTCCTTCTTACACTAGATTTATCAATCTAGTTCAGATCCAATTCCATTCCAAACCAATTCAGACCAAGGAAAAAATATGCATACACAACAAACCACAAGGTCAACACAGCCAACATGCTTCCACTCACTCTGTGACAAAGAATACCATTGCAACAACAATGAGGAAACCACAGATGACCACTCTTTCTCATAAAATCGAGTGATCTCCACTGCTCATTTGTTCAGAAAACAAAGGAGACCCCGAACCTTTGCACGGCTAAGGATGGTAACAATAGACGAACAACTTAGAACAAAAACAAGGTTCTGTAAGAAAGATGAACGCACAACGTGCATGAACAGAATGGAATAGAGAATGATCAGAATGGACTACAATGTTTTGGTGAGAGCCAAATGATCGACTGGGCATGCACAATGAGGAAAAAAAACTAAAAACGTGAATAATGGATGATAAAAAATTTCCTGCTGCTCTCCGAAACGTGAGGGAAGATGAAAATGTGAATGCATGAGGGAATGGGCATATGTTTTTGGGTGTTTTCTTTTGACACAAGGACTTTCCCCAATGGCTCAAGGTTAAACACCCCCCCCCTTATCCTTAGGAAATCATGCCCCCATCTCATTATTTGTTGCATTGACATAGCTGGTTGAGGGTTTTTAATTAAATTGCATATTTATATGATGTCCAAAATTATAATGTGTGGTCTAGCACAAAATACCATCGACATCGATTTTAATCTTTGAAACATAAAACGCTAAATCAATGGTGGGGCTTTTGCCTCTAGCTCCACACCATGATTAATTACAATATTACATCATATATATTTAATGCAAACGAGGTCAAAACCGGGGTGTTACAATCTATAAATTTATGTGAAGCATTCAGAGATGCGTTTATCACATGGAGTTTTTGTTTAGGTTTAGCGCCTTTGGGTCGAGACTAATGTATTTCAGTTTTGTAGATGAATACTCTGTCAGTATTGTTGGCCATGGTGAATACTTACAGGCTCTACATTTTGTTAATATGTTTAAGTTTTGGTAATGGTGACAGCACCATTGTGTGCAATGGTGCATGGCCTTGGATACATGACTGTGTAAATTCTTATATTAGTTTATAATGGTTATTTTGTACAGCATTCGCATACTGTGTGTATCGTGGTCATGATTCTTAGTTTGGGATCTTGTTGAATTTGTGTAGATTTGTATTTATTGTTTTAAGTTATTAATATATATATGTTAAAAGCATTATTTTGGCCTTTGGATCCATACCATTGATGGAAATGGCGTTCCCACCATTTAGAGTAGCGACTGTGTTAGAGATGAATGAAAAAGTCGATTTACGATTTAAATCGTGGATTGTAATTCTTACCTGTGTATTTATTTTAAAGAGGCTGTGACTATGGGTTTTACCCTACGAATGAATGCCATTGCTATTTTCTTAGCATTGACAGAGGATTTAATGGGTTTATGATATAGTTTATCATTTTTCATAACTAGCCGTGAGCCATGTAATAGATATAGTGTGTAATTTTAACTTGGGGTTCTTATTACTGTATCTGGATATAATGTGTTACAGCCTATATGATTGATTTGGTAAAGAATTGGGGAAACGTTGTTTTATAATTATGTTCTAATGTTCTGTTTAGAGCTTATACTTATACTATAGATACTAGTTGGTATATTTACGTTAAATACAGGTCTCCTGGAAATATGAAATCTGCGAGTAGAATCCATATATAAATATACATATATAAGCATTGTTTTAAGTAGTTCTAGGTCTTGAAAAATAAATTTAACAACATGAAGTAAATTGTGGAAAAGAAACTAGAAATAAAACATAAACCCTTAAATTATAAAACAGGAAATGAATTGTAGAAATAAACGAGAAAACAAAACCCTTAAATACTTGGTTAGGAAAATGTATGTCAGAAATGAACTATATAACAAAACTTTTACATTCATATATAGGTTAATAACTATAGAAAAGATGGCATAGTTTATAGCATACAACTCCTACATAATCATTAATAATTTAACCTACTTTAAATGGTAAAACTTTTATAGTTTAGAGGGAAAAATCAAGAACCTTATACCTGCAAGATGAAGTTATTTCAATGGCTGAAAACCTGCACACTCAAATACCCAGCATTAACAAATTCACAAATAGATCTGATATCTGTATATATAATCGAATCACTTGGGAACTACCACGTTCCACCCAAACATGACCAAAAACCGTTCAAGGTTTCAATTAGAGTCCCCCCGAGTTGGTTCCAACATGCAAGTAGCTTATAGCTCTTAAGGTAAGGCTTCCCTAACTAGAATATCAAGTTCTGAATCAGTTCTCCTTTTTCCTCTTAGTAAAATGTTCTCCAAGAACTCTCTTGAGAATAATTAGGCATAATATGAATCACCAAAACTATGGAAGATCCCCAAGCCTCTCTTTGGATTGGGTAGATAGGAAGACTTTTCAGTCAAAGGGGCAGTTAAATCAAGAATCATTTGATTTCTTGATTTGACCCTTTTATTTAATTCAGGCACTTTTAATGTTTCACTTAGGAACTTTTAACTAGTTCCTATTTGGACTCGTATAAGTATTTTAATATTTATTTATCTTTTAGTAATAATAATAATAGATGGAGCCTTTCTTTATTTCTTATACTATTAATATTATTACTATGCTTACTCTTTATACATGTCATGTATAAAATATATACTTATATATATATATATATATATTATTTGTTAACATTTGTCTTTAGGTATCATATAACATGATCCCTAAACTTATGACACTTTCTTAATTATGGCCATTATATAGGTGGTTACGTGTACTAGTCTAGACAGCTCTAAACATCCTTGCCTGTTGGATTCCCTCGTATAAAATGGTAGTTCTTCAGTACTTGATGAGATACATAAATTTGAAATTTCATTTAATCACTTATAAATAAGTTAGATGAGATTAATGTTTTATTTGAGTCGTTTTCACTCAACATATTTAATTCTTTTCAGTAACTCCTAGTGCTTATCCAGAGCTCATACTCAATGATAAAAAAAAGGAGTTACAAACATAGTGCAATTCTAGAGCTCCCCGCTCAACACTAATGCTAGGATGTATTTGTAGGATACACCTAGTGATACAATGGCCAAGGATCTAATTTTCAATAGCTTATGCTCAACATCAACTTGGAAGGCACCGGGGCTTATTCCCAACACTTCCAATTTATCTTTTCATGTGCTTCAGAGCTTTATGCTCAACACAAAGGTTTTCATACTCATGTGTTCCAGAGATTCTCGCTTAACACAAACATAAACACTCATGTGCTTTAGAGCTTCTCGCTCAACAAAAACATTTAAATACTCATGTGCTCCAGAGCTCCTTTCTTAACACAAAACATATCATCTATCATGTGCTTCAGGGTCCACACCCAACACATAAAATAATACATAAAACATCTGTAATTGGATTACGCTAAACAAATCATCGTGTTCATATGTAGTGGGGTTCTAGACCTAATGTACCAAAATAAAATATCAAAGTAACATCATAATCAATGGGGCTTATTCCCATAAGTGCTAGGTCAAAATTCAGGATATTACATCCCTCCCCACTTAGAACAACACCGTCCTTGGTGTTCTAGGGACTCAGAATGAAATCATGAAACAAGGAGGGGTAATCCTTTCTCATGGTGGCTTCATTCTCCCAAGTAGCCTCATCAGCCTCAAATTTCTTCCATTGCACTTTCAACTGGACTATGGTGCGCTTCCTAAGCTGCACCTATCTCTTGTCCAATATATGAAGAGGTTCAGGGGAAAAATCCCCTTCAGGTTCCACCTATAATAAGGACCAATAAATTAGATGTTTAGTATCATAAAAATATTTCTTTAATAAAGATTCATGGAAAACATTAAGGACTATTATGTGAGTGGGTAATTCTAGTTCATATGCCATTGTCCCTCTCTTTGCCAATATCTCCAAGGGTCCACAAAATCTAGGTGCTAACTTACCACACCTTCCCAAGATCAACGAGATTCGTTTTTATTTTACTTTCAAGTAGACATGGTCGCCTACTTGATAATATTTATCCTTTATTTACTTATCCACATATCTTTTCTAGTGGTCTTGTGCTTCTTTAAGATTCACCTAGACCTTGGTAACCAACTATTCCAAGTCCTTTAATAAGTTTGTCCCTAACATGAGCCGATCCACTGGGATATCCCAAGTAACTGGTTTTATACACATTCGTCCATAGAGAACTTCAAAGTGACTCATCTTGGCAAAAGTGTGGTACGCGTTGTTATATGAAAACTCTGCAAGATGCAGGTAATCTTCCCATTTGGTGTGGTTGTTCATGACATGCATCATAAGCATGTCCTCTACAATCTAGTTTACCCTTTCTGTCTGCTCATTTGTCTACGGGTGGTAAGCTGTACTAAAGTTCAAATGCATCTCTAATCTAAAGAATAAGGATCTCCAAAAGTTCACAGTAAACTTAGTATCTCGATCTGAGATGATTTCCTTGGGTATCCCGTGCAATCTAAATATCTCCTTCAAGAAGATATCGGCAATGTGTATTGCCTTATAGGTCACTTCACTGGAATGAAGTGTGTTGCTTTTGACAATTTGTTAACTACTACAAAGATAGAAGCATTTTGTTTCTTACTCTTAGGTATACTTGTGATAAAATCCATACTAATGACCTCCCACTTCCATTATAGAATGGGTAATGGTTGTAGCAACCCCGAAGGATGTTGGTGCTCAACTTTGACCAGCTGGAATTCTTGACATTTCGCAATAAACAAAGCTATGTTGGCCTTTAACATAGGCCATAAAAAGTGTCTTTTAACTACATATATCATCTTTTGATATCCTGGATGCCCCGAGTAGGGTTTCCAGTGAAATTATGTGAGGATGCTAGACCGAATGTCCCCTCCTTCCAGAATGTACAATCTCTCTTTGGACCATAGCGGTCTTGTTTCGTCTACCTTGTATCTTTTTATTGTTGAAACAACCTATCCTCTTGGACCTTCTTGAGGATTTCAACATAGAAATGGTCAAATCTGTTGGTCGTTCTAATCCTCTCATGTAAATCCAAATCTGTTTGACTTAAAGTCACCTCTTATATCATATGAGTTCATCGTCTCAAAGCATCAGCAATCTTGTTCTCTTTGCCCTTTATATGCTTTAGCTTGAAATGGTACTCACTAAGGAAAGACAACAATATGTCTTGCCTGGAATTCAGATTCGGTTTCTCAAATAAATATTTCAAATTGATATTGTCTATCTTCAGAAAGAATTTTCTTCCCATGAGGTAGTTCCTCTGCATCCTCGAGGCGTGGATGATGGCCACTAACTAAAGATCACGTGTGGGGTAGTTCTTATCATGTTATTTTAACTTTCACGATTCATAACACATCGTGTAATCATTCTACAAGAGGACTCCTCTGAGCCCTTCCTTGCTTGCACCCATGCAAACAACGAAATCCCAATTGGGATCCGCAATTCGTAGTATCGGTGCAGTCGTCAAAAGATGCTTAATATTTTGAAAACTTTCCTTGGTTGTCCATAAGAAATTATTTTCCTTCTTTTGCAAAGTGGTCATGGGACAAGCTATCGTCGAGATTTTCTTAACGAACTTCCAGTAATAACCGGCTAATCCAAAAAAGGATCTAATGTCAGTGACACTAGTAGGGGCAGGGAAATATTCTATGTATTTAATCTTTTTTGGGTCCACAACTATCCTTGTCTCAGAGATGATGTGACCCAAGTACTGTATCTTTGTTTTGTAAAAATCACATTTACTAAACTTGGCATAGAGATGGTGTTCTCATAACACCTGTATCACTATATAGAGATGTTCCTCATGCTCCTCTTTACTCTTAGATTAAACTAGGATGTCATCTATAAAGACCAAAACAAATTTATGTAGGTATTTACTGAATATACTGGTCATCATACACATAAAGTTTGTAGGTGCATTGGTCAACCCAAATGATATTACTACAAACCCGTAGTGTTCGTACCTTGTACGAAAGGTGGTTTTGTGAATATCCTCATCGTGAATCCGTACCAAATGGTACCCGGATCATAGGTCAATCTTTGAAAAGATCTTGGATCCTCCTACTTGATCAAACAAGTCATCAATCCTAGGGAGTGGGTATCGGTTCTTGATAGTCATATTTTTAAGCCGACGGTAATTCATGCACATCCACATCGTACCACCCTTTTTTTTCACGAAAAGTATTAGTGTTTCCCAAGGGGGACACACTTGGTTGTGTATATCCTTTCTCAATAAACTCATGCAACTGTAGTTCAAGTTCCACCAACTTTGGTGCACTCATGCGGTAAGGGGATTTTGAAGCTAGAACTGATCTTGGTGTCATTTCTAAGGAAAATTCTAAGTCTCGTTTTGGTGGTAATCCTGGAATTTCCTTAGGGAATATGTCCTTGAAATCTACAAGAACTGGAAGAGCCTCAATGTGTTTTTCCCTTTCAGCTTCTATGTCTTGGATGTTTAATGCAAATAGTTTGCAGCCTTTACTAATGCACTTATTTGCTTGTAAAGAGGATATCTACCTTACGAAAACTTTCTTTGGTATGCCTTGAATATTTACTTGATTACCTTAGCTATCTATACATAATATTGACTTGTGTAAACAATTGAGCATGACATGGTGTTGTTCCAACCAATCCATGTTGATAAGTATGTTATATGATCCTAAGGGTAGGATGTTGAGGTTTAACTATTTCCGAAACTTTCTGTTTCGTACCTGTGGCTAATTTCACCAGCCAAGGTTTATCATGTTTAAATTTTCCTAGTTTTCATACATCCACAATCTTAGGCGATACATAGCTCCGGAAAGCACCGGGGTCAATCCGTATTGAAATAGAAGTGTTTAAGATATTACCTTCTATCTCAACCATGGTAGCCTGATGGTCTGCCTATCGACCATCCAAGGATGCATAAATCCACAGTGTTCCAGCTGTGTTCTCTACCATTGGTTCTTCTTGTAAGTTTTGCAAGACCCCCTTGGTATTGTTCTTACAGTATCGGGAATAATGACGCCCTTGGCATTTCCAACATTTAATTTGCAGTAGGGAAACATTGGCTCCCCCATTTGTTGCTGGCTTGTTAGCATTCAGAGCTGGTATATATAGCTTTCTACCTGTTTTGTTGAAGTTCTTATGGGCTGGAAAACTGTTGTTCTATTTTCTGTAAGGTGGTGGGTTAAAACCTGATTTACGGTTATCTGATAAGGTCCTAGATGTGTCTCTGCTTCTGTTAATGTTATCTTACCTTAGTTGTCCATGCTCATAGAAAAGCATAGATTTGTGTAAGGTGGTGTCAAATGTTTTAGGAATGTCAAATTCAATCATTTCTCGAAAGTTTGGAGGAAGACATCGTAGAAACTACTGTATTTCTACTTTCTCATCCTTGATGTATGGTACATAATGCAATAGATCAAAAGATCTATTAATAAAAGCATCCATAGTCCTGGATCCCATACGTAATTCATGAAACTCTTTCACTTTTTTGTCGAAGAACCTTTCCCACATGTATTTCTCTTGAAAAATCTTGCGAAACTTACTCCACCATATTTCTCTTAACTCATATTTCTTGGTATGTTTCAAGTCTCTCCACCATCTAGCTGCTTTTCCATTTAAGTTATAGATGGATAGACGAGATTTCATTTCGCTAGAGTAGTTATGAACTCGAAAATATTTTCTCATACCTAAAATCCATTCCTCAGCTTTCTCCTCTGTGTTCATTTATCCTTCATAGGTTGGGGCTTTTATTTTTCGGAATTGTCCATGGAGATTGTCATCATTTCTCGGTTTCTTTCTACATGGAGAAAGAGAATCATCATTAGAAATACTATGATAATCTCCTTCTATAGTTTTAGGGGTATGTTCTTCTTTTCCTTCTTATCTTGGGTTGTTGGCCCGTTTATGATAAAATTATTTCTTGAACCTGTTTGTGGAATGAGAGGGTTTTCCCCGCGAGATTCCTCCTGTCATGTTTCACAGCAATGCTTCATTAATTTCTTGTTGTTCCTTTCTTTCATTGAGATTATCATCTCTGAAACTCTACAAGTCTGCTTGGTGACTTTGTATGGTTTTCATTATATCAAAATTTAGTCCCACTACCAGTTTTTCTTCCTAGGTGAGGGTATTCAACTTTCCTTATCGATTGTTGTCCTCTTTAGTGTTCAGGATCTGAAATGTTCTCTTAAAATCCTGCAATTGCAAATTTTTAGTAACAGGAAAAATTTATGTTAGTTAACAAAATTTTAAAAACATACTTTATTTCCCTTCCAACGAATGTCTGGTACACCCATTTGGTCTCTTAGTGTTAAAAAGAGGCTCTGATACCACTTGTAATCTCCCCAAAATTTGAATTTTTTATTTATTAGGCTAGTCAAATACTACCTGAAATGGACATTATCTTAACTCATGCAGAATGAGTCATACTTTGTGTTACTGCACTGTATTGTCGTAAATTGTTCTTATTTCCCTCTCTATGTTTTCCCAATGTGGATATTAGTGTAAATCTATGTTTTCATTATGTTGCTTAATATCTGAATTCGATGGTTATGTATTTATATGTATGTTATTTCGATTGCTTACTTAGTGGTCATAAAGTTTTATTACTGGTTATGAATATTTCTGACTTAACTTGTACTGTCAAAGGGGTGGAGTGGCGGGACTTGTTTCCCTTGTAAAAAACCCTAAAAGGTAGCTATTTCTACTTGTCGCTATAGGGATTACTTAATTCTTATTGAACTAAGTCATTTCTTTCCTTGTTGCGTGCAGGTGCAATTGACGGTGGAAAACTGACTATTAGGGTGACATAAATATATACTATCGATAATTCACTATCTCTGGTCTGCACTGTGGTGTGGTGCTTGGAGGTTGGTTGCACTTGTAGGTATGTATTCCATTCTAGTTTGGTAGCATTTTTTTAGTTGTTCAGTTTGGTAATTCAGCATACTCCTCATCTTGGCTTTGGTTTGTTGTAGGTTGCAGGGTACGGATAATGTGGGTCGTGGGTCTCCCTTGTGGTCAACAAGTTACCCATTACAGGTAAGCCATTTTGTAACAAGTAGAAACTTGCTCCTTCTCTTGTGTGAGTGTTGTGACAAAGCATGAATCTCGTCGTTGGTTTAATGCTTGTTTTGAGTTTTAATGGTTGTGATTTGGAAAAAGGGACTGTCTGTAAATTTATGTAAAGCATCCAGAGATGCATTTATGACTTGAGGTTTTTGTTTGGGTTTAGCACCTTCGGGTCAAGACTAATGTATTTCGATTTTGTAAATGAATACTCTGTCAGTATCGCTGGCCATGGTGAATACTTACGGGCTTTGCGTTTTGTTAATATTTTTAAGTTTTGGTAATGGTGACAAAACCATTGCTTGTAATGGTGCATGGCCTTGGATACACGACTGCGTAAATTATTATATTAGTTTATAATGGTTATTTTGTACAGCATTCGCATACTATGTGTATCGTGGTCATGATTCTTAGTTTGGGTGCTAGTTGACTATGTGTAGATTTGTATTTCTTGTTTTAAGTTATTAAAATAGATATGTTAACAACATTATTTTGGACTTTGGATCCATGCCATTGATGGAAATGTCGTTCCCTCCATTTAGAGTAGTGATTGTGTAAGAGATGAATGATAAAGTCAATTTATGGTTTAAATCGTGGATTGTAATTATTACTTGTGTATTTATTATAAAGAGGTCGTGACTGTGGGTTTTACTATACGAATGAATATCATTGCTATTTTCTTAGCATTGACAGAGGCTTTAATGGGATTATGATAGGGTTTATCGTTTTGCATAATTGGCCGTGAGACATGTAATAGATATAACGTGTAATTTTAACTTGGGGATTTTATTACTGTATGTGGTTATAATGTGTTACAACCTGTATGATGGATTTGGTAAAGTATTGGGGGAACATTGACATAGAAACAGTTTCGGGCTGTGTTTTATTCTTATGGAAATTGATTTTATTAGCGTGGTCTGTGTAGAGGATAACTGAATCATTACAACATTTGGTAAGGATGTTAGCGAATCCTATTCGATGTGGTGATTTTTAAATGTATTATGGGTGATCTCCACAATATTCGATCCTAGGTCACGATGGTTGTAAAGGATATGTGTGTGAAAATATCTTGGGTTTGGCAAGGATTCCCATAGTATTCGATCCTGTGACCTCTTTTCATTTATATGATATAATCTTCAGATATCGCATTTTTATAGTTTAAATGTGTAGCTTGGTTATTATGAATGAGTCCCTTAGGCCTACATACCTTAGATATCTTCGATAGCTGGACTTGCTATTTGATTTAATGTTTACTTATAAGTATTGGAATGATTTGTTTTTTGTATTTCAATTCCCTACACTCCCCAGCAGAACAGAGTAGCGGAAAGGAAGAACCAGTCTCTCAAAGAGATGACCACATGTATGTTGGAGTCAAAGAAGCTTGCTACAAATTTGTGGGCTGAAGCCATGCATGCTGCAGCATACATTCAGAACAGGGTTCCACATTCATTAGTGAAAGGAAAGACTCCTTTCGAAGTATACTTCGGGCACAAGCCAGATGTGTCGAACCTACGTGTGTTTGGGTCCACTGCATGGGCCCGGATTCCGCTTGATAAAAGAAGGGCTTTACAACCGCAGAGCAAAGAATGTCTATTTATTGGGTATCCTGATGAATCTAAAGGATTCAAGCTGCTGGATATCAATACCAAACAGATCATCATCGAGAGAAGTGTCAAGTTCGATGAACCTCTTCAGGAGGTGGAACTAGTGAAGGAGAAAACTGCTGAATTTCCTTCCTATTCCACTGAATATTTGGATGATGAAATTGGGGGTGATGACCCTGATTTGTATCCTCTGATTTCTGATATTAGTGTGCAGCAATCATTAGATACTGAATCAGAGCCTGAAGTGCATAATCATCTTCCTATATGGGCCCAAATGACACTCTCCTCCACAGGAGACAACATTGGAAATCCGGATGATCCACGAAGAACCCGGTCTGATTTCCAAAGAGCAGGTATTGCGCTCTCTTGTTCTGATAATTTGCTGTCCAAAACTTTCTATTTGATGATTAGTTTGGCATTTATTTTGTTATTTTCATTATGGTTGTGTTTATAATAAAACAATGGAATGATTTGTTTTTAGGTTCTATTTTAATATATTCTAATTTAATGTGTTTTATAATTATGTTCTAATGTTCTGTTTAGATCTTATACTAATACTATAGATACTAGTTGGTCTATTTTATTTAAATATAGGTTTGTTGGCAATATGAAATATGCCAATAGAATCCATATATAAATATACATATATAGGCTTTGCTTTAAGTAGTTCTAGGTCTTGAAAAATAAATTTAACAATAGGAAGTAAATTGTGGACAAGAACTTAGAAATAAAACATAAACCCTTCAATTATCAAATAGGAAATGAATTGAATAATTAAACTAGAAAACAAAACCCTTAAATACTTGGTTAGGAAAATGTATTTCAGAAATGAACTATAGAACAAAAATTTTACATTCATAGGTAGGTTAAGAATTATAGAAAAGATGGCCCAGTTTATAGCAGACAACTCCTACATAATCATTAATAATTTAACCTGCGTAAAATGGTAAAACTTGTATAGTTTACAAGGGAAAATCAAGAACCTTGTACCTACAAGATGAAGCTATTTCAATGGCTGAAAAGTTGCACACTCAAATACCCAACATTAACAAATTCAAAAAAAAATCTCACCTCTGTATAGGTAACCAAATCACTTGGGAACTACCACGTTCCACCCAACCATGACTCGGAACCATTCCTGGTTTCAATTCAGATCCTTCAGAGCTGGTTCCAACATGCAAGTAGCTTAGATCTTCTAAGGTAAGGCTTCCTTAACTAGAATATCAGGTTCTAAATCAGTTCTCCTTTTTCCTCTTAAGAAAATGTTCTTCAAGAACTCTCTTGAGAATAATCAGGCATAATATGAATCACCAAAAAGATGGAAGATCCTCAAGCCCGTCTTTGGCCTGGGTCTTTATAGGAATACTTTTTAGTCAAAGGGGCAGTTAAATCAAGAATCATTTGATTTCTTAATTTAACCCTTTTATTTAATTTAGGAACTTTTAATATTTAACTTGGTAACTTTTAACTAGTTCCTATTTGGACTCTTGTAGGTATTTTAATATTTATTTATATTTTAGTAATAATAATAATAATAGATGGAGCCTTTATTTATTTCTTATACTATTAATATTATTACTATACTTATTCTTTATACATGTCATTTATAAAATATATACTTATATATATATTATTTGTTAAAATTTGTCTTTAGGCATCATATAACATGATCCCTAAACTTATGACACTTTCTTCATTAAGGCCGTGAGGTAGGTGGTTAGCTCTACTAGGCTAGGAAACTCTAAACATCCTTGCATGTTGGATTCCCTCATATAACATGGTAGTTCTTCAGTACTTGATGAGATACATAAATTCAAAATTTAATTTAATCACTTATAAATAAGTCAAATGAGATCAATGTTTTATTCGAGTCGTTTTCACTCAAAATATTTAATTCTTTTCAGTGACTCCTAGCACTTATCCAGAGCCCATACTCAACGCTAAAAACAGGGAGTTACAAAATTACTGAAATTCCAGAGCTCCTTGCTCAACACTAATTCTGGGATGTATTTGTAGTATACACCTAGGGATACAATGGCCAAGGATCCGATGTTCCAAATCTTACGCTCAACATCAACTTAGAAGGCTCCAGGGCTTGTGCCCAACACTTCCAATTTATCTTTTCATGTGCTTCAGAGCTTCATGCTCAACACAAAGGTTTTCATACTCATGTGTTCTAGAGATTCTCGCTCAACACAAACATAAACACTCATGTTCTCCAAAGCTTCTCTCTCAACACAAACATTTGAATACTCATGTGCTCCAGAGCTCCTTGTTCAACACAAAACATCTCATCAATCATGTGCTTCAAGTTCCATGCCCAACACAGAAAATCATACATAAAACATATTAATTGGCTTACACCAAACAAATAATCATGTTCATATGCAATGGGGTTGTATACCCAATATACCAAAGTAAAACGTCAAAGTAACACCATAATCAATGGGGCTTATGCCCATAAGTGTTAGGTCAAAATTCAGGATATTACAGCCATAAACTATTCTACATCTCACAAATTAAATTAAAACTAGATTTATTCATTACACTTTATAATATTAGGTGGCATCGTAGGTGATGCTTCTCAATATTATAAATACACTATTGAGTACATTTTAAATAAAAATTATCATGTAATTTATTTTTATAACAGTGGATGACGTTATCTTCCATTCTTCTTGATATTATAAATTCATTATTGAATGCATTTTATATAAAAACATATATTCACTGTCAATACTATTTGAATGCGCTATTTGCAGTGCCTCCCTACATATATATATGAATGCGCTATTTGTAGTGCCTCCCTACATATAAGTGCATCGACAAGATTTGTTTTAATATAACATTTTCCCATGATTTCTTTTTCATTTTTAGATGTTCAATAACACTTCTAAAAGTGCTCTTGTACATTCTGAGCATATTATAGAAAAATAATAAATATGATGACCCTACTTTGTGATTCTCTTTATAATATTAAGTGGAACATTGTGAGTTCTTATAGATATTATAAATTCGTCATTGTGTGCTTCTTATTTACAAAATTATATCAGCCATTTGGTGACCATACCTATGATTTTGAAGCATAATTTTGATAGCCAATGAAGGAACCAATTCATTCAAGTATGATACATTCCCCTATTTCTCTAAATCTCAGGAAAAAGAATAGGAAAATCAAGAAGCTACAACAGGACATAAAGGATCTTGAAATTGTTTACCACCATATCAAGCACAAGAATGATTCTTTGAAAATCTAGGCTGCAATATTCTAGAGAGAGAATGAGCTGCTACAATTTGAGAATAAAAGGTTGCTTAAGCAATCAAGTAAGTGGTATGAAAAAAATTGGCATGTCGAGTTGTAGAATTGAAGTATGAGGATCAAAATAAAGAGGAAACAAACACATCAAGATCCAACCTCCAATATGGATATCTTCATCAATACTGCAACTAATGCATAGATAGGTTTGAGATCAATACAATTTTGTTGCATTTTTTACAAAGTTTGGAAGAATTGGTGAAAGTTTTGAGTATACATCAAGTTTAATTGCGTGTGGAAATGCAATACCTCATGTGTGGGGGAGATATTGGACCTTAGTTTTGGTACATATTTCAATGTCAAATTTACCCTTTTTTATAATATCCCTGATATGGATCACATCTAAATATTAAATCCACTACTAATATTATTAAATTATTGATAACTTTCTTAAACATGCCACAATACAGGTAGTAAAGACATAAAATGATGGTGGAAGAGGGTAATTCGATGAAGAAAAAGGACATGTTTGGAGAATAAAATTCCATATCGCTAAGCACCTATATGTTGGTCCCTTTTAGGTTTTGAGAATGATCTATGCTGAAGTCTACTGCCAGGATTCTAGGTGTCCCAATCAGTGTAAACTGATACTGAATAGTTAGTTCCAAGAAACCAAGGATTATGGACGGATTAGGTGATATTTAAATCACTGATCGGGAAGAAAATAAATTTTAAAAATTAATAAAATAAGTTTATGGGATTTTTATGGGGTTTTGGGTTAATTTTTAACTTAATACAACTTACAGAATCGAAATTGAACTTACATATTATTCATAGCATCAAAAACTGTAAAACTAGTCAAAATTGAATAGTCAATGGGCACGCGTAAGAAAGTAACTATGAATTTCGAATATTTATGTTATCAGACATGAAAATAATTATTAACATAGGCTTATCTGTATATCCTAACCATCATAAATCTAATATCTAATTATGATATCCATTACATCACATTTAATGCCTACAACTTACAAAAAGGCCCGTTAAATGATCATTGTAAGACTTTTCTCATGAATGCTTAGCATGATGGATTTATTGGACAAAAACCTTACTATTAAAAATATATTAGAAAATTAATATGGACATGAGAATATTAGGAGAATATGTTTGGAGGTTATCTCCCTCAATGGTTCCCAAGACTGAAAAATGGAGGCTTGGAACTAACACCCATCACTGATATGAGAGCGTAAGTGAAGTTTCCTTGAGTGGAGCTTGAATTCCATTGATGAATGGATGTTATAAGAGCTCAAATTTTTTCTTCAATGGATTATCCCTGGCTCTCTATGACCTACAATGAATAATGGAAGAGAAGATGATAATGGAGGCTTGGGAAACATCACCCAACGTGATTGAGGCACATCACTCAGACGAGAAGATTAGCTTCACTCAACAATAAAACATTAATGATAAAAAACTATGAAATGGAGTCAGAAGCACTTATTTATAGACTGGAGTGACTTGTTGAGAAATCCATCCACCTATTGAGAAAGTTAATCACTTGCAAACCCTAACCCTATTCCATGTATGTGCCCTCCTTGAGGAAAATAATAAGTCTAGCCTTAAGATGGTGTTTTCCTACTTGCATCACTCAACCCAAAGTGGAAATTTACACTCCTTGAGAAAAAGTTACATTCTTTATGATTTATGATGTTTCCTTGCTTACATCCTTTCAACAAAATGAAAACTGCTCCCTCTTGACCAAAAGTTTCCTTCTTTGTGACTGACTACTTTTCCTGTACTTTCCTTCTTTTAAAACTACCTTGATTTTAACAGTTTCCATCGTTTTTATGACAAATTGTTTTTGTTACAGTTTCTATCTTTTTGGATTGAGTTCTTTATTTTGCATTTTCTTGGACTTTGCTCTAGTTTTCCATTTATGAATTCCAACTCATGGTCCACTAGTTGGACCCATGCACCCTCCTTGTCACCTAGGACAATTACAACTCATTTCCACATTAATTACTTTTCAAAACAATTAATTTCATACAAAATCAAAATTGGAATTATAATCTATTACATGCCTCCATAGTATTAATTAATTAAAAATTCCTAGGAATAATTGATTTATTCAATTTGTAACCACTAGGCGCTTGACAAGGTCAACACTTTCAATATACCAAATTCACAAGCAATTATTGGAATCAATTCTGCAAGAAAACATGGATCACTCTTAATATGACTCTCAACTTATCACCCACGGGCTTATGGGAAAACAAAAGTGGTGAATAAATGTTTGGAAATCTATCTCCGTAGTTTCATCACAAGACAAACATAACAAATGGTTACAATGGTTACACCTTGTAGGATGGTGGTATAATGCTACGTATCACACATCAGCTAAGATGACTCCATTTCAAGCATTATATAGTTATGAACCACCTAGATGGAAGGGAATCATTCAAGGAAGAAAAAAAGTACTCGCCGTAAAAGATCAACTGGAAGACAACCAATGAATCATGCAAACACTCAAAGATAATTTAACTATGGAACAAAATTGTATGAAACACCAAGCATACCAACATAGAACCGAGAGAGAGTTTGAATTAGTAGATTGGGTATTCGTAAGACTTCAACCATACAAAAAATTATCACTAAAAACACAAAGAAAGAACAAATTAGCAACTAAGTTCTATGATCCATACCAAATTATACAGAATATTAGTTGTGTAGTATACGAGCTAAAGTTACCAAATACAAGTTGAATTCACAACGTCTTCCATGTATCAAAACTAAAAAATTTGTTGGGTCAACATCAATAAATTCAAACAACACTTCCCGCTTCGGATGAAGAAGGGAAACTAATCTTAGAACTAGAAGCTATCATCAACATCACAGAATGGAGATTACACACTATAATGATCAATGAATACCTCATTAAATGGAAGAATTGCCCAGAATAATATGCATAATGGGAAACAAAGAAATTCGTTCAGCATTATCTGTCATTTCCCTACTTTGAGGACAAATCATTTTAAAAGGAGAAGGAAATTTTATAAATGAGAAATGTAAAACACCAAACTAGGTTAATTTAGGATAATTTTAGTAATTAATGTAATTAAATTAAAGAGGTGACTTGAAAAGTTACCTCCCTTCCCCACTTAGGGTATAAAATACCCGGGGCATTTCTTATGTAACTATATTATACATTATATTATACATATTTTATATAGTAGGTTCTTGTCCACCTGCTTTTTGTGCTTTCATTAAATGTTTTTTATTATTTTCTTCAAAAAAACCCACTTTACCCATTTTTAGGCATCAAACTTGATTTTCAGTATTTCTAGGACAATTGATAGCCATGTTAGGATTTTTTTTCCACTGTATGAGTGATAAGAACTGTGTTTTGGACCTTAAGTGGTCATGGGCTTAGCCTATTTAGAGCCACCTTTGTCTTCAAACATTTCTTTCTTTGTGGAAGAAGTGGTCAAATGAGATATTTAAGCTCTCAATTGCTCCAAAATTCTAATCTTCATGTTGCAGGAGAAATAGAAATATGTTTTTAGAACAACACTCTCAAGGGTGTTAATTTTATTGTTAACAAGAAGCATTCTTTTATAGACTTGAGCAACTTGTTGATAAATTCATCCACCTTTTGAGAAAGTTAACTAGTTGCAAATCCTAACCCTAATCCATGTATGTGCCCTCCTTGAGGAAAATAACAAGTACTCTATCCTTAAGATGGTGTTTCCCTTCTTGCATCACTCAACCCAAAGTGGAAATTCACCCTCCTTCAACAAAAGTTGCCTTCTTTATGACTGATGATGTTTCCTTACTTGCATCCTTTCACCAAAATGGAAACTGCACCCTCCTTAATCAAAATTTTCCTTCTTTGTATGTGACTGCTTTTCCTATAATTTCCGTCCTTTAAAATTGCCTTTCTTTTGACAGTTTCCATTTTTTTTTTATGACAGATTGCTTTTGCAGCAGTTTTTATCTTTTTGACAAGAGTTATTTTTGGAATTTCGTGGTTTTCTCTAGGTTTCCATCTCTGAATGCCAGCTCATGGTCCACTTATACCCATGCTCCCTCCTTGTCACCTAGGACAATTACAACTCATTTCCACATTAATTGTTTTTCATAATAATTAATTTCATACAAAATCAAAATTGGAATTTTAATCTATTACATGCCTCCATAGTAGTAGTTAATTACAAAATACCAGGAATAGTTGATTAATTCAATTTTTAACCCCTAAGCACTTGACAAGGTCAACACTTTCAATGTCCTTCCAGGAAGGGACATTACATTTTTCACGACTCGTCCCTCCATTTCCACCACCATATTACCCTTTTAATATCATACTTATGATTTTACAAGGTATATACTCCCAAGGGATTTACAAGGTATTGTTGTTGTCCATTTCTCACAATAATTCCTATTTTTGATGACTTAATGGATTTGAAATTGTTCACTAATGATAATTACACTTTACTTATTATGATTACAAGAATATTTGATTCTATAACCACTACAAAGGTTCATGTAACATATTTTTTATTTCGTGTATCAGTGCTAGCTCATACCAAAATCTACCACATGTGTTTTGTTGACAAGGATTTCAATATTGATAGGCACTTGTTGAGCCGTATCTAGACTAAACAAGGAAAGTGTTGTCCCTTATTCAAACCTACAATCAACAACATGCCAATGAAAGGTGTTTCAACATATGCATAGAACAAATTCAAAAAACAATTGATAATTTCATGCAAATTGATATGAAATTAATTATGTAAACCGATGTTCTCCTCCTCTATCATGCTCGAACAATTATCTCAAAATATGAATATATGTAATGTATGTATGTATGTATACATATATGTTATGTATAAGTATATATGTATATGTATGTATATACATATACATACATACATACATACATACATACATATACATATACATATACATACATGAGAGGTACTCATTCTAAGACAATATGTTATGATAGAGGAGAGAATAGAGGATTGACTTGCATGCTTGTTTTGAACCTTTGAATATTCTTTATTATTGATGCAAGAATGCTCATGTTTCTCTTGGAATGGTGATTATCATGTGATATTTTATCTTACCTCTACAATGTGTTACAAGTTAGGCGAGACCCCCTACGCTAGTACACATTGCATTTCATTAGTTCATTAGTTTCTTTCTTTAATTGTTGATGGATAATAGTTTGTCTGAATTAGCTTAGATTGATATTTATATTTTACACAATCTTTGTTTTGGTGTGATTCTTTATGAATTTTGATTAATGTTTTAGGCTACAGTAAATGCTCATTCATTCAATATTATTGAACAAATTGCTCATTATAAGTATTACGAGGACATTCTCAATCCTTAGGTAAATTAAAGATTGTATTTCGCCCCTATGATTGCATGTTAGTAGATATTCTTCCAAATTCCTAAAATTATTCTTGTACTATAGAATCAATTCAATTCATTCCTTTTTATTTTGATTCTTTGTTTCATGATCTCTATCACCTCATTTACAAAAGACAACTAATGTATAGTTATTGTTGAACAAAAGCTAAGAGACTATTCCAAGAATGTTTTGTTTAATGAAGGAAAGATTATGATTTGATTTATGAGCCCCTAAGTTAGTGAATGATAATTGAAGTGATTAGAAATGTCTCTATATTTTGATTCCTTTAAGTTATTCCTGGCAAAAAATAACGAAGTGTCTTTTGGCTACTTTACAAGTTGTTGATAAGATCCCCTGCATGTATAATTATTTCATTTCATAAGGTTACATCCTTGGTTAATAATTTAATGTTACAAGATTTAATAAGTATATAAATAACTTAGAAATAGCCCTGAGAGGCATTTTGAGAAATTTTGTGTAAGCTTGATTAATGTTGTTAACACAAAAAAATGTTCACCTAGCTCTGCATGGTCTAAACCATATACATACATCATATTCCTACCATATTTCTATTACTTTTGACCTTCACAATTGTATTTCCACAAAAAATGAGTCCAAAACATTATTATTTACTATGGTTTACCCTCACTCTCTCCAAAAAATGGTCAAAACCCTAAAAAGGACCAAAACCCCTAAAAAGGGTTCAAAAACCCTAAAAGGGGTGCCAAAACCCTAAGAAAAAAGAGAAAACCATAGGAAAATGCCATGGGTAACCACCTTGGGTCAAAAAACCCTAGAACCATTATATAAATACAATGTGAATGGCTCTCCCAAAATAACTTTTTTCCCATTTTCATTTTGTGAGTACGTTGGGACACCTTTTTCTCTTTAGTATTCACACACATTTTTCCACCATCCTATTGCCATACCATTACGACTTAGTATTTTGAGACATTCTCTATACACACCTGGAAAACCAGTCTGTGGAGAGGAGGACCACTTCCGAGATGGACACGGTGGCCCACTTTACAAGAAAGAAGGTATAACTTTTTGTTTATTTGTATTTTATTTAGTTTAGCCTTCATATATATATTTGCATTGTGTTACTAATCTTGTTTGTTGTTTTATTTTTCCATGAACTCTCCCTTATGATCCCATTGACATAAGGATGGTGCTTTTTCCCGTAATAGGGTATAAATCGTCGTTACAATTTTGGCGACACCACTGGTCGATCCTTCAGGATCCCTTTTTTGCAGGTAAGATATAGGTTTTTCTTCAGTTTCTTCCTTCATCTATCATTGATCGGGCCCCCACATGGCCGATCCGAACCTTCACTACATTAGTGCCGACTCCCTTAGCCCCTTGCGACTCTACTTTTTTCAAATTGTTTCTAGTTCAGCTACATTCACACCTATCGGGTCGGAAGCCACGACCCAGACACTCCTTTCTTCCCGATAAGTGCAAACTATGTCATGAATTTATCCTCGATATGCACAGCCTGACTCATAGAGATGGATTGTGCCTATCCCAGCTCCTGGAACGACCCCAATTTCCCCTGTGACCTTGTTCCAAGTGGATCAGTTGCATCTTTCCTTTTGATTTTCTTGACTTGGATGTTTCCTATCCATATCACCTTTGTCTTTCTGTTCTATGCGACCTAGATCACACATGTTCTAGTGACAGGTGTGACTATCATTTTAAGTCTCTTTTCTATGCCCATTACAGACCCCTGTCTGTCCCAAACCTCTGTCCATACGTATTTTTTTTCCATTCATGCTCTGTTATAGCCCCTTACTTGTTTCCTACAGAAAAATTCATTGTTACTCATTTGTTTCAACATTGGAAAGAGAAATTTTGCATACATATGTACACACATTCACACCATTAAGTGAACATTCTTGGTTCATGACCCTGAGTAGAGCCCTAAAAATAATTAATTAACTTAATAACATTCGGATTCGGGTATAAATCCCATCCACTTAACTATGGGAAGTACCTGGGCATATCCCTAAAACTCATTGTGAGGAGTACCACAGGAAACCCGAAGTAGCTGGCCATTGAGAGGACCTTCCAAGTGAAAAGGGAAATGACCCCTACCTGATTGACTAGTTCCCATCCATAAGGAAAACCAAGAGCTATCATTTGTGGTAAAGTGGTTATCAGTTTTAACTGAGTTATGGAGTGAGGGGTACTGCCCCAATACGTAAGCCGTCAGACAACATTGATGGCTGAGTGGCTCCTTTTGAACCATTAGGAAGCCGATTAAACCGAGGGTCCATATTCATTTCCCGTCACTACACTAATCCATCATTGCTCCACCACTTTATTCCTATCAGCTTAGGGGGAACACCCCTTAGTTCGGTTCTTTGAACCATCACCATCGAATCCATCTTCTACATCACTCACCACCTTTAGAGCCACACACAGCCTCTGAGTTTGATTCATATTCCTACCAATCCAAACCCACTTTGTTCACTTACCCCACTAGCCCCATTACTAGTGTGCATCCAGATCCTTTCCACAAATGGATAGTTGTCGGTGGACCTATGTCCTTGCCACCCATCATCACGGGTATCCCTACTAGTGGGCCCATCACCACTGCACACATGGATATTGGTAGGCTACCCAATAGTGGAAGACCCACACCACCTACCATGGCTCCTAACATACCACCTTTTCTACCTGGGGGAAGTAACTCTTCCACATCCATTCTGACCATTCTTGTTGTGGGAATTCAACCTCACTAGCCCTTAGTCATCCATTGGAGATACATTCCCGCAACCATTGGCAGCATTAATTGTCCTTCCCGATCCAACCTTGGGTATAGCCTACCTTTCATGGCTAGTATTAACCTTCCATATTTGGCAAGGTTAACAAATGACCCCATCAACCAATAACCACACTAGCCTCCCATTCCTACAAAACATCCCTTAGACATCCCAAAGTTTGAGGGAAAGTGGACGAGGACCACCAGAACCACATCATGTCTTTCCACTTGTGTTGTTCATCAAACAACATCATGGATGACTATGTTAGATTGAGTTTGTTCTAGCACACACTTACGTGTGATGCATCCAAATGATACATCGAGCTACCTCATGCCACTTACCCCAATTTCTTCTCACTTGCCTCCATGTTCCTTTAATACTTTCAACTACCCATCTGATATGATGAGGGAGTGGAGATCCTTTTATCCTACAATCAAACCACAACTACCCACATCATGGATCACATCCATGAGTGGTGAGGTTGACGTAGCTTATGCATGATCCAAATGGATGATAGGATATTACTTGACTAGTTTATGAAAATACTTAATCCCACCCATAGCTAAGGATGTCACCTCTGAGCGACCCCAAATTGAGAAGAAGTCCATCCTAAAGGCTCAATAGTTTGACTTAGTTTACGACCAGTCTAGGTACTTATATACCATCATACCCGATGCTCTCCAAGCTGGCACCTCTCATCGTGATAGGTCAAGAGAATCCCACACTACTAATGGAGTCATTGGCTCTATCACACGACACCCTCAGTTCTATGCAGCCTCTCCCATAATGCCACCACATGGGTAACAACCATCATGTTCCCCAACCTATTTTCACCCTTGCTTACTCACATATGATGGCTCAGTATGGAACTGCCTCCTCCTATGCGCCTCTCATACCAACTAATCACATCCATGGGTCAACTTGTTCAGCACAATCATGTTCTTCCCAAGTGGTCGGATTTGTAGCCCCTCCAGCTCCCCTGGTCTATTATGTACCACCTGTGCAACCCACTCTAGCACCAACCCCAACTCCTCTAGTCTCTATAGGATAGTTTTATGCTCAACAAAACCTTTCTAACTAACCCTCCCCCAATTACTAACAAGGGAAGGACAAGAACAAGCAAGGAAAAAACTAACGCAATAATCAACCCCAAGGAGGTGGCCAATAGGCCAGCCCTGCAAACAATAACGGTGTCAAAACACCTACACAGAATCCCCACCATGCCAATCGTCCCGGGAAGAACCCACAGTTATGGACCAACCATCCATGTACTATCTGCAACACCTATGGTCATTACACTCATATGGGTCTCGACATGGCTCGCATGCAACAACTCCTTCAAAATTACCAACAACATGATCCGAACGTGTTTTCTCTGTCTCATCCTAAACCAGCACCTCCGGGTCCTCTATATATGGTGCTTCAAAATCCCCTACCACACCAACAGATGGTTGCAACCTAACCCTTGGCCCCACCTGCTACCACATCTCCTACTAGGACCCCACCTGCTGAGGTTGGTGTCCATTACCTCATGACAATGTCATTCAACGTTAACCTTCAGACTTAATGCAACCAGTATGGCTCCACCAAAGAAACTTTTGACCCATCATTGGTGTCTACCTCTACCAATTCTGACATGTCTCTCTCCACTTACCTCGACCCCTTGTAGATGGGGTGGAAAGAGCCCCATGGTTTCCTATGCGTCGTGTCGCAAACAATGAAACTACCAGAGCTTCCCTCAAATATAGCATAGTTGACAACTTGGCCCAATATCCTATAGCCATGTCCTCTTTGGAAGTGCTTAAAATTTTCCCAACACAGTGTAAAGCATTGTTGTCTGTGCTAGGTGTCGTTGATCCCTTTGATTCTAGGTTGATCACTTTCGACTTGGATCAAGGAGAACCTAGGATGTTTTCTATCGGCACCTTCGAGGTTCTGATATCAATTCAGAATTTGGTCATACATCAATGCATTATTGATGAAGGGGTATCCACCTACATGATGTCAACTATCTTTTGATAGAAACTTGTGTCCCCTACCCTTCAACCTTCTACCATTTCTCTCTGTGCCTACAATGGTCGCTCCACTTAGCCACAGGGGATTCTAACAAACATTCATGTTGAGCTAGAAGGTAAAATGGTGTTGATTGACATTGAGGTTGTCAATACCCAACTAGATTACAATCTCCTTCTAGGACATAGCTATATGTATGCCATGTGAGTCGTAGTCTCTACCGTCTTTCGACTCATGGCGTTCCCTCATGATGGGAAGATCATGATTGTTGACCAACTAAATTACTATGATCCTAAGGGGTCAACCACGTCAGAACATGTCCTTCCAACTATCATATCCACCATCAACAGCGTGTCGATTACATCGTTGTGTGTTGTTGTCGTGGGATTATTCACCAACACTCCTATGACGAACACCTTTTTGTCCTTACCACTTTCACCTACATTGACTGGCATATTGGATTTGTGTAATATCACATCCAATATCATCCTGACCACATTGCAACATCAGTCACAACCCCAACCACAATCACCCAGGAATTATTGGGGCTCATTCCCAATCCACACAACTCCCTTCTTGTTTCCACCATCTAGCATCATCAGCAAGCCTATCATGGATACTCTAAACCTACTAAAATTTATACTGGGAATTCCTATGTGGTACCTTGATCTACCCACCCCACCCCTGACTCGCCAGGATTTGTTGAATCCCATCCAACCCATTGAGATGGTGTCGCACCCACTTCCTGGTCCATACAAGACTCCTCCCATCTCCAAGCCTGCTCCTCCTCCTCCAAAGAAGGACGAGGGAAAGGTTTCCAAAGCAATGCCTGAACCTCATCTTGCTCCCCCTTATGAATTATGTGATATCCAAGGACATGTGATGCAAAATTGTCTAGAGTTTCCTATCCTTCACACTTACATGGACACTATGGATACATCCAATGGCACCCCATTAGTCACCATCCTAGATCCGTCGATGGTCAAGGACAAGTCATTGCGAACCAACCATCCTTGTGAAGTTTGTGGCTTGTATGGTAATTACTCTCACCATTTCCTAGAATTTCTTGAGTATCGGTCAGCCCTTCGTGACCTTTAGAAACACTCTCATGAGTCTGAAATCATTGTTCTTGAAAAGATCCACCCTCCGGACTCTTCCTCGGACACAACCAACACCATATACATGATCTCCAGTTTCGCTAGTCCTTCCATTCCCTCATACATAAAGGATCCCTTTGATCTATATAAACATTGTTTTAACAATGATGAGGAGATCCTTAAAGATCTATCGGCTATTGAGTACCCTTGGGATGACACACACCATCACTCAATCTTTATTCCCAATGAACTTCTTTGATCATCGAATCAGTACTCAGTTGAAGCCAAATACTTCATCGATGGAAAAGGCGACTGGTTCAAGAACCCCATCCCAATACCCAACACCTTTGAAGAGGGTGATATGGATAACATTTCACCAACTATCAAGGTCAACATAACTAACCTTGAGGTAGTTGAATATATTACACTCGGAGCATATTCTTCCCTCAAGAGGTGGCTTCCTACAAAGAAAATTTTCAAGAGTTTCATGATATTTTCGCTTGGTCCTATACCAAGATTCATGGGATTGATCCATCCATCGTCAAACATTGTATCGACACTTGGCTTGATGTTGCACATGTTCACCAAAGACAAAGATCCATTCAACCCTCAAAGGCTCCTGCTATAAAACTTGAGATCGAAAAACCTCCC
The DNA here is from genome assembly GCA_001517045.1 of Pseudotsuga menziesii. NCBI lineage: Eukaryota > Viridiplantae > Streptophyta > Pinopsida > Pinales > Pinaceae > Pseudotsuga > Pseudotsuga menziesii. The sequence continues at coordinate 295,847 of LPNX010191876.1, read as the reverse complement.
AAAGCAGGTTTCATATACCCCATCGTGTATACCACTTGGGTTTCTAATCTTGTTCCCGTAAAAAAATAAGGTACCATCCATGTCTGCACTAGCTTCAGTGACTTGAACTTGGCATGTCTCAAAGACAACTTCCCCACTCCATTCATTGACCAAATCATCGATGTCGGTGTTGGCCATGAAGTCTTTTCTTTCATGGATGGTTTTTTTGGTTATAACCAAATTCAAATCCAGAAAGAGGAGCAGTATATGAATGCTTTCATGAGCCCCTGGGGCATGTTTGCATATCGAGTTATGCCATTTGACCTTAAAAATATTGGATCCACTTTTCAGCGGTCCATTACATTCTTCTTTCATGAACTTATTCACATTATCTTGGTCTACCTAGACAACCTCACGGATCGCTCTTAGAAGTGTTCCCATAATCTCTACGACTTACAATAAGTCTTCCTATGATATTGAAAATACAACACCCACTTGAACCCCCTTAAGTTTGTGTCATGTGTCCCAACTGGGCGTTTACTTGAATTCATCATATATCACAAAGGGATTATGGTTGATCCTTTGAAGGTTCACACCATTCTGAATCTTCACCCCCATGTACTTTATGCCAGTTGTAGATTCTCCACATCAAGGACAATTTCCTTCGTCAGAGGTTATATGCCTAACGTCACCATGAGTACACTTTGTTCATAGTTTTTATTTTTTTTTTTGCATCATTTTTACCATGATTCGGTGACCCCCTCTAGTAGTTTCTCCACATCTAGTCATCGTGAGTCCATTGTAGAAATTTGTTGCATCATTTGCACATGAGTGGGTGGATCAACACATCCACCTTGCCCCTGCACCGTTGGTACCCCACTGGAGGGTGTAGTCCAACTTCTGCACATGTACATAGTATGTCACACATATGATATAAATACCATGATGGTAGCATACGGTTAGGTTCCTATACCTCTACTGGAGGTCGAGGCGTCTATAGGATATGCTCAGTCGTCCATGCTCACTTATGGATCATCCTCTATGAGGATAGGAAGCTGTGACCACTGTGCAAAAAGCTCTTGGGTGAAGAGATGATTGTACTAGATTGACTCCCTCCCTAATTTATTCGAGCCATTTCTCAGAGTCACATCAATTTGTGTGCCACCATGTGAATCACATATTGTATGTTGAGCTAGATTTGTACCCATAGGCCTCCATTTGGTCTAGTTTTTTGCCATGCACCACTGCACTAGGGGAAGCATTAGTAGATGCTAGTTAGAGTCATCTGGAGTCCATTTGAGATGCAGTTTGCACCATCAGTTTTAGTTTTTAGTCCTCTTTATTTTCATGATACCCTCATCTCCTCCTCTCACAATGATTTTTTGGGCCATTTCCTGGAAGTCACCCCATTTACATGCCATCACATGAATATCCCTTTGTATGTATTGGCATGTTCATGAGAAATCCATGCCATCCATGCTAGATAGTTAGCCATCTTTTCCATCATCCATCATCCCGCAAGGGGCCCCATCATTGTTCTTCATTTATTCTCTCAGCCATGTTCACAACATAACCTCTTTCCATATATCGAACACTTCCCCCTTGCTTCAGTGACCATTACAAAGTTTCTATTAATCTCTTTTATGACTCCTAAAAGGATGAAAATATTGTCGAGCACAATTGCTTCCTTTCACGTTTGTTAAAGTATTTGAAAGGGCGTCTATTTAACCTCATTTAAGTTAGAATAATCAACCCATAGTTAGCTACCTTAGACATTAATTAATCCAATTTTTGTCTTATTTGCCTAGTTTCCATATTCCACCTTATGCAAGTTGTCCTCCACACATCCAAAGTGGTAAAAATTGCTAAATTTGAGTCATGGAGCACTTGGGAAACCACTTGGAATCAAAGCTACTTTATTCCTAGCCTTCCTAGAGCATGTCTGCTTTTTTCTGCTTTATTGCCTGCTTTTTCTGAGTTTTAAGGCAATTGAAAAAGTTTGACTAGGTGAAGTTAACTTGTTTTTTGTCCTCATCATCCTCCACTCTTTTCTCCTAAGAAAAGCATGTATGAGTTGTCCTTTAGCTTGCCTAATTTATTTTTCCAATTTGTGAGCTCCTAGCCAGACTTGGAAACTACTTTATGCACCTATGGGGGATTTGCTTAGTTTTAGTAAGCCTGCTTTTGACCAAATTTGAATGGAATACTTATGCATTCAAATATATTATGTAATTATTTATTGTGGCAGCCTATGACTTCACAAGGTTGGCTATTGTATACTTATTCAATATAGATTAGTGTTCAGCTCCATATTCAGTCTCCTTTGTGTGTAATTGGTAATTTTTGTGAGTGTAATTGTTCTAACACCTGGGTTCAATTTCCACATGGCATCAGAGCCTTTGTATATCAATTTATCTCCTTCCAATTTGTTATTTCATGTTCAACATCATTGACTGGGAGCATTCTGCTGAATGAAGGGACAATTGCTGAGCTATGGATCAATCTCAGAAGATCATCTTGACTCCATTTAAATTATTTGAATGGAAAGCAAAGATGGAGATAATGTTGAGAGTGAAAGGCCTCTACAGAGTGACTATGGCAATAGAAGCAGAGCCCAATGTAGCTGCAGAGAAAATTAAATGGCACAACAGGAGGGATGAGGCCTATGGTCTCCTGTGTCTGAGCATATCTAGAGACCTCCTTTTCCATCTTGATGGATTAACATCACCAAATGAAGTATGGGAGAAGCTTGTTGAGATTTTTGGTAAGATAGATGAGATGAGGGGACATCAAATTGAAAATGAATTGATCTCCCTGAGTCCCAATAGCTTTGAATCCATGCAACTCTATTTGTCCAAGTTCAAAGCCCTTGTTTTGCAGCTAAAATAGTGTGGGATCGAAAAGAAGGAGGAGCAACTGGTTTTGGCCATACTCTCGAAGCTTGGCCCTGACTATTCAGTGTTTTTCTTGACCTTCCATGCCACAAAGTTGACAGCTAGAGCCTGGAAAATTCCTAGCCTCGTAGATTTCATGGAATCTCTCACATAAGAACAAGATAAATTGGTGATGATGGGCACCATCAAAACTTCTAAAGACCAAGCTTTAGTTGCTGGAGATTCAAGGGTGGATTCAAAAAGAAAGAAGAAATATAAGAAGCCACTTGAGCAAAAGAGAGACAAGAACAAGTCTCCAGAGGAGACCCAAGGTTCCAAGAAGAACCCCCAGAAGAAGAAGAAAAAAGGAGAAATGAGCAGGTGAGCATACTGTAGTCAGGGAAATCATCATGAAAGCTCCTACATTAAGAAGCAAATAGACATGCTGACCCAACTCTTGGAGAAGAATGGAATCTCCCTTCCAGACAACTCAAAGAAGAGGGAAGGAAGATCAAATTCACAAGACAGAGAGAGAGTTCATGCATTGGTTGCTGGCACATCAAGCTCACCTAGTTTCATCATTGATTCTGGAGCTTCAAGACATATGGTTTCGACCAAGGAGGCATTCACCTCACTTGACATGTTGAAATGTCCACCAATTGTACTGGGAGATGACTCTCTCACTGAAATTTTGGGCAAAGGGAAGATTGATCTTGACCATGGTAAGTTCAACAATGTATTGTATGTTCCAGGTCTTGCCTCTAACCTCTTATCAGTGTATTAGATGACCCACACAGGGTCTCCACAGAAGGTCATATTCTCCTCTGATGAATTTGAGATCACAGAGATCTCAAGTGGTAAAGTCATTGCAAAAGGAGTTGAAAATCACACTTCGAAGGTATACATGTTCTCACACTTCCTACCCTACTCAAACCCCTCTGCTCTTCTGATTCATGCTAATGAGGAAAGCAAGCTTTGGAATGAAAGATTTGGCCACCTCAATTACAAGTATCTTTCTGATCTTAGTGAAAAATAAATGGTCATAGGGTTACCAAAGATTAAGTTTTCCAAAGGAGTCTGTCAAGGTTGCATCTTAGGAAAACACCCAGAGCATAAATTTGATAAAGCTAGTCATGAGAGAACCTCTGCACCTCTTGAGTTGATCCATAGTGATGTTGCTGGCCCATTTCCTCATATGTCAATGAGTCAGGACAAATATGCATTGACATTCATAGATGACTTTTCCAGGTATTGTTGGGTTTACTTCCTGAAACACAAGTCTGAATTTTGTGGCCTCTTCAAAGTCTTTAAGGCTTTGGTTGAAAACCAGTCTGGGAGGAAACTCAAGGTCCTTAGATATGACAATGGTGGTGAGTATGTCAATTCTGAGTTCATTCAATATTGTGTAGATGCAGGTATTCATATGCAGCATTCTATCCCTTACACACCACAACAAAATGGTGTTGCTGAGAGGAAGAACAGATCACTGAAAGAGATGGCAACATGCATGATGGAGGCTAAGACTTTGCCACCAAAGTTTTGGGTCGAAGCTATAAACTGTGTAGCCTATATCTAGAATAGGGTTCCTCATAAAAATCTTGATGGTATGAATCCTTTCGAAGCATGGAGTGGGCACAAGCCAGATGTGACCGATTTCAGGATTTTTGGCTCAAGGGCTTGGGCTAGAATTCCAACAGAAAAGAGGAAGGTTTTGCAGCCCCAAAGCCAAGAGTGTCTATTTGTTGGGTACTCTAAATATTCAAAAGGGTACAACCTGATCAATTTGAGCACAAACAAAACCTTCATTGAAAGGAGTGTTCAGTTCCAAGAAGAGCCTTTAGCAGTAGTGGAAGTTGGAGAATCCTCTTCACCACTAGAACCATTGAATGTAAGTGAAGAGATAATTGAAATTGCTGATTCTGATATGTCTGATAATGATGATTTAATTGCATATCCTAACAGTCCTACAAGACCAAAATGGGCAGCAAATACCATTCATGCAGTTGGAGAACTAGTTGGAAATCCTAATGATCCTAGGAGGACTAGATCTCAGTTTGAGAGTGCTCTGTGCATGAGAGACCCCTTGTTTGCAGAGAAATGCTATCTGATGGTTGAATTAGACCCAAATACATATGAATATGTAGCACATGATCCAATATGGAAAACAGCCATGAAAGAAGAGTTCAGCTCACTCCAGAAGAACAACACTTGGGAGTTGGTTGATCTTCCCCCAGGGAGGAAGCTAGTTCAGTGCAAGTGGGTTTAAAAAACCAAATTTGCTGCTGTTGGTTCACCTTTGAAATATAAGGCAATATTGGTAGCCAAGGGCTACTCATAGGTACATGGCATAGAATACAATGAGACCTTTGCACCAGTGGAAAAAATGGACTCCATCAGGCTAGCTTTAGCCATTGCAGCTTTGAAGTAGTGGGAGGTACATCACATGGATGTGAAGTGTGATTTTCTAAATGGATATCTCATTGAAGAGATTTACATGCAACAGCCTCAAGGATTTTCTACTAATCCATCGCTTGTGTGCAGGCTAAGGAAATCAGTGTATGGGCTTAAGAAAGCCCCCAGGGCTTGGTATGCCAAGATTGATAGCTTTCTGCTATCACTAAATTTTGTTCGATGCAAGTCAGATCCAAATGTCTATTTGAACCTGATTCATGGTTCATTAATGATTATTGTCTTGTATGTTGATGACCTTCTTATTACAGGAAGCTCAAAGGATGAAATTGCCTCCTTGAAGGATGCAATGAACCATGCATTCTCAATGACAGGTTTGGGCTTATTGAGCCAATTCTTGGGGCTCGAGATTGCTCAAACCAAAAATGGAATCAAAGTACATCAATCCAAGTATTCCTTGGATTTTCTAAACAAATTCAACATGAAGGACTGCAAGCCTAGCAAGACTCCTTTCCTTTCAGGAGTAAAGCTTGAAGAAGTAGATTCTTCACCTATGGTAAATAATACATTGTATAGGCAACTGATTGGGTGTTGCTATATCTTACACATACTTGACCTTATATTTCTTATGAAGTAAGTGTGGATTCAATATACATGGATCATCCTCATGAGATCCATTGGAGAGCAGCCAAAAGGATCCTTAACTTTGTTCAGGGAACAAGGACTCATGGGATCTTCTACAAAGCTAAATCTGATCTTGATTTGATTAGGTTTACTGATAGTGATTGGGAAGGTGACAACACAGATTGAAAGTCAACATCAGGATATGTGTTCATGCTTGCTGAAGGACCAATCAGCTGGTCAAGCAAGAAATAGAGTGCCATTGCACTCTCATCTACAGAAGCAAAGTACATAGGAGTTGTAATTACAGCAACTCAATGTTTATGGTTGCAGGGGTTACTTGGTGAGTGTGTCTTCAAATCAGAATAATCAACTACTATCTATTGTGATAATCAGACTACCATTCGAATCTACAATGATCTAGTTTAGAGACAGAGAACCAAACACATTGAGATCCATATGCACTACATCAGACAGCTTATGCATGATGGCACCATTCACCTACTCTTCTGTTCATATTCAGAACAAGTAGCAGATATCTCCACCAAATTTTTTTGTGAGAAGACATTCAACAATCTCAAATCACTGCTGGGGATTGCTGATCATGCTGTGAAGCATGAGTGATGACAAGATTTTCAATTTTTTTTTTACTGTCCATGTTTAAGGGAGGATTTTTCCCACTAGGTTTTTGCCTCTTTCCTTGGTTAAATGGACATGCAATATGTAAAGGGTGACTAAGCCTTGTTGCTAGGCCCTATAATTTTTTGATATTTTACTCATAAGTTGGGCTTAAGGGGGGTGTTATAATAATCAACCCATAGTTAGCTACCTTAGACATTAATTAATCTATTTTTTGTCTTATTTGCCTAGTTTCCATATTCCACCTTATGCAAGTTGTCCTCCACACATCCAAAGTGGTCAAAATTGCTAAATTTGAGTCATGGAGCACTTGGGAAACCACTTGGAATCAAATTTGATTTATTCCTATCCTTCCTAGTGCATGTCTACTTTTTTTCTGCTTTATTGCCTGCTTTTTTTTAGTTCTAAGGCAATTGGGAAAGTTTGACTAGGTGAAGTTAACTTGTTTTTTGTCCTCATCATCCTCCACTTTTTTCTCCTAAGAAAAGAATGTATGAGTTGTCCTTCCATCATCTATTATCTTTCCTAATTGATTTTGCCAATTCATGAGCTCCTAGACAGATTTGGAAACTGCTTTATGCACCTATGGGGGATTTGCATAGTTTTAGTAAGCCTGATTTTGACCAAATTTGAATGGCATCCTTATGCATTTGAATATCTCATGTAATTATTTATTATGGTAGCCTATTACTTCACAAGGTTGGCTATTGTACACTTATTCAATACAGATTAGTGTTCAGCTCCATATTCAGTCTCCTTTGTGTGTAATTTGCATGTGTAATTGACAATTTTTGTGAGTGTAATTGTTCTAACACCTGGGTTCAATTTCCACAGTTTATCTCTTTTTTTGGACTATGTATGCTATCATAAGAAAAGGACCACCCTAGAACCTTCTAGATGGGAGTGTTTCCCTTTGCATCTTTTATGTTTTCTCCGACATTGGGACCGTACTTTATGAAAAATCTCATTATGGGGTTTCCTTAAGCTCTTTTCCAAGCCTCTCATCAAGAAAATATTTTTGAGAAAACTTGGTTTTGTTCATCATTGTAAAAGTATTTGAATGACCGTCCAGTCAATATAGGTTTAACCTTTTTCTGTCCTAATTGGAATACCAACAGTAAAGAAGTATTCCTTCCCTAAAGGTTTGGAAAGCTCTCCTTTGTACACTTCTATCCTTTTTCGGGATCAAGAGACTACATATGAAAAAGAGACCACACTAGATTCTTCTTCCTATTTTCATACTCTCTAAAAATGAAAACACAATCGAGCATTTACTTTCTTGGGCTCACTAAAAATATATGAGATCATGTCATAATGGTTGTTAACACTCAAAATGTACCCAGGTTGCAAAGATAAATTCCAAAGGTAATAGAAAAAACCACTTCAGAAAGAAACTGGATTTTCTTTCCAAAGAGGGATCTCTCAAATAAAGATTTAACAAGGCCAGATATAAATCAACACTCGAAAATTATACAGGTGGTTGAAACGATACACATGATCATTGGGCAATGGAGTCACATATATACATAAATATATCACAAACACATATGCGTGAGATTTTATCAAAGGCAAGATAACCACTCAATCACAGTCATTCATTTAGTTTAGGTGGAACAGAAGAAATAATGAACAGTCCATCAATACAGAGCATAAGGATATGGATTCTATATTAACTTTAGTAGAAACATTTATAAAATATCTGAAACAATGATCATAGCATGGCCAATATGAATTCCAACCATTCAATACTATGTTTCAGATACGAAGAAAAAAAATGGAATGTAACACTGGAAAAAATGATCACAAAGGAGAGGAAATACAGACTGTAATGTAAGTAGCACAAGAATCTCTGATAACCCACATGCATTCAGCTTTGTTATTCAAAAATATATGTCTTCAAAAACATTCATCAACAAGATGGGTTCCAACCCCCATTACATAAAGTAAATGCAATTATATACATAAAATGATTTCTTCTTCCAAGAAGATTTATAACTGAATAATCTGCTTAATCAAAGTCTTGTAACTATATTCCTAACTACTAGAAATAAAATACTTTCTTTGATCCTAACAGATCATTTAATTAAAATCAACTCGGTAACAAGGCAGTTCCATAGCGCGCAACACCTGTTTTCATGAATGAAGAATATACTTTGTTTTTCCAAATCTTTCTACGGATCTCCATTGTTCCGCGCTTGGGATATTGTACTCAATCATTTCCTGAATAGACACCTCTAGCTCCATGTAGGCTTCATAAGGCACAATAGGCAACCCTCCCCTGATGATCAGAAATTTTTGCAATATCTCAAAATATTTTGTCATCTTATCTATGATGACCTTTCTCGTTAGCCCCTTTACCAAATCATCAAATTTAGAGTAATCCATACGGCTTTGCACTAACAGGCTGTGATAATGCTCTTGAGAAAACAGTCATCCCTCCTCATCCCAAAAGGAAGGAAGGCCATCTTCAAATAATTCTTTAAAATCTTGCTTGAAATCATTAATACGTGAGATCATTTCATCAGCCTTATTTTGTACTGTCTTCGTTAGATGATGTTTATGAATAAACCTTTTTGACCACAGTACCATTGCCACTCTATCTTTGACTCCTATATCTTGTAATTTTTTATATGTTAATGAATTTAAGAAATTCAATGCATTCTGAGCTGTGCCAAGGGGTTTCCTCTCCATGGTTTCATTTACTAACTTCGGTCTTTGATTGGCTAAATTGACCAATGTACTTTGATCATCAGTGAAGTTTAAATAATGCCTGAACTTAGTAATTTCCACGGACAACGTACCCCAGATTATGTGTTTAGCTCCCTGGAGAGGACCCTTTCCTATGTTCCTTTCTTTCAATTCATTAAACTTCTTTTGTAATTTATTTTTATCTTGTAATATCTTATTTTTTCTTTCAGTCACTTTGGTTAGCTCAGATCTAATTTTCTTGTTTTCCTCTTTTAACTCTCTTATCTCTTCATCCTTCAAACTGACTTGGGACATGGGCACTAGTAAGTCATCAATAGAAAAATCATTCAAAGGTTTTTCAATATTCACAATAGTCAAGTATTCATCATTGGGAGTCTAGCTCATTAGTTCCTCCATGATTTCTTTTTCTTCATTTTGGTCCCTTTTCAGCCATGAAATTTGTGCTATTAACTCGCTCTGTTCTTCTTCCCACTTATCATTTTCTTCATGTAACTTCACAGTCTTTCCTTTATACTCCATCATATCCTAATGAATCCTATCCTTCTCCTCCTATAATGTTAATAATTCTGATGACTGAACATGTTCTGTACTCGGGATTTTCAATCTCTTCTTCAGTACCTAGAGGGCATTGTCTTTTTCTTCTAGAAGTTTTTTGATTGCCTGGGTGCTACCTATTTCATTTCCTGAGCTTACGATGTCTGCTTGCAGCTTTTTTATTTGAATGGAATTAGCCTTGTTTTCAACCTTCTCATGTTTTAATTGAACTTCCAATTTGTCAGCCAAAACTTGTAACTTATTAATTCTTACCATAGCATGCAATAAATCTGAATAAATAATATCTCCCGTTTGTTTATGTAACTGTATTTTATCTGGTACACTGATTTTGTCTAATCTCACTTCCATTTCTGACACCTTCTTATCACTTACCATGGCCAATTTTAAAGTATTCTTTTCTACGTCCCGAGTAGAAACCAAGGAAGTCTTTGGATTATTCAAACTTCTCACCCGTGGGAGTAGATCCCTTGTTTCTTCTACAGACTGTCTTTGCTTTTCCATATAACTAGTCATGAACTCCTCTTCAGACTTAAAAACTGGACCTGATTCTGTATTATCTACACCTTCAAAAGAAAATTGACTCACCTGTACAGATTTCTTAGGAACCAAAGCAACTCTTTTCAATTCACCCGAAATTACTTCGCTTAGAATTTGATCATCTTGAGACAATTTGGCTTTCTTATGTGATATGTCCTCATCTATTTCCATACTTTCAATTTCATAAAGACTTATTTTAATTAAAATATTTGAACTATCTGGCATTTGAAATGCTGTAACTGATCTACTGCTTGTATTCTTGTTGGATCCTGGAATTTCCACAAAGTAAAACAGATTGGCTATTTCATTCAGACCTTCAACAATCTGATGGTCAAATGGCTTATTTTTCTTTGCTTGTTTTCTTAGAGAAATTATATGGTAAGGATCATAATTGATCCTTTGCTCTCTTTGGAAATCCATGCTTTCCAATAATTTCTTTACAAACACCAGAGCACCATTGTTTTTAAAAATAAAAGAACCAACTTTAAGAGAGAACTTGATATTGGAAGATTTCTTGAAAGCCCCGAAATGTTCTTCTTCTGCATTCAATCTCTATCTCATATATTCCAATGCAAAAATTTTGGGAGTAAGGAAAGCAGGCATCCTATAAGGCTCTCCAGTAAAACCATATATTCTCAAACTGTGAAGTCCTTATACAAGAACCAATCTCCAATCCTATCCTCAGGTGAGGATTGCATCATACTCTTCATTTCTTCCAATACTCGGGGTAACACTTCATCAAACAGCATCTTATATATCTCTGATATGATAGAATTTACAAATTCAAACATATTGATTTGACTGGGCAAATCTGAGGAGAATATAGTACTCAAGAACTGCAATTCATTTACATTCGAACATAGAAACATGTTCAGCAGATATGACTAAAACTTGAAAAACCTGACTTTTGAAAACTCAACCAATTGGAGATGTATAGCTTCTGCTAGATATTTGTCTAAACTGAAGACATGAACTGACTGAGACTCAGAATTAATTGAACTCATTTTTAATAAGAAGCCCAAGATGACTTCATTGACATGATAGTCACCATCTAAACCTAAGACCTGACAGACTAAAGACACAACCAATTGAAATTTCTCTCTAAAAATGTGAACATGATATGGAAAAAAGAGACCTTCCAGTGACTGACCTTCATTAATAATGCTAGACAAGAATTTGCATCAAACTTCAGTTTCACAATTCTGGTACACTTCAACTAAAAGAGACTCGTTCACAGGTTCACGACTGTCAAGGTAATTATTGGGCAAATTCAGGATTTCATGGATAGCCTTTGCATCAATTTTACACAGTATCCTAGACGTAGAATGACTTACAAAAATTCTCTCAAAGGATGAATAATTAACTGCACACCATTCGGCAAACTCAGGAAAATGTAAGGTTTGTTCAATGGCAAAATGATAGAGAAATGATTTACAAACATTTAAGACGTCATTTCCCTGTGAATTGTATCGCATAATCTTTCTTTGATAACAGATATACTTCCCACAGACAAGAACAAGTCATAGATTCCTTTATCTCTATCAACCAAGCACTCTTCTCTCTCGTCCAGAATTTGGTTAAATCCTTGTAAACCTTTCTCTTTATCCATAATATAGAAAATAAACGATAATTCTGTGGATAAATCTTGAGTATTTAGGACTTACCTGTTACTGTAACCGCATACACTCGAGGTTGAGTGTGAAAGGTGATAGCAGTCTTTTTCATTCGTCCCGGTACAATAAAAAATGATTCCTCAAGCAAGTCAACCCCACTTATATAGAAGCCCACTCTTGAGGCCTCCTTTAGCGGTTTCCCTCAAACTACTTTTCCTCACGGAATGCACCACAAACTGCCACGTGTACCACGGTTTCCATTTCGCTACCACTTTTCTTCTCCAACCATCGCGCAACTTCATCCTCCGAATCTAATGATGGCTGTCGATGCATTTTCACTTTAGTTTCCAGCCGTTGGATAAGACTCCACGTACCCATTCCGCTGAGCTCTCTTGTTTTAATGAACGTGCAAGTTTACAAAGAGGACTTCATATTGATCGTAGATTTCGGTGGCTTAGCTTTATGATCGCTGATCTCTGCATCTTGTTCAACTATCTCCGCATGTCCCTATGTTCCGTACATCTTCATAGAGAGGATATGTTACAAGACATCGATCTTCACTCCCTCGTTCTACACCATCGGATCATGTGATAATTTCATTTCTTATGCGCTCTTTATCATACTTTCACACCATCATATATTAACCAAAGTTTTCAAGCAACCATTATTTCTCTTTACCATGGTCTCTTCAACCCTTTGCTAGTTAGAGGTGTTAACAACGGTTTCTATAGGATCCACTACATATGATATTACAGTATGGAAACCGTTCCCCATTGGGTTTTCTTTGTTTAGATTATTCTGCAATGAGTCTTCCTTGGATCCTCTCGATCTCACTTTTTCAGTTACTTCCCTCAGTATTTTCCATTTGCAGTCATCTTCCCAGTATTAGAACTATGATCCCTCTCCCATGTGTCAGTTTCATTTGCTGCTAGGTTAGCTCTATAGTTATACTCTCAAGAAAGGAAGTTTGAGTCCCTCATACTCCCCTGCCCCTATTCCCCCATTCAGTGTGTCAGTCCCCAGATCGATCCACATATTTGGTTATCACCCTTGTGCTTCTAGTTAAGGACACATCATTTCCTTGATTAGTTGTAGGTCTCCCTTTGTTGAGGACAACAAATATATTCCATAGGATAGACCCAGAATTCCCTGTATCCTGGTTTCATCCACCTCATTGATGAGTTCCTTGGACCACTTTAGAGGAGTCATTAGTGCCTCTCGGGATGGTTGTGTCTCATGTGCTCAACTTCAACTACATCATCGCATCATTGAGATTCATATAGGGTATTGTTCCTTTCAATATTTGGTCAAAGACCCCAGTTGTCACTTGAATTTAGCACATTACTGAGTCGCTTACACAATTGCATGTGCCTTGTGATTTCCAGGCTGCGTTGGAGACATTTTTCAGAATCTTCGAGTATTGTGCTTCCATGTATCTCTAGTACTTGATGCTGCATATTTTACCATAGAGATTCTGACTCTCAATCGTTGAGTTCATATATATGTACACCTATATATTCAACAAAGCATCAATTGTGATGATATTTCATTCCATGTGAATGCCATTATTCCTATGTATCAGTTCTTCATATCAGCATTGTATTCAGCCTCTCATTGAGGGCACCATTATGTATTATCATTTGTATATATTGTATTATCATTTTAGCCTTGATCCCATTATTTATTCTTTTGACATTGTTATGAGCATGGGAATGCCCGCCTCTTCCATAAACATGTCACACATTATATGTATATCATCGATTTTTGAGGAACCATTAATAAAAATCCAAAAGCCATGGTGGCTTGAATGAGGAAGATCCACTTCTCTGTGGGTCTCTCCAGTCTCTCCACTATTCCCATGATCCTATGATGTCCATTGGCCATACGATGAGCTCCTGCCATCACACATCAGGGGGGAATATGTTAACAAAAAAAATGTTCACCTAGCTCTACATGGTATAAACCATATACACACATCATATCCCTACCATATTTCCTTTACTTTTGACCTTCACAATTGTATTTCCACAAAGAATGGTCCAAAACATTATTATTTACTATGGTTTACCCTCACTCTCTCCAAAAAAGGGTCAAACCCCCTCAAAAGGGTTCAAAAACCCTAAAAAGGGTGCAAAACCCCTAAAACAAAAGATAAAACCATAGGAAAATACCATGTGTAACCACATTGGGTAAATAAACCCTAGAACCATTCTATAAATACATTGTGAAGGGCTCTCCCAAAATACCCTTTTTCCCATTTTCATTTTGTGAGTACGCTCGGTAACCTTTTTCTCTCAGGAATTCACACACCTTTCCCACCATCCCATTTCCATACCATTCCCACTTAGTACATCGAGACATTCTCCATACCAACCTGGAAAACCAGCCTGTGCAGAGGCGGACCGCTTTCGAGACGGACACGGTGGCCCACTTTACAAGAAAGAAGGTATAACTTTTGTTTATTTGTATTTTATTTAGTTTATCCCTCGTATATATACTTTCTTTGTGTTATTAATCTTTTTTTGTTTTGTTTTAGTTCTCCATGAACTCTCCCTTACGATCCCATTGATGTAAGGTTGGTGCTTTTGCACGTAACAAGGGAGAAATCCCCATTACAAGTATGACCTTTACCTTTGAGAAATAATAATACCGATATCTTTCCCAATGGAAGTTTCTTTGACTTCTTGTCAAATTTTAACCATGTAAATTTTTTGTATTATTGAATGTCATTTCCTTATCTTGTTTTTCTATTGTTTTATTCTCTCCATGAAAACTTCTCTTTATGGGATCATGTTTTCTACAACAAGTGGTATTAGAGTGATGAAGAGCAAAGAGAAACCCAACAACATTTGTTTGGTCATGTTTTGGAAGAGGTTGTCACAAAGAACAAAGACCCGATCCAACAATAAAGGCATGTTTTGTTTTGGTATGTGCCACAAATGTGAGGCTCGATGACACAGTTTTTAAGCATTCACTTGGAGTTAATGTGCTTCCCAATGACAAAAGTTTACAAGTAATTGAATTCCACCTAGATTTAGTTCTTTGTGTATTCATACCAGCATAGATCCAAATCCTAGGCTCTATCAAGTCCCGAGAGGGATCAAATATTTGGAGGTGAAAACCTCTTTTTAAGTATTGCACTCAACTATCAGTTGTGATTCAAACCAAAAGACACATCTTTTTATTTAAGGTCGACACACAATATTTTATTATTAATATTTAATACTATTTATGACCGACGTATAATATTTTTTGTTATTTTTTATTTTGTTAGGAAATAACATTACAACATCTTCCCCATACATGGTTTAAACCATGTGCAAAGACCTCCTAAAATCATGGGTTGTTTAGGAGGCCTTGCACACGGTCTCAAAACCATTTGCAATGACCTCCTAAACCATGTAGAATAAATCCATGGGTTGTGTAGGAGGCCTTGCACATGGCTTTAAAACCATTTGCAAGGTCCTCCTAAACCATGTACAATAAAACCATGGGTTGTTTACAAGGCCTTGCACATGATTTTAAAACCATGTGCACCACCAACATTTTTTTTCAGATAACTCAATTTTTTATTTTTTATTATTTTGTTAATTAGTAACATTACAACATGTCCCTCATATTGTGTTGTTTTTAGGCTGATAATTAAATTTTTATTTTTTATTCTTTTGTTAGGTAGTAACATTACAACATCNTATATATATATATATAATAATTGTTATGGTATAATTTCAATAACCAAAAATTACAATTCAACTTCCAAGAAATGCATCCAAGAAAATGGACCACCATTAGCAAAACTTTTAAATAAAAATAAATATACCATCGTTAAATAAATCATTATAAATCATTTTTTTGTTTTTTTTATCGCTTTGTTAGGATATCTCTAGAATATAGAGGTATATTCAAAATCCATTATCACAAACTTTTAAATAAAAATAAATATACCATCGTTAAAAAATAATTATAAATCCTTTTTTGTTTTTGTTTCGCTTTGTTAGGATATCTCTAGAATATAGAGGTATCTTAAAAATCTATTATGGAAAACTTTTAAATAAAAATAAATATACCATCCGTTAAAAAAATAATTATAAATCCTTCTTTTTTTTGTATCGCTTTGTTAGGATATCTCTAGAATATAGAGGTATCTTCAAAATCCATTATCATAACGTATATGAACTACTGCTAACATCAAAATAAAATGGCCCTGGGTTTCTGCTAACTTCAAAGGAAAATAGAAATCTATTACGCACAGAGATCTAATATATCACCTGCAACAAAAAAAGGATGTACATGATGAGATCCGGATCATTATAAAATATGAAACAACATAACATTTCACAAGTATGATGTCGAAGAGAAGAACTAACTATTTTACATTTTTGAAGTAGAAAATCCAGTTAATGTCTGTACATTCCATCCAACAAAGACCATATTACAAAAAAATCACTAATTTAAATTTCCATAAAGAAGTGTTAGAGTTGCTAGAGTAAAGGCAGTCTTCAAAACCATTGGCTACTAATTTAAGTTTTCATTATTGCAATGAGATGAAAGGTAAACCTACATAAGAGGCTATGTAAAAAGGCACTCTATAATCCCATGGCCAAGGAAAAAAGGGAGAGCATGTTTTGGCCAAATTAAAATCAAACAAATAAAATTTCAAAAATTTCATTGTTAGTCGACTTGACAAAACAATCCTATGAAATTAAGTTGTAAAACTTGATTTAGAATGATACTAAATTGAAATTTTAGATAAACTAATACAAAGCCCAAATTCTAAGACAATATCTATTTGGTAGAGCTCTTAAAGTTTTACATAATTATTATACTTTTCAAGAACGATCTCAAAACTTCAATTCTGAAATCAGCATCCTTATAACAGTTGCTCCATCTATGTGTTTGGTTCCTGGTTGATTGCATTTCCATCTATCGCTTCTGCAAACCATTATATTCCCTTGCTTTAATTCACTACAATTTCACCTTTTATCCTATTCATTCACCAATTAATTATGTTTACATTCCTGTCACGAATACCATTCTTAATCCATTACATAAAATTCATCTAATCCATTTTATTCCAACTCTGGCATGAAGTTCTAGTAATTAATGATAATTTCCATGTCTCAGGTGTTTTATCTTACATCAATGTCTATTTTTTATGAAGGTCTCACATGTAAATCCATTTTCGAACTATTTTTATCATGCTATTTGATTAACTTTTTATAAGCTAATTATCTTATGCCTGGAGTGTATGGTTTCTAATTCAATGTTTCATGTAAATAAAGTGTTCTCAAGGGTTCTACATCATAAGTAAATAGAAGTAAAAAGTAAATCTTTATAGACGACCTCCTTTACATAAAAAACATTACATAATGTTACAAAATCTCCCTCATAATATTTATATCCGACATTTACATGAGGAACGTTACGTAACATTACAAGATCTCCCCCATACTAGGTTGTAGAGCGCCTCTTGGAGCAATCAATGTGGATGTGAAAGGTTAATTAATATAAAAGGAATGAGAGGATGCATGCTGATATATAATATAACTCCACAATTCTCGACATCACTGTATTAAAAGTCCCGATGTCTTAATTTTATATTCATTTCATTGTCATGAGGTCATATTGTGTTGTACAAGATCAACAATATGTAATTGTCGAGAAACCTAATATTTTTTGGTTTGTAATATTTCAATCCTATTTCATTTTGATTCGTTGTGTGCCTAGTACATTCAAAATAATAATGTTTTGCATGGAATTATTAGAGACATTCAAGGAAGTGAATACACAACCTACTAGAGAAAAGGCATCAAATATTCAAATCATGACTCCCATACAAAGATAAATTGTTATGGAGGAGAGAATTTATTAAAATCGTCTTATTCATTTTGTGCTTGCAAAAGTCAAAGGTTTCAAGGTTTAACTCTTGGCCAAAGTTATAACAATATAACAAGTGTAATACATTTATATAGGCCACGATATAAAACACAAAGCATAGGAATAGTTAAACTCCATTAGGGTCATGACCCCTTAGCCCCTCTCACTTCCCCTACTTGTAGAATCAAATCCCCCCATCTCTTATTCATTCTTCTTCACTTACAATTACTGGGGATATTTTTATTAAAAAAATCTACATGTTTACATAATTACATCATATTTAATTATTGGGGTAAAAAATAAGGTGTTCTATTTCATGGGACCCACATTAAATGGATATACAAGGTTATGTGAATTCAGATTAGGTAGAGGATGTAGAAAAAAAATCTACAAGTGGTATGTGTTTCTAATGTTTGGTGGAGTTGTGAATTGTATGGGAAACAAATCGGTTGTGGTCTATTTGGCCACTATAGAGGTAGAACATATGGAAACTACTCATGCATGTAAGGAGGTCGCTTAGCTTATGAAAATATGTCCATATGCAGAGCTAAGTCCAATATATATCATAATTCAATATGATAGTAACAATGTCACGTGTTTGGATATGAATCATACCTTTCATACAAATACAAATCATATTGACATATAGTACCATTTTATTCGGGACATGGTATATTATGAAAACGTGACAGTATAAAAATTCACAAATGCAGACACGTTGACAAAATTGGTGAGCATAGGTAAATTCAAGTGGTGACAAATGAGTATATGGGCCTTATGACCCTCAAAAGTTATCTTGCAATTTGATGCACTCTCCCTTATACTCTTGCAAGGTATATCACAAGTGGGAGAATGTTGGGACATTTGTGAAAAACATTGCAACACCCCAATTTTTACCCCAATATGTAAATATGATGTAATTATGTAAAGGCTAGAAGCTATACATGAATGGTCTAGGATGACCAAATATATTGTAAATGTATTTATTTGATTTTTAATATAAAATTCATTGACAACTACAAGTGAAGAGGGATGAAAAAGATATGGGTGGCTATGATTCCACAATTGGGAGAAGTGAGAGGGGATAAGGGGTAATGGCCCTCGCTAATGTCTGTAGTCCTCGTTAACCATTTTTACCCAAATTTATTTAACTATAGTTTTGTATCATTTAAATAATTATGGGATTAGTTATCCTAACCGAGATTAAAAAAGGAAAGTTCTCACTTTTGGGGAAGCCAATTGTTAAGCCATAGTCATCCATATATCTTATTATAAAATCATTCAATCATCATTCATTCATTCCATCATTCAAGGAGTGAGAAGATCCATGCTATGGAAATTTTAGTTGAGGAGACAAATAAATTTTGGTGTTTTCATATTCTATCACTCGAGCCCATTCTAATAAAGAAAAACCCAGCTACCCTTATAAAACGGTGCCCAAATATTAAGCAACCTGGCTTGTAGTATGACATTCTTGGAGCCTTGTCACAAAGAATCCTTAGGCAGTCTCAAATATAGGGCCAAAAGGGGAAGGATACATCTTGAGGGACAACATTGCAGAGAAGGAGGTACCTTCTCTAACATTGTACATGTTGATGGGGAATGAGTGAGAGGTTGGACTGAGTTGTGCATGGGGTTATTTTCACCACTTTGATAGACGATGTTGAATAATGTAAATTTGTAAGATATTCTTATTGTAATTCAATTGTATTACTGTTGTACCTCCTTTAAGATATTTTATTGATGTACTTGGTCAAGTAAAAGTATTGTAAGAGCAATGTACCCCTTTCATTGTAATTCGGGTTAATAGTTCCCACAAGAAATATTATATAAATGTTATTTTGAGTCTCGCTAGACAAGCCAACCTTGTAAGAGCAATAAGTTAATCCCAGTTAGGTAAAAAGGTCACTCACTTAATGAGTATAAATAGAGAGGGCACACCTCTCATCTAGACATACACTCAACTCAATAAAGTGCACAAGAGAGAGAGAGAGAGAGAGAGAGAGAGAGAGAGAGAGAGAGGTTCATTGGATAAAAGAAGTAATTGTTAGTATTTTTGGGTTTATCTTATCTTGGTTTGGAATTGTTATTATTTACAGAATCTATACTAAAGAATTTGCTAGGTTTTTTCCCTACTGTTTCCTAGATGAAAATATGTGTGTATATTTTTTTGTTGTGCTTATCTTTCGTTTAATGATATTATTTCTTATGGTTATAATGAAATAGTGCTAAATTTTTGAAGATCTAATATAACCATTAATATTCTAGCATGGTATCAGATCCATCTTGAAAGAAGAATTTGTGCAGTTGTCACTAACATAAGTTGGAAACTAGGGATCCTTGTTTTTTGTCTTCCCCTCCATAGATCAAGCTCAATTTTCGCATCATTTAACTTCCCATAGAAGGTCACATCTTTCTATGGAGGAAGATTTCAGTTTTGTGGTTTTTCATTTTTGACCTAAAAATTGTTGTGGGCAAGAACAAGGACTCCACACGTTGGGACTTTCTATCCACCAATTGATTTCAACCCATACATTACCCAACTCACCTTAGGATGGAGCATTTTTATGTGGAGGTATAATTTAAATATGAGGATTTTCATTTTTGGCCCTATGATTACTGTTGGGGGGAAACTAGGGCATTAGGTATTTTGTAGTTTCGTCCACAAATTTGGAAAAAGGAGTACATTGCTCAACATGCCTTGAGGAGGCGCATCTCTCTCTCTCTCTCTCTCTCTCTCTCTCTCTCTCTCTCTTTATCTATCTCTCTCCAATCAATTTTGCAAGTTACCATTGTTGAAAATTAGGGTTTTTCTATCAAACCCTAGGTCATCCAGAATATTTTTTCTAGAAATAAATTGAAGCAAGTATCTATATGAAGATCTCTCATTGGTAAACACTATTCTCTCTATTTTCATTTGAGGTTCTCATTTTATTAAGATGAAAAATAGTACCAATCTTGAGGACAAGCTTGAAGGAGTTGAGAAATTTTGAGCATGGATGCACAAACTACTTCTCATAATAGAACATGATTTGGAAACTATGGCAAAGGACAAATTGCAGATCCAGAGGTAGATGAAGACAAAGATAATCATAAGAAGATCTTGGTCAAATCCAAGAGCATAACTACCAATTCCATCAAGGACAACTTGATCTGACATGTATCATCCTTGAATACTCCCAAGGATATGTTTGGTGCTTTGACCAGCTTGTATGAAGGAGGGAACACCAATAGGAAGATGACCTTGAGGACTCAACTCAAGGGTGTGAAGAAGTAGAATTCAGAAATCATACAATCCTACTTCAAAAGGGTCTCCCAGATCGATGAATAACTAGAAGCTATTATAGACACTGTTGAAGAAGCATAAGTGGTGATGACTGTAACATTGAATGGTCTCCCAAGATCATGGGAATCATTCATTCAAGGAATTTTTCTAGAAGGAAGATCACCAAATTTATTAAGCTATGAGAGGAATGGAATCAAGAGGAAGCTCGATTGAGAGCCAAAGAAGAGAACATGGGTGAAGATGACAATAAATCCATAACAACTCATGTCAAGAAGTGAAAGACAAAAAAGAAGCAACATTCTCACACGAATCCTATAAGAACTCAAAATAAGGACTACTCACAGTTCATATGTTTCACTTACGATGAGAAAGGAAATTTTGCAAGAGATTTACCCAAAAAGAAATGAAATAATAAGAGATATCATGTTCACACTACAAAAGATGATAAACCAGTTAAGACGAGAGAAAGGGAAGATTCATTAAGTGATGAGGAATATGTAGTTTCATCTAGAAGGATTCACCTCACAAGATGAATATCATGCTCTATGGAGGAACCTATTATACATTTCAACATTGGCTAAAAACGGGTGCAAACGTGAATGAATAATAAGGGACACATATTTTTTGCACTGGTAGAAACGTCCAAGTGATGTATGGTGTAGAAGAATTGCTTAGCATTTCCGATCATGAGCAATATAGGAACAGGTCCTCCTAATCATATCATGAAGTAGATCACGTTGTCAAAGACTCCAGTAGTTCTTGCATGAATATAGAGACACAGAGTGATCCTACCAAAAAAACAAAGATAAGTATTTGAATTGTCATTTTCTATATATCTAATTGCTTAAATGATATTGTTTAGTTGTGTACATATTTATGTTCCTAGATTTAGGAGGTGTATTATGCATGTTAGAGTGCTTGCATTGATGAACAATATACTAATAATATGCATGTGATGGGTAAGTACCCTATGGTGCTACTCAACATTCCATTGTTTCTTATCTAGAATGAAACCTTTTTGTGGAGATGTTGGAAGAAATGCACACTCTTAATTATGTTATGGTAGAGATGGAAGTAATCTAGAAAATTAACATATGTATACATGACATGGATAAATGTTCTGTTGAAGCATTGGCTAAGGTGGTTGCATAACTGTGTGATTTATTGTTGGGTTCCAGAATTGTCTTTTATAATGATTTTATTTACATTAATTTTCAACCTATTTACCGTAATTTAATACATCTATGTTCGATAAGGCTATATTTTACTTTTTTTTATTAATTAAATATCGTAAATCTAAAGTGAGCCTAATATATTATTTTAATGTATTAAATGCAATAATTGTGTAAGTTGTAAGTATTTTGGTACTCCATCCCGCCTTTCTTCTGATCATGAGTTCTGCACTGGATTTGATTGCATTGGTTCACTAAGTTTGGCTTGCCTTTGTCTTTTGGATCTTGTTTATCCTATGATATCTTCGCCTTCCACTTCTCGTTAGTCCTGGCAAACCTACATGTGAAAATCAAAACCAGGGATTGATGATAAGTTTGCAACAATATAAATAAAAATAGATGAAATATTAAAAAAAGGATTATTATTAACATACTAATCTTTTTAAAACATAATTTTTTTAAATCCGAAATAAAACAAATTAATATAAAACAAAATTGAAAACATCCATAAAATAAAATATTTTAAATGTTTTAAGTGGAAATGTATTAAGCATGGAAATTACATAAATATTTAAAAACATTGGTTCCATTATCCATAAAAGGAAGGTGCACATTTCATTTACTTTCCATAGCCTACATTTGATTAAACAAACAAAATCATTAAACCAATATACTATGTATGGCACTTGCTTTCACTTTATCATATAAATAGAACTTTATTTCACTTTATAATATGGATGGAACTTATAAATTATTTTGTTTGGTTTTCACAAAACTTTGATTAATATGTAATTTATTTATTTTTACGCATGAGATCATGTGAAATGGAAGGAGTGTGCGTATCATGAGGATGGGAAGGAAGAAGATTGGTAAAATCCAACATACAACCAATCAAACCCAGCCACAATGTGAAGCTAGCACCCAGCAGTCAATTTGGAAAACAAACTAGTAGAAAATCTGCTAAGAATCCGGATTTATGAACAAATTCTAGTTACAGGTCATTCAGACTCTCATCCAGATGCCCATTCTAAACACGTGTTTTTAACAGACAACAGATTTTCAAGCTATATTTTTGAACAAATAGAGGTGAAATTGAACATTCCAGCACATGGTTTTTGTGTAGAATAGGCCTATTTAGGTCACCACGCAAAATTTTGCGAAAATTCAAAGTCATTTGGGATAAAATTGTGGTTCTCTGAAACCAACTTTTCCAGAAAAGGTGGTTGGTCATTTTCTAAATTTAGAACTAGTTGTAACAACTCAGGAAATTGGGGGATTCGACTCTATCCTTCCCCACTAGGTTTTTCATGTATAAATTAGACCCTAGAGGTTTGGATATGGGTTTCTATTGTACAAATCCATTTTTGATAATATGGAATTCTTGCTCCTGGTTCAAATTCGTTTTTATGCATTGGTGACTGATTAGTTCGTGAATGTGAAGCCACTATCACCTGAGAGGGCCCCTCAATGACAAGTGTGCACTTCTTTGTGTGCAAGATCGATCTCATTCAACCATGTTTGTGTTTGTTATCTATGTAATTTTGTTTCTATATTTTAATTTTATTAATTCTAGTTTATGCTCTATCATTTAATTTTTTCCATTACGTTTCTTCCTATTTAATGTCTTTCCTTTGCATTTTTGTCCATATTGTTTATACTCTATCATTTTCCTTTTGCATTCCTGCTCATTTACCTTTTCTATTTTCCCTTTCACATTCCTATTCAAGTATATTACATTTTCTCCTTTTCCATCTTCTTTAATTCATGAATCTCAATCACATTCCCGTCATCAGTTCAAGAGGTAAATTTCGGGAGCCTAGTGTGAGCAAACCATAAGGAATATTGGGAAATGGTTCGAAAGTCACTTCCCAAATGGACCCATTTACCCTTAATCATGGGTAGTTTACAAAAATTCTTAACAGATAGGGAGAAAAACTTTGTTGAACAGACCTATGCACATTTCCCATTTGCATTTAATTTCATTATTGTGTATTTTTTGTCATCTCTTTCGTGGCAGTTAGTATAGTTTCTTTTATAATTTGTTTATGTGATTTAGTTTCTTGTCATCATTCATTTCATTGTTTCCTGTAGTGTATGTCATATTATGATGTTGTGATGTTAATGTAGTTTCATTTCCAGTCTTTAAATCAAATAACCGGTTCCCTCATAGCTTATTTTTAGTTTCCTTCCCAGTTTTACAGTTTGTTTCCTAGTTTTATATTGATAATCAGACAAAGTAGTTTGCTTTAATATATAAGATTCCATTTATAGTAGGTTCAGTTCTGTTCATTCTCATTTTTTTATAAATTCACTTGGTTTATATCTTAGCTTATTTAATAATGCAATAAATAATAATTTCTTTATGATCATGAATTAGCTTAACTCATTTTATTGGCATTTCAATTACCGAATAAGTCTACTCACTGTTCTTTTTGCATTCTGTTATCATGTGCACGAAATTAGCTGATCCTTAGATCATTTAGGTTATTTTTCACTATTTTCTCTATACATACTGTCATTTAGACAACTTGTCCAGCCCATCATTTAGACCTATATTCTAGTCTGTCATCCAGCTCGTTGTTCAACCTTTAGTATTCCTAATTCGTTTTAAGTCTGTTTTAAATCTGTGTTTCTTTAGCTTTTGAATTATGTTTTTACTGTGGTAATTAGATACTGGTTATGCTTATCATTAGGACCATAGGTTAGGTTGTTTAAAGTATTTATTAATTTTTCTTCCTATCTTTCACCTCCTTTCACCTTAATATGTTTTGAGTTATACGATGTTATGTTTCTCTTGTTTCTGATTTCCTTCTTCAATACTGTTGTAATGTTAACTGTAGTTTTAAATGCAAGTTTAATTTAGAACAGTTTCAATTATAAGTAAGAATTCATTTTAACATTGAATTGAACAGTGAATTTTATGCTAATATAAAACTTATTAAAACTCATGTTAATGAAATCTATTAATTTGATAAAAGCATTGAAATATTAAATGAGAAATCAATTGTCAAGTTCACTTTCTGTCACATATTCTGTTTTCTGTTTACTTAATTTAGTTTCTGAGTCATATTAGAATGAGTGGTTTTATTTAAAGGAAGGATTGTATTGAAGTCATTTTGAACATTATTTCATCTTTGCAATTATGTTAAAACTTGAAATTTGAATGCTTTGTGGATTTTAGATTTGATTGTATTTAGTTAGCATGAGGATATTAAGTATGAATTGAATTAATGATCACTAGATTAAGAATCTTAGTATTAAGCATTTCAAGTTCATAGATCAGTTGTTTATTAGATTAGATTTGTTAAACTAGTTTGCTTACATTAGTTTATGATTCCTCGCAAAGTATTTGTTTACACTTGGTCCTTAGATTAGAGTTTCAACCTGCTTTATACGATTGCATAGAGTTTGATAACTAGAGTAGGATAGTTAGTGTTGGAGACATTTACCATCATACTCACTCTTTCGGTCAAATTGGCCTAGTTAAACCACTATCCTAAGTTTAATTGACATCAGTGGAGCATTAATTACCATCATCCCAGTCACTCCCACGCCTACCTACATTCAAGGAGGCTAACTTAGCCTTCTCCTACAGTCAAGGAGGCTAACTGGAGCACTCCAGGGGTGATCTGTGTGAAATTAATGCACCTAACTACTAATTGGTGGTTACAATCAGTTATAGTCAGTTAAGGCGCCTCCATTCAAAAAAATATATTATTTAATGATTATTTTATTATTATTTAATGAACTGAAGTTAACAAGACGCCTCCACCAACTTCTGATGGTCAGTTCAGCTTCAGTTAACCTCATCAAGGTTCATTGGATTCATGCAGGACTAGCACTTGATGGTTGGATTGCTATGACATGTGTTTGATCTCCTTCAGTTAAGATTTAGTCATTTATTACACTCCAACTTCAGTTAGGGTTTGGTGAGTCAATTAGGGTTTTGGTCAAGTGGTTAACTGAGTGAGATTGCATGGAAAAGAGTCAGTTAAGCTAGACTCACTCACTGAATTTTAATTGTCCCTTAGGTATTTGAATTCTTCATGGAGTTAAGCCATTGCTATGCATGGAAATTGTAATCCTTTATTGTTTATAAAATATACAGAGAGGATACCTATTTTGTATCCAGTTATTTCCAATTCATGAGTATTTGTTAATTATTCTTTGATGATTTTGATTCCTAGTTCCTAGATCATGTGCAAGAATTAATATGGTATCAGAGCTCACGGCGGGACGAAGATCAATCTCTCAAGAACAAGCTTCTGACAGATTTCTCCATGAGAAGTGAGCAATAGCTCAAAAATCCGGCATTGCACTAGAATCCCAGGCTTACCACTCAATATCCCAAGTAAAGAACTTGTTGATCAAGCTTGCTTGATTGACTATGCTGGGTGTGATGAAAGCCTAGAATGTGCAGGCTGCCCGACCTTACGGTGCCCCTTTTGTTTTGATTTGTAGGTTTTATCAGGTACAACTTCGAATGGACTCATCAATCCCTCTTCTCACCCCATTAACAAGCTATTCGGAATGGAAGTTGAAGATGATTGCATCTCTGAAGAGACGAGGTCTTTATGAGGTGTCTATTGGACTTGGAAGAGAGTCTTATGAGAATGAGAATGACTGGCTAAATTATAATGATAGAGCTGTTGGAACAATATGTCTGGCGCTTGATGATAGCTTGTACTACCTTAATCTTGGTTCTACTGAATAACCAAAGGATCTCTGGACAAAATTGGACAGAACCTTTGGCAAGCACAATGAGGATTATAATAGTACTTTGGAGATCACAGCCAGCACCACAAGAGTTATTTATTCAAAATTCTCATCCTCTACTCTCTCTGATGAAGTTGTTCAAGATGAAGATGAAGCAGAATCTTCTACACAGTCAATTCGAATTGAAGAAAGTCTCCATGAAGTGACTCCTTCTCCTGATGCTCCGGAAGTTCATGAGATCTCTGATATCTCATCTTCTCATATTGATGAAACAGAAGAAGACATTCAAATCTCTGATATTGAAGAAAAATGTTGCTACACTTCCATGTAAACATTCACCGGTGATTTTCCTTTGAATTCTGTGCAAAATTTACCAGTAATTGCTTCCGAAAGTGAAGAGAAATTTGAATTTTCTTCCTCGAATGTTGCTGCTGGTGTGCAAATATGTGATACCTTGGATATTTTGGAAGAAATATCAGATTACCAGAGTGATCCATTCACTCCCCATGATCTAGATCTTCCAGCAAATTCGTGCAGGATTGCATGCACCAAAATTCAGAATTTTGAAGAAGAAGAAAACTGTGCATCTACCGTCTCGGTTGACCATAATTTTGGATCTGATATGAACCTTATTGGATATGATATGATCTTATTTGGATCTGATCTGATATTGATTGGTTCAAAATTTCAGGTTCATAAACCTTCAGTACTGCTTGTAGCTGTTCTCATCAATGGTGTGAAGAAACAAGTACCGCAAGTCTCCTACAAAACTGCTGCTGGGGATTTGATTTCATTTCACAGTTTTGGATCTGTTGTGAACTTATTTAGATATAATTTACATTCTGATCTGATATTATTTTTTTCATATTTTAAAATTCAAGATCTTTCAGCCATGCTTCTAGCTGCTCTCACCAATTTCGGTATGAAAAATCAAGTACCGCAGTTCTTCTTCAATTTTACTGCTGAGGATTTGGTGTTAGTTTCCTCTTATGAGGTTGCTGATATTTTATTTTGTGAATCATTAGATATTTATGGAGCTATATCAGATTATGGAGCTCAAGCATTCGCTCTCCAGAGTCCCAGGGATTCTCTACCTTTGGTCACAAGCTCATCTCCTCACAGAACTAGTAAAGAGGAAGACATTCCGCATCCGCATGGACACTTGCTCCTAAGATTTGGGGCTGATTTTACCACTCATGGTTTTCTGTTCAAGGCTGCAACATATCAGTTTCTTGAGTGTTCCACACATGGTTTGAATCCTTAAGAACCTTTTCTCTCTCTTCAGATGATTTCAGTTGCTCTACATGGGTACAGTTTTCACCATGCAACTGCTTATATTTCTGATTCAGTTGAGTGCATTGTTATTCTTCCAAAGTGGAAGATTCCTCCAGACATATTCATTTAGTTTGGATTTAGAGGTTCACATGCACAGTCTCAGGATGTTGCTGCATAGAAGAACCAATTCTTGATTTACTGCTTAGTTTGAAGGGGGGTATTTTTCCCATGAGATTTTTCCCATTTCCTTGGTTATATTAAGCAGTTACTCTATTGTACAGGGTGACCTATGGCCTTTTTTTCCAGGGCCCTATAATTTTATTCATCTATGTTTTCTAACTCTTCCTGAGTATAGCTTAAGGGGGGGTGTTGGAGACATTTACCATCATACTCACTTTTTCGGTCAAATTGGCCTAGTTAAACCATTATCCTAAGTTTAATTGACATCAGTGGAGCATTAATTACCATCATCCCAGTCACTCCCACGCCTACCTACAGTCAAGGAGGCTAACTGGAGCACTCCAGGGGTGATCTGTGTGACATTAATGCACCTAACTGCTAACTGGTGGTTACAATCAGTTCAACCAATCAGTTACAGTCAGTTAAGGTGCCTCCATTCATTAAATATATTATTTAATGATTATTTTATTATTATTTAATGAACTGGAGTCAACAAGGTGCCTCCACCCACTTCTGATGGTCAGTTCAGCTTCAGTTAACCTCATCAAGGTTCATTGGAGTCATGCAGGACTAGCACTTGATGGTTGGATTGCTATGACATGTGTTTGATCTCCTTCAGTTGAGATTTAGTCATTTATTACACTCCAACTTCAATTAGGGTTTGGTGAGTCAATTAGGGTTTTGGTCAAGTGGTTAACTGAGTGAGATTGCATGGAAAAGAGTCAGTTAAGCTAGACTCACTCACTGAATTCGAATTGTCCCTTAGGTATTCAAATTCTTCATGGAGTTAAGCCATTGCTATGCATGGAAATTGTAATCCTTTATTGCTTATAAAATATACAGAGAGGATACCTATTTTGTATCCAGTTATTTCCAATTCATGAGTATTTGTTAATTATTCTTTGATGATTTTGATTCCTAGTTCCTAGATCATGTGCAAGAATTAATAGTTAGTTAGTTTTCTCTTTTGAAAATATAGAGTAGTTTCTCTCATAGAATAGATAGATTAATTTCCCTTTTCACTTGTACCATAATTTCCTATTTTACAGTAATTAGTTTCATATTTTCTTTTGTAATTAATTTTATTGTTTTATTTCGTAGTTAATTGCATGGTTAAGTAGATTCTCATCCATGCATAAGCATATAATTCATGCATTCATGAAATAGTTTAGTTGATTTGTTGCCTATTTTGAATAGTTAAATTTATTTTCATTAGATTAGATTGCTTTCGGACCAAGTGACCGCTTTCCTAGATTAGTTGTTGCAATTTCATTTCATAGAATAGATTAGCATAGTAGTAGACTAGATTTGAATTATAGTTGTTAAATAGTTTCCTTGCTTTCATAAGAATAGATTGGATTCATGCATTTAACTCATGATAGTCATACATGTAGTTTAACATCATGTAGTTGCATGATTAGTGCATTTGCATATAGTTAGATTATATTAGAATAAGATTTAATCCTGCACATATAGTGTTTGCATCTCACAAGATGCCTTCCCAGGTTGACAAATTAAGTGTTGAATTAGATATCATATATTTTACCCAACATTTATGCATTATCATTGTAATGCCAATATGAAATGTTATGATTATGAAATTTTACTAATTGAGTGATTGAATTTGGCTTGTAGGAAATGTCGTGTGCTGTCACCTATAAGAGAAGAATGGCGAGACTTGTTCCGAAGAAGAAGTGACGATGATTCAACTATGGCATTATAGAGGATTTACAAACTCAAGCATACTAGAAATGTACGAAGTGAGGTTTCTCTCAATAAGGATTCAACTATAACAAGGCATTTCTCTAGTGGTGGATATTACACTAGATATATGGCGTAATCAAATTAGAAGTGTATATTGAGCAACATCTAGGACTGGGGACTCTCTACCGAGAATCACATGTGTGCATATTGAAGAAGGCCATTTGTACAGGATGATAATGAACCCATGGGATAGTATGCAATGGAATACAGTTACATGATGAGCTTGAGGATCACCTAGAGTAATGAGACCTCGATGTTTTCTATAATGTTGAAGATGAGGAGCTCATGGATGGGTGCAAGAGGAAATTGCAATTCGATATCTTGGTATCCAATGAAATTGAGAGATGACATATATGTATATACCAAAAATATCATCAATATAGAAGTATACCAGTTAATCCAGTGTAAAATTTCTAGATGCAAAGATGCAGAGGGAGCATGAAATCTCTACTTCAAAGGGATTGAATATAGCACAAATTGCAGAGACAGATTGAGAGACATTATCACTTAGCCTCTATCCATGCAAAGGGTTGTTTTCCTTAGTATATCAGGGATATGCTTAGGGTGACACCAGATGTCTCCCCTCATGAAGAGGAAGTATATGTGGAGCAATGTGGAATTGGCACCTAGGACATGGTATGACAATATATAAAAAAATAATATACCAAGTCCCAGAAATAACATAAAAATAAGAGAAATAGATGAAAATAGAGTAATCCATGCCTTAATAATGAATAATATAGTATAATAACAATCCTCTTTGAGGGAGGAACCTCCTTACACAATGTGCTTGTGTAACCAAGATAAGACAATATCCAATGATGACTAAAATGAGAATATATCCTTCCTATATATAGGAGAAAAAGGTGTACAATAACAACTAATAGACCCACTATTAGACCCAATCCAACATAAATAATATGTAATGTTCCACAATATAGGGGGTAATGCGCTACACTATATTGGGTGATGTTCCATCTTTAAGGGATTAACATCCCCCTCCCCTTAAAAAAGTGTTTCCCTCGACGCTGAAGTAGTTATGGATGTTGTTGTATAAAGGACTCATCTTCCCATGTTGAATCTTGCGAATGTAAGTTCTTCCACTTAATGCGATACTATGGAATTGATCAATTCCGAAGATGTCTAGTTCTTATTTCAGTGATTTCTTCAAGCTCCAAGATGATTTTTCCTCCCTTGTCAAGTTCTAGTAATATCCTTTGAACTGGTAGCTTCTCATTGATTACCTTCTTCAAACAAGAAACATGGAAAAGTGTATGGACTCAAAGTCATGAGAATTAGTCTTTTGAGGGTGGTTTCTTTAAAACCACCCTCCCAAAACTCATGAGAATTAGACTTTTGGGGGCGGTTTTTAGAACCCCCCCCCCAAAACAAGTCATGATAATTATTACGAAGAAAACTTCCTATGGCTTGGGGTGTACCACAGCAGACCGAGAAACTGCATAAATAAATCCCTTCCCAATATGCAAGAGAAATACAACATCTAACACTAAAGGATCTCGAAACATACCTTATTCTGGACAGTTGTAGTAGATCCCCGTTGAGCTTTTTCCAATCCCGCTTGCTTTAGAAATTTACTCTCAACAACAGTAAACCAGGAAAGCATGCTATATAATATAGTGTTAGGCCTACTATAGAATATATAATCAATAATGTATAAGCAATCAAACACATCCATGGATTTAATATTCATTTAAATGCACATCATTGGATAGGAAAAGATATTTCTATTAAGTAAATTAGAGATTACATAAGTGAAAACCTCTATCGGCATGTCTGTGAACCGGAGAAACTGAGTCCTCCACCTAGGCCTCCACCACCTCAATCCTCCATCTCTAGATAGCAAGCTCACAAGAAAAGGAAAGCTTGGAAAGAACACAAAGTGATCTAAGGGACAAAGGGATGCAGACTCAAGTATAAGCAAGCTACGACAACAATGGACTATAGTTTTCTTGCTCTTCAATTCCTCTTATTCAATGTATCCAAAGGGTTCCTTATATATTGCTTCAATGAGGTAATGGAAGGTAAAATCCGAGCGATCTCGAGGCATATGGAACGCCAAGAGATAAGTGACTCGGATCCACATCAAGGAAAACTCCAAAAATATTTGGCCTTTTGCACACATCCCTATGTATGCATGTTTAAGGGTAATATCCACGTATATACGTGAGAAAGGGATTAAAAGTCACATACAACAAATAATAGTTGTTTTTAGGGATGATATTGTAAACATCAAAGGTACAAAAATAGTCCATGGCGTCCAAAGAGTCTGTAGAGGGACAGGGAAGGACATAAAAGTGTGATCAACCATGTGTGGTAAAATCAGCTGTAACAGATGCCCCCTAATGTGTGGGGTTAGAGGGGTAACATGATGGAAAAAATACATTATAAATACATCCCATAAGTGGAGTGATGAAGAACCAGGTGTAAGAACTAGCCATCCAACAGTATAGTACAATAATCAATCTTTGCATATGACTACAAATACATATAGCAGTCCGAGATACATAAGAGTACAATGGCCATTAATAGGCATGATATACAAAATGTGACATGTGTGGTCATCGCCACATACAATATATAATAGATCAGAATGTCCATAATGAATATATACAAAGGATCGAGATCTCCATGAAAACAGAAGATACACAATGGATCAAGATCTCCATAATGGCTAAAGATATCTAACATATACTGGAATCAAGTCACGAGAGTTGAAATCTCATGAACATTGGCATGATCAAGGAGGTAGCATATATGAAATGCCACCAATATGGAAAGTCTTCTACACAAACCGCTACAAGTATATTTCCTACTATGTGAATAGAGGTGTCAAGGTCAAACATAGTAGTCCATTGTCTGATTATCAGTCATTGATGTATATCGTTAACAGACTCGAGATCACCCACCAATAATGAAAATGGGAATCAAGGTACTAGAGTGCAATTTAACAAGTGTGAATAAATATGTTGAGGTTGAACACTTGGAAGCATCCATCGATCAGGGGACATTAATGTATTCACAAAACTATCGATGGCAAGAGAACATACCACTGATGACTGTAAATCTCAAGGCACTCAAATGACTCTAGAATCCTATCCCAAAATAAATGATTTGAAGTCGATGGGATGGAATCCGTTGGAAGGAGGGAATTAAGGCATGCCCCATCAACCAACACAAGGTACTCAAAAATGTTGTATAATGTGGAAGGACTCAAACAAGATGTGCACAAACCAGTAATAGTACCAGGAATGGCCAACATGTAAAGTCAAGACAACTGAAGAATTGTCGACTCAGGTTTCAACTTCCTTCGAACAAGAGCATAAAGGCGAATGGTGACTGAATGTAGGAAGCATAGACTCGATAGACAAAACTGGGACATCTCTGCGAGACAGGAGGTATCAATAGATACTCCATAGAGATTAAAAGCTTAACCAATCGGTGGAGGTAAACTTAGAAAAATGAGTACAACTCCTAAAGTCAAACTACTAACCCAACCAATGGATGTGATACACAGTGCTTTGTTTAAAGGAAACATGATTCGACTGCTGCCAAAGATAACATCTTTTCCTCTACGGCTTTTGTACTTTTTCAGATATTTTGAAAATATTGAAAAATAATAAAGGTTCTTTATAGTTACAAAGTCAAGGGGAAAACAAACTAGTTCCAAGTAGCGAAACATACCTGTGCTCAATGCAAGGAAACATGTGGAGGATAATGACACTTGGGGTAAAGTCCCCTCCCGGTAAAAAAATGGGGAATCAAGATGCAAAAGATATATAAAAAGGCTCTGCTTGGATGGACATGAGACAAGCTTGGGCTATATGGCTGAAAATCAAAGTCAGGGAAGTTGGCATAAGGCTCAATAAGGAAAGGAAAACTCATGATAATGCAATTACAACTTGACATATAGAAGGGAGTCCCAAGGAAATGGCGAGCATAAAGGTCAAGAGGAGTATGAAGCTCTTTCTCAAAGTCATGGAGGTACTATACAAAGGACTCCCACACCCTAAAGGAGAAATGTCGGCATGGGCACCAAATGCAAAACAGGATCTAACTAGAGTACCCATGTATGGTAAAGCTTTACCATTCACAGCATGTCACTTCTAAAAACAACAAGAAGGTTCAGTGACAAGATGGAATGGGTTCATACCTAAGGTTAAAATGAAATGGTCATAAGGTTATGTAAAGTGAAAATGGATGTGAAACCTAACCTATATGCGAGTTTAGACATAATACCTGCAGTAGGCACGAACAGATCAAATCCACGGTCAAACCACACTCAAAACGGATTCCTACAACATCAAATTAGTTCAAACGGTACAAAACAGTAAAAAGCTATAGAAAGTGGGTAAAAATTTCAAAAAAATTCTATAAATAGTAAAAAATTTAAAATTTTTCATACCATTTGAAATTTTTACCCAACATAGTGCATTTGAGCTCAGAACTTCAGAAGCGAATTCCGGGAGCATCGTCCAGCGGAATCTCTGCCCGTTTGATCCAGGTAGATTCTCATGCCCTCCTCTTTCATGTTGATGCATTTTTTTTGAAATTTCATGGTTTATTTGATTTTTTAAGCCATCCAAACTTGTGCATTTTGGCCCATGTAGAAATCAGGCCTTTTTCTGTGTATAGGGCTTGCCATACACAAAAAATGCACCGAAAGCCGCATACATACGCAGTTGTTTTGAGAACAGTCACGTACAGGGATACAAATAAGGTTTTAAAGGGCAAAGGCT
Organism: Pseudotsuga menziesii; assembly: GCA_001517045.1. Taxonomy (NCBI): domain Eukaryota; kingdom Viridiplantae; phylum Streptophyta; class Pinopsida; order Pinales; family Pinaceae; genus Pseudotsuga; species Pseudotsuga menziesii. The sequence goes on along the minus strand of LPNX010191876.1, from coordinate 260,885 downwards.
AATCAAACAACTTGGTTTTTATGCAGGATGGTGCTAGAGTGGAGACAAAGAGAGCATGGTGATGTTGAGGAAGCTGTGCAAGGTGATCTCATGGCCCAAAAAGAATTATGGGCATGTGGCTTGTATTATTTTTGGTGTCTGGGAAGCCTGAGGGCCAAACCAAGACTAATCCAGTTACTAGTGGACTATTGGGATCCAAAATCCGAGACATTTCAGATAGATGGGATGTCACTCAGCATTGAGGTTGAGGACATATATTTTATCACTAGTTTGTCTCGATGAGGGGAGATGGTGAACCTTTGATCTCGTGGTTTAGGAGGTGGGATGACCATAGCTGTGTATTGCTTTCCAAAGACAAAAAAGGTTTGGAGTCAAATCCCGAAAAAATCTATCCAGATTCTCGGGCTAAAGGCCATACTTTTGGAACTAGGCAGGATTGTAGGGTTGGTTTCACTCCACCAGGCCTCATGGACAATGATGTTCTATGTGGTAGAGTGCATGTGACCTATAGTGTATGACTAAAGTACGACACTGTTGAGCAACATGAAAAAACAACTCAGTGGCTGCAAGATGGGTAGGGTGCAGAACTTTGGGTTTAGCAGTATATTCAGCACGTTTTTCTTTGAGCGAGTGCCAGGGCTAAGCCCTAGGGTAGACATTACTCAACATGGAGTTCGGGATCTAGCCCAGCAATGCTGGGTGAATGGCATGCGTAGAATGGGAGGAGGTAGGGTGGCTAACCCCTACTCAGTAGATTTATTACCATGGTGGTGGAGACAGATTGTCGCCATACATGACTATCCCTATGCAGGGGTAGACTTTCATGGAGATCCAGATATGTCGCTACCACCAGGAGCATCTTATGGTGACATAGGTAAAGATTCCCAAACCCAATTTTTAAGTTTTGAATTATTTAATTTTTTTTTGTTTTTATATATATTGACTCAAAAGACATATTTTTGGTGTGATGACACATAGTGACAATCTGTCATGTATCTGTAGATGTAGGACCACGACGGCTAGAAGGCTTCCCTCGTCATCGACGAAGGGGAAGAGGAGATGATATCATGGGTGTTGATGCGAAGCGGACGCTCCAAAGAATCCACATGAACTTTGTTCGTTTGACACACAGGGTACCCATGGTGCAAGTCAAGGACTTTCTAGAGGCCATGCAGTGCCAGGTGGTTGGTGTACCACGAGCATGGGTTCAACTATTTGGATGGCTAGCTAGAGTCGTAGTGCTCTATCATGATCAGAATCCCCCTCCTCCTTAAGCTTAGAGACCTGAGTGCATTCAATTTTATATGACCATGTAGTATGTGTTGGTGGCTTGGAAGCCCCAATTTTGTATCTGACACTTATGTATTATGACGTCACTTTTTGGATGTTAATGAAATTTTTTATGATGATCGATTTTATTTATATTTACATGTGTGTAAAATGTATGTTTGTGATATGCTTATGGCCTATGAAACAAATGCCAATCTAACACATAGTTAGCATATGAGTTAGAAACTTGATTAAAAATTCTTGGAACATGAATGTATGTTATATTCTCAAATTTCCATTCTAGTAATCTAACACGTAAGAATATTCGTAATAATGTCGGATCCCTAATGCGATATAATCCATTAAGCTGTGAAACCACTAACTGCGAATCAAGACGTACCTCAAGAGAATGAACACCATGTGAAATGGTATCACACAATAACTCAATGATGTCACTATATTTAGCAACATTGTTTGAAGAGGGCCGTAAACATACGCCTCCTGAAGAAAATACTTGACCTGTAGGAGTATAAATCACCTAAGCACCTGAAGCTGAGATTTGAGTGTGGTGGATAGCGAATCCTATGCAAACGGAAGACTTCATCGACATCTACCATAAGAAACAAAAAATAATCAACAAACCAAATCACCATAAGAAAACCTAACTATTCAATGCAAAACTATACAATAATATACAACAACCAGCCCTAGCTGAATATCATGCATAGTATTTTTTGAGATAAAGTCCATTTCTAGGCTCCACCAAGGCTATCCCTTCATAATCAACTAGATCATATCCGCCTTTCTCTAAGGCTTGTTTAACCACATAAGGACCATGCAACATGGGATTAAATTTCCTTGCCCCCAAGGGTTCCTTAGCTTGATCCCACAAAAGGACCAAGTCACCTTCATCAAACCTCCTTGGACGGACAGACTTATCATATTGGACCTTGACATGACATTTGTTAACCTCTAGAGCCACTAAGTCATCTCGGTGTTGCTCATTAAGCTGCTCTAAGTAGACCAAACGCTCTTCTAAAAGCGAAAGTGTTAGGTAAAAGCTTTATAGCTAGCTTTAGAGAAGGGATTTTTCATTCAATTGGTAAAATTGAATCCACCCCATGAATAAGATGATATGGAGATAAATCAATGGTAGTCTTAACCGTGGTTCTATAGGCCCACAAAGCAGGATACAACATAATATGCCAATTAGTCTTGCTTTGTGTGATGGTTCGTTGGAGAATAGACTTAAGTGATTTGTTCACTACTTCAACTTGTCCATTCGCCTGAGGGTATTAAGAAGATGAACTCTCTTGCTTATACCCTAACTTGGAACCCAACTCTTCCATCATTTTATTCTGAAAGTACCTACCATGGTCAGTGACAAGCTCTTTCGGAATTCTAAACAAGGCGATAATTTGGTTGAAAATGAAATGCACGACTATCTTACCATCGGATTTAACTATGGGTGTAGCCTTTACCCATTTCGTGAAGTAATCAACAACCACAATAATGTGATGATTCCCCTAGCTAAAGTTGGGTTGCAATCCATAAAATAAAGCCACCACTTGGTGAAGGAACCGACGGTGACAATAGGATGTAACGAGCCTAGACAGAAGAGCATATTGCATGCAAATACCTGGAAAGGGTGGAACTTCTTGACCACATTAACGCAATCTTTGAAGATGGACAGCCAAAAATACCCCCCTCTCAATATTTTTGGGCTATATAAATCCCAGATAAATGACCACCACATGCCCCTCCATGGAAATCATTTAGCACAACCTTAGCCTCATCATAGGTTAAACAACGATGCAAAATGGAATCTACCCCACGGCTGTACAAAGTGTTATCCACTATAAGGTAGTTCTTAGCTACATGATGTAATTTTCGTCACTCATCACGTGAAAGATGATTAGGGATCTTCAATGTTTGCAAATATACAATGATATCGCCGTACCAAGGCTCCACAGTTGAGATAAGGAAAATATGTCATCAACAAAAGTATCCTCATAAACCTCCTCCTCCTCTAAACCTGGAAAATTAGATAAAATCTCCGCAAAGATCAATTATTTCTTCAATTTCCTTGAAATGAACTCGATATCAAACTCTTTCCCAATGAAAATCCATTTATTATATTTTCCCCCAATCATCCTTCTAGTGAGGATGAATTGAAATGGATTGATATGAGCTACAGACAAGGTTTGGCGAAGGATAATGTAATGTCTGAAATGCTGAACCACATGAACAGTGGCTAAGGCAAGATTCTCCACATGGGAATAGTGAATTTCTACATCTATAAGTTTTCATCTTAAATAATATATGACATGCTCATGGTGGTGATGTATATGTAACTTCAGAATGTATTCACTTGTATATTTCATGTATTGTACCCCGATGTTAGTTCCAGGAAGTATCTGTAATTTAATTGAGTCATGTCATGACTTGATGTTCCTATCGAGAAGTTGTATAATGTAAACAAGTCATGTCAAGTCATTGTGGGTAACCCTCCTATTGATCAAGGGTTAAATTCCCCGCAGTTCCGGGGCCCTAGGGTTATTAGACTCTCCTAGATAAATCGGCCCTAGTGAGTTATTGTCAAGTCAGTAATTAGTATAAATAGAGAGTGACCCTCTCTATTTAACACGCACTCACTCACACTCAGTTGTAGTGCATAGCTAAGAGGGAATAAGTTGTTGGGGCTAGAAAGAAAAGAGGCTACTGCAGTCGGGAGATCATCTTACTGTTTTGGGGTTTTACTTTTGGTGCTGATTCTATCTCTGAGGAAGTTGCAGGATTTTCTCCATTTATGGTTTCCCTGAGAAAAAACATTGTGTTCATTGTCTCTTGTGTTTGATTGATGTACTTGTTATAGATCCTAACATAATGCTAGCTTGAATGATAAAATTCTAACATGGTATCAGATCTAACCTAAGAAGAAGACACTATGCAGCTATGGGAACTAGGTCTTCCTACTTTTTGGATCTCTCTCCACATATTTTCAGAAAAAGAAGGTTGGGATAACTCTCCTCCCTAGGGAGCATCTTTTGTCGAAGCAGAATCTAATTCTGAGCATTTTCAGTTTTTGACCTAACGCTACTGCCGAAAATTAGGGCTTTCCACAGAAGTGGAATTTTTGAGTGATCCCAGGCATGGATTGATCTCCTCCTCAAAATTGAAGTTTAGAGATCGAGATCAAAGCATTTGGTTGGACATAACTCCAGGAATGTCAAACCCTAATCTGCTCCTGAACCAGCACTGCAGAAATTCAGCTCCAAAACCAGATCTGACATCTTGACCTGGTACAATCTAAATGTTTTGTATTTCCATTTGAGGTTCTCAGTTAAGATGTCTCATCATACCAAGATTGATGAAACCTTGAGGGAGCTGATAACTTCCGATCCTAGAAGTATAGGATCTCCTTGGTCCTGGAAGAAAATGAGTTGGACTCCTATATCAAGGAGGAGGTTCCAGTTCTAGAGGGAGATGAGGCTAAGGCCTTACACAAGAATAAGTTGGTCATGGCTAAGAGGATTATTGCTGATTCAATCAAGGATCACCTCATACCACAGGTGTCCTCTCTAAAGACACCTAAAGCTACGTTTGATTCCTTGAACAAACTATTTGAAGGGAAGAACATAAACCATAAGATGACTCTGAGAAACCAACTAAAGAATGTGAAGATCTAGAATGAAAAGACCATCCAATCTTACTTTACAAGGGTCTCTCATATCAAGGAACAACTAGAAGGGTGAATAAGTGGAGAATGCAGAGATTGTGATGACCACCTTGAATGGATCTATGCGAGAAAGAAGTTAGTTAAATTTAGTAGACTATGGGAAGAATGCTCTCAAGAAGAAGCTTAGATAGCAGCTCAAGAAGAAAAGATGGGAAGTGAAGATCAAGCTCTCACAGTTTACTCCAATAAAAGCAAAAGAAGTTCTCATCACTCTAGAGGCAAGCATTTCCATAAAAATAACACTAGAAAAGATTTGTCTAGAAACATATGTTATACATGTGATGAAGTAGGACACTTTGCAAAAGATTGTCCTAAAATACAAAATAAGAAAAAGGGAAACAAGAGAAGACATCATGCTCATGCTGCAAAGGATGATGAACCTTCCACAAAGAGAATCAGACAAGAAAGTGATGATTCTTCAAGTGATGAAGAATATGTCTTGATTTCTGCTCTCACGGGAAACATCACACATGGAAGCAATGATTGGATTATAGACATTGGGGCTTCCAAACATATGACAGGATTCATTTAGTCCTTTGTAAAAATTTTAGAACATGAATCACCCCACAAGGTGAAACTTGGAGATGACTACCAGTATCCAATAAAAGTTAGTGGGGAATCCTCCTATAAGCTAGACTCTGCAAAGTCTACGAAGATGCAAGATGTATTGTTTGTACTAGAACTAAAGAAGAACCTCCTCTCCATATCTGCATTAGATGCAAAAGGCATGAGAGTTACATTTATAGATGGCCAGGTTATCATGTGGCCAAAGGGAAAGACTATTAACGATGTAGTAGTGATTGGGGAACAAGAGGGAGGTCTACACAAATTGAAGGGCCATCCAGAACAAGATTTGGTACATGACACAGTAGATCCAAATGAACTTTGGCATAGAAGGATTGCACATGTGTATTATAGAGCACTACCACTTGCAAGCAAAGCTGTTGAAGGTCTTCTAGAAATTCAAGAAAAACATGATGGAGTCTGCAAAGGATGTGTGAAAGGAAAGAATACAAAGAAGACATTTCCAAGTAGTTAGAGCAAGGAAAAACGAATCTTGGAAATCATTCACTCCAATGTATGTGGTCCAATGTCATCAAGTTCATTAAGCAGGTATGTATACTATGTTTCTTTCATTGATTACTTTTCTAGGAAGACATGGATTTACTTCATGAAGAACACAGATGAAGTATTCAGCAAGTTCAAGGAATTCAAAGCCTTGATTGCGAACCACATAGAAAAGAAGATCAAGATTTTTCAATCAGATAATGGCAAAGAATTCACTTCGAATGAATTCAAAGCATTATGCAAAGATTCAGTAATTAAGAGGGAGTTAACCACTCCATATAATCCATAATAGAATGGAGTTGTAGAAAGGAAGAATAGAATGATCATGGAAGCTGCAAGGGCCATGCTTCATGATCAAGATATTCCCATGCATCTATGGGCAGAAGCTGCTAGAACAACGGTGTATGTACAGAACCATACTCCACACAGAGTACTCGAGAACAAGACACCTGAAGAAGTCTTTTTTGGCAGGAAAATAGAAGTCACCCATCTTAGAATATTCGGCTGTCGAGTATGCATACACATTCCAAAAGAAAAGAGGAAAAATATAGATCCTTCCGGAAGGAAGGCTTACAGAATATACTTCTCAAGATTCAAGAAGATTGAAATCAGCAGGGATGTAACATTTGATGAAGACTCGGATTACAACAAATCCAAAAAGAGGCCTATTGAAGAACCTGAATAAACATAAGCACCCAGAATTCATGACACAACCATGAATGAAGAATATCAAGAAGAAAATCGGGAAATAGAAGAACCTTAAGAACTTATAGATCCACCTCAAGTGAGGAATCTTCATAAGAGGAAACCTGCTTGGGTACGAGAAGCTATCCAAGGTGTGGAAAGATATGGGGCTCCATAAGAGAATCACAGAGAAAGAAAGAGAACTAGGTCCTGCTTTAGTTATGTAGCCTTATTATGTGATTTCATTGATAAATAACCTTCCAATTATGAAGAAGCAGCAGAACGGAAAGAATGGAAGGATGCTATGATCAAAGAGTATCAATCAATCATGAAGAATGATGTTTGGGATGTTGTCCCAAGACCAGAAGGGAAGTCTATTGTAACTTCCAAATGGATCTACAAGATCAAGCATGCTGTAGATGGTAGCATAGAAAAATATAAAGCAAGATTTGTGGCTCATGGCTTCTCCCAGAAATAAGGAATAGATTATGAAGAAAATTTTGCACTTGTAGCTAGATAAACTTCCATCAGATCAGTACTTTCTTTGGCTTTAGTAATCAATTGGAAGATACACCAGATGGATGTCAAGATTGCCTTCTTGAATGGTGTAGTGGAAGAGAAAGTGTATGTGGAGCAGCCACTCAGTTTTTAAGACACATGATAGGGAGTCTCATGTGTGTAGAATGAAGAAATCCCTGTACGGTTTGAAACAGGCACCTAGGACATGGTACGACAGAATTGACATCTTTCTATCTAGTTTGAAATTTACCAAAAGTAAAGCAGATTCCAACCTTTACTACAAGGATGAAGATGGAAACCCAGTGATACTCCTACTGTATGTATATGATCTGTTTGTAACAGGTATAGATGGGTTGATTACTGATACGAAGGGGAATCTTGTTGCCAAGTTCGAAATGAAGGACTTGGGTATGATGCATTATTTTCTAGGAACAGGGGTGTGGCAGAATGCAGATGGAATTTCCCCAGGACAAGGGAAATATGTGATAGAGATCTTGAAGAGATTTGCGATGATGGACTGCAAGGCCATGATCACACCTATGGCATCAAACCTGAATCTATTGAGTGATGCTTCATTATAGTTGGTTGATGCTATGATGTATCGTCAGAGGATTGGGTACTTGATGTACCTGACGAACACGAGACCGAATATTTGCTTTGATTTGAACACCTTGAGCCGGTTCCTGATAGATCCGAGACATGTTCACTTGATTGCTGTAAAGCATATTTTGAGGTACCTAAATGGTACAGTTGATTATGGGCTCAAGTATGACGTGAATCAAAAGATTAACCTGGAAGGCTATGTTGATTCAGATTGGGTAGCTAGTGCCATCGATAGGAAGAGCACTTTAGGGTGTTTCTTTAGTATGGGATCAGGTGTGATCTCTTAGTTTAGTAGGAAGCAATCCTATGTGGCACGGGGTACAGTTGAAGCAGAGTATGTCATAGCTTGTTCAGCTAGTTGTGAGGTAGTATGGCTAAGGAAGCTACTGTCTGATTTATTTGATCTCTAGTTGAATGCTACTTGTATATATTACGACAACCAGAGATGTGTGAAGTTTTAGGAGAACCTGGTGTTCCATGACAAGTCGAAGCATATCAAGATCAAGTATCACTATATCAGGGATATGGTGCAGAGAGGAGCAGTGACGCTCCAATATGTTGCGATGGACAAACAGATAGTTGATGTGTTGACAAAGCCATTAGCCATAGTGAAGTTTGAGTACTTCAGGGAGAAGCTTGGTGTTCTCCAGATCGATATTTTCCCCAAGGGGAAGTGATGAAACCATGAGCCATTCTGACATGGTGAGAGGATTGGTTACTTCCATGGTCAGATGTAAGGGATGAGCCATTCATGGTGAGAGGATTGGTTCCTTCCATGTCAAATATGAGTGTTGAGCCATTTTGATGTGACCGTAGGATTGGTTCCTACATGATCAGATATAATGGCTATTTCCATTCTGTGAATGGAGGTACCTGGTCAGTTACCAACAATACTCAATCTAGTACTGAGGGCCATTTTGATATGACTATGGGATGTAGTCTCACATGATTAGATATAAGTGCAGGGCCATTCTGATGTGATTGAGGGATATGTTCCCACTTGATCACATATAAAGGTTGTTTCCATTATGTCATGGTAAGAGGATTGGTTCCTTCCATGTAAAATGTGAGTGCTGAGCCATTTTGATATGATTGTAGGATTGGTTCCTACATGATCAAATATAAGGGCTATTTCCATTCTCTGAATGGAGGCACCTGGTCAATTACCGGGAACCCTCAGTCTAGGACTGAGTTCCTTTCTGACGAGTCAAGGTTATATGTAAGTGTTGTGCCTTTCCACAGATGATAGTAGTTGTGTCCTATCATGCTAGTGGATGTGAGTGCTGTGCCTTTTCATAGATGATAGTAGTTGTGTACTATCATGCTGGTGGATGTGAGTGCTGTGCCTTTTCACAGATGATAGTAGTTATGTACTATCATGATAATGAATGTGAGTGTTGTGCCTTTCTGACGAGTCAAGGTCAGATGTGAGTGCTATTCCTTTTCACAGATGGTAGTAGTTTTGTACTATCATGTTGGTGAATGTAAGTGTTGTGCCTTTCTAACATGATGTTGGATGTGTTCCTCTCATGGTCAGATGTGAGTGCTGGCCATTTCGACTTAGGGTCAGATATAAGTGCTAAAGAAGACCTACAAGGAGGCTAGGCCTACAACCAACATGAAAAAGGGATGGCTCTGTAGAACTTCCTGTGATGAGAAGAATCATGAGATAGAACCTATGATGATGACCCAGTGATGATCCAGATCGAGTGATGATCCAAATCCAACATTGATGATCTAGATCCAGTGATGATCCAGATCCAGTGATGATGATCCAGATCCAGTGATGATCCAGATCCAGTGATGATGATCTAGATCGAGTGATGATCCAGATCTAGTGATGATGATCCAGATCGAGTGATGATCTAGATCCAAGATCAAGATGAGTTGAAGATGAAAATGACTTGAATATGCAGATGACGAGATGATCCAAAGAAGAAGACCAGTGCTGACAAATTGTGTTGAGAGAATACCTTCCTAGTTAAGAGGGAGTGTTGATGTATATGTAACTTTAGAATGTATTCACTTGTATATTTCATGTATTGTACCCCGATGTTTATTTTTGGAATTATCTATAATGTAATTGAGTCATGTCATGCCACGATGTTCCTATTGGGAAGTTCTATAATGTAAACAAGTCATGTCAAGTCATTGTGGGTAACCCTCTTATTGATCAAGGGTTAAAGTCCCTGCAATTCGGGGGCTGTAGGGTTGTTAGACTCTCCTATAGAAGTCGGCCCTAGTGAGTTATTTTCAAGTCAAGAATTAGTATAAATAGAAAGTGAGCCTCTCTATTTAACATACACTCACTCACACTCAGTTGTAGCGCATAGCTGAGAGAGAAGAAGTTGTTAGGGATAGAAAGAAAAGAGGCTACTGCTGTCGAGATATCATCTTACTGTTTTGGGGTTTTACTTTTGGTGTTGATTCTATCTCTAAGGAAGTTGTGGGGTTTTATCCATTTATGGTTTACCCAAGGAAAAACATTGTGTTCGTTGTATCTTGTGTTTGATTGCTGTACTTGATATTCTCTCAGTTAAAGATCCTAACATAATGTATCTTGAATGATAAAATTCTAACACATGGAGCTCCTCATCTTCCTAAACCAAAACCATACCAACCGTATCCATAGACGCAACCACATAAATCAAGAATTCATGGCTACCATCGGGTGGACTAAGCACGGGGTTCATTGCTAAGGCTCGCTTAAGAGAATCGAAGGACTCCTGGGCTCACTCATCCCAGTAAAAAGGGGTGTCCTTCTTCAAAGGATGCATAAAGCCTTTAGTCAAATTTGCAAAATTCAACATGAATCTCCGCAAGAATTTCTCCATGCCTTGCAAACACTAAAGGTATCTAATATTACCGGGGGGAGACAGTTGAAGTATTTCCTCTACCTTTAAGGGATCAACTCTTATATGCTCCGTGGATACGATGAATCCTAGTAAACGACCAACAATCATGTAAAATATGCACTTATGAGGATTTAAACGAACCTGCTAATGCAACATCTTTCAAACACTACTCTCAAATGATATGGATGACACACTCTCAAAGGAGAGTGAGCAGTGAGATCATCCAAATATACTTCAATAATATTTTTAATATCGTGAAATATTAAGGTGATGGGCCACTGAAATGTGGCTCCGACATTTTTAAAGCCGAAGAGCATCTTCTGATATGTAAAAGTACCCCAAAGACCATAAATGCGGTCTTATGTTGATCCTCGGGCTTAATCTAAATCTGATTATACCTAGAAAAACCATCAACAAAGGAAAATACCTCACTCCCAGCACACTCATCCAAAATCTAATCAAAAAATGGTGTGGGGAAATTATCCTAGGATAGGCACGATTTAAGTCACGAAAATGAGTGCATATACAGATCGCTCCCTGATTCTTATCCATCGAAACGGGATTTGAAACCCACTCTGTCAAGGGAACAAGATAGATAAAACCATCTTTCAATAGTTTCTCTATCTCAACCTTAATGGTGGGTGCTTTTCTAGGATTCACTGCACGCAAACGTTGTCGAACCGGTTTTGCATCCGGATACGTTTTGATCTCATGTTCGATAATACGAGGGTCTATGCCCAACATTTCTTCATATGAACAAGAGAAAATGTCATGAAACTCTTTAAACAACTTGGTATAGTCCTTGATCTTATTAGGGGAACAACCGGCCCCAATGTAGACATTCTTAACCTTGCTAGGATCATGAGAAATATTGATAGGAATGGTTGGTGATAAATTAGCCATGTTTCCATCAACCATCTGACCAGGAGAGATTAATGGAACCACGGGGCTACCAATATTCTCACTAATAATATCCCTAAATTCATCACACTCCATACGATTGAGCTTAGGTAGAAAATATGATCGATGATGCAACTCTTCCCAAGGTTGCTAAACCCTAGACAAGGCCTCAAGAATAGCTTCATCCAATGGAAAAACATCATTGAGGAAATCATGTGAGTGAGATAACTCTACTGCCCATGTAGGCAGCACATATGGTTCCTCCTCCTCCATCCATGAAGAGGAAGGACTAGGCTCTGCAACCTGATTAAGATTCGCTTGATACACTACCATTTTTGCAGGAAACGACACGTCTGTCTCAACGGGCAGACTCAAAGTACTCGGTGAAGGAAGAATCCAAGGATCTTCCATATGGGTAGTGCGAAAAGACACCAAATTCAATGAGGATGAAGCTCCACCAAAACTAGACCCAATCATAAGAATGGGCGTGGGACAACTTAAGGTTCCCATAAGAGAAGGATACATATCTACACCCACACTCCTAGTTGTCGGCTAAGAATGATCGATAATCGGGATAGAATATCTCGATGATGCATTGACACTCAGATTATGGAATGAATTCTAATCAATTGTAATAATCTTCCCATTAAATGGAAAACATATCACTCGAAAGATGGAAGAAGCTACGGCTTGCATACTATACATCCAATTCCTACCCAGTAAAATATTGTAGTCAAGGGGTGCATCAACCACCTTGACCTAGATCGCGACAGTCTTCCCTCCCAATTGGGCCTCTAGAGAAGGAAGAATATCGTGCAGCCGAAATGATCTACCATCGAAAGCTATCAACATAGTGGTGGATTGAGACAACGTGGGAGAACCCAAACCCTTTCAACATGACAAAGACATCACAGAAGCAACAATGCCTTCATCAATGATAGTTTGCTTGATGACGTTGTTAAGACAGTCTACATGAATCAAAAGAGACACGTAGTAAGGAAAGCAAGGCTGAACTCCCATGGTTTCAAATTTGATCATGGTAGAAGAGTTATCATGACTAACCCCAAGAGCAGACAACAAATCTTTCCTCTGCGGACGACAATTCTAAAGCACTTCTAATGCAGACATCGCACAAGGATTCTGGCCCAAATCCTCGACAACTGAATAGTTCTAGGCGGCTTGGGCATTAGGATTGTGGCTCGAACGCTTTAAGACACCCTTAGGAATGCAAGGTGGAGCTTCAAGTTTATCTGTAGGATTTTTGATTCGCAAAGGGATCTTGGGTGGGGAAGGTTCTTTCCCAAGGTCTGGTTGTGATGAACCATAATATTTCGCATGAGTCACAACTTTAGCACCATGCACCATGTTGATGCAACCGTGACCACTACTAGCCTCCGACGGATTTTGATTTCCACTCGATGCACAACCAGGATCAACGGTCCTCAAGTTCATATTTTGATTGTTGGGTAAAGGATTAGTTAACACAGCTGGGCCTTGTGCTATGAACCTTGAGGCATATTCCATACGAGGCACAAGTGAGTGAGATTTTCATCCTTACACAACTTGCAAGGAAACTTCACCTTACATTTAGACTGCTTTACCCCCCAGCATTAATGTTCTTTTCATTATTATTAGCATTTTCATTCTTGTTCCCACCCTTACGATTAATTTTTCCTTTTTTCTTATTCTTTCCAGGTTGTTGGTTGCCTTTTAGGTTCGACAATTGCATGAAAAGTACATTCGCCGATTGGGTAAGTTGCGACGAAGCCATAGCTTGTCCTAACGTAGACTGGTTAATTGACAATTGGCTCACTTGTTTCACAATCAAGTCCACAGGTTTGGTACTTGTAGATCCCACAATACCATCGGCATGTGGTCCAGGATTGATCTTGGGGTAGAAATCAGACCTAGGAGAATTAGGTATAATCTCATACAAAATTCTGGATTGAGCACAGATCAAATCCAACTCTTGTGCCCTAAAAATAGCTTGTTCCGCGTTTTGAACTATGGATGTAGAAACATCCTTCACGATGTAAGGTAAAAACCATTTGAGGAACCACTCAAGAAGAAACTATGGTGGTATAAAAAGTTTGATTAACCTTTTCTGTCTACGCCACTCTTGAATATGATCCGAAATGTGTGTGGCTTTGTCTTACCGGAAGGTCAACAAGAGTTCGGTACTGATGTCATAATGTACGGGTAGCTGGAAATGATTAAGGAAATTCAGTGCAAGATCATCAAACGTAGCATAATCCCCCCTGGTAACTCTATATACCATTTCACCACAGGACCCATTAGGGTCCGTTGAAATAGCCTCAAACGACTGGAATCGTCATGTAAGGAATTGGAAGAGCACCAAAGGTGGAAAGTGGTGACATGCTCACCATAATATTCACCAGCCTTACCTTCAAACTTGGGAATGCCCAAAGGAAGCTTGGTAGGGACTGTTGGCCATGCCGGGTCATGAGACACAGGATCATTCATCAATCTCAACAAGTCAAGTAAGTTCAATGTCGCAAGGAAAGGGAGCCTAGGTTGATCCAGTTGATTCCATGCTCCTTGATATTTTTGATTCATGTAGGTTTGATTGCTATAAATACCATGGCCTTGGCCATAATAACCTCCTCCCATTTGACCCATGTAGGGATGCATGGAAGCATTGTGATGTGGGGTACCTTGATTATGAGGTGCTACAAAGCCATAATTAGAAGAGTAAGCGGGTTGTTGATACCCGTACCCATAGGGTTGGTATTTTTGTCCATACTGCGGTCCATAATAATATACATGAGAAGGTCCATAGGTTGGTATATGAGGAGCTCCACGAGGTGGAACATGAGATGACCCAAAAATAGGTACATGACCTATTGACACAATAGGAGGTACTCGGCTCTGAGATACAACCATGTTAGCAGTCGTAGAATGAACATGGCTAGTAACAACATTCCGACATGAAGGCCCACATGAATTAGGGGGAGGATGAGTCATTAAAAAAGCATTTGAAGGAATGGTGTTCAAGGATGAAGGGACATGTGAAGGAATGCAAGTGGTGTTCCCAATTTTCACTCGTCTCGGTCCTGGTATCTAAATGGGATTACTAACACTAGACCTAGTAGGAGCATGTGAAAAATCCTCCACCACCGGGATGGAAGGTGCAATGTGACTAGTGCCCCAAACCTCTCTGCATGGAAAAGAGTGGAAGTGCCCCCAGGCATAGTGCCAGGGTCAATTTTTGACCTGACATGATATGCCAGATTGGAGTCAGGAATATTAATGGTGTCATATCTAACATTACTAGTGCTTGTGGGTTCATAGTGTGTCTCATCGCCTGGAAACCAATACCGACGACCTGTGAATGAGGAATCATAACCAGATCGTGAAGGTTGTTCATGTGCAGGATCATATGTGCTAGTAGGATCTTCCTCCCCAACCTCATGAGGTGGAGAAGACATCTCTGGAATGTCATCCTCATGATCTTCCATGGTGTGTGAATCAAAGTGAGAAGTAGTCCACTTGGACTGTCTGGTTCTCTCTCCCAAAGGAGGAGGAGATGTGGAAGGTGGAAGTCCTGCTAAATGACAAGAATGATGAGGTGTCACGCCCAAATCCACAATGAATCAAAAAATAAAAAGACTCGATCTATTTATGTAAACCCTAGGAAAAATAGTGTGCACAGAGCATACACCTAAAAATGTAAAGCCAAATCAAAAGCAAACCAAGGGTAGGATATGTGATCTCTCGAATGAAGTAGGTATGTCTCACCTAGGAGAGGCTTGAGACTCCCATACACAACAAGTGGAGGTTCATAACCAATTATAGTAGCCATCGTATTCAAGGAATATAGAGACTGTGTTGTTCGACCCCTACCTGGCCAGGACACCTGCAGAATAACCTCTGCAAATACCCCCTCGATAACCTAGGTAAGGAAACTAAGGTCACCTCGATATAATAAATGCTTAGGAATAAATTTGCAGGTGGGATTGACCATATGGGCTGGGTAACAAAGCCTGAAGCCTGAAATCGTAACTAGTACCCCAGGGGTGCACTAGCCAATACCTCAAAGGCCCCTAGATACGAATACAATCTTGGAAATATCTCTGGTGCCAATCAGTCATAATCAGGGGTCATCCCAATCATAATTGCTCATATTTCCTCATGCTTAACTCCCTTATAAGAGAAGGATTCTAAGAAACACTAATTATATAAAGGATTTGACACTCTCACCTGGACAGACACCTAATTGTTTTGTTTAGTGGTCTTGGAGAATTAACTCACAATGAACTATTCCAAGACCCTAAAACCTAGTCTTGTTGGTGCACCCTAGAAAAGAAAAGAGTGTAATTCATTTTATTATGTGTTTATTTTAATTGGATTTATTACTCAAAGGGTAAATGGTTGTGCAACTAATGATGTTATGACACAACAAGAAGTAAAATGCACACCTAAAAATCAATGCAAATGCACTGTGTCAAATGAAAACTAGGGTATGCTACTATGTGAAGTGCAAAATTTTTCCTTCAAATGTATATGCAATCATTCCTATATGAAAATATGACTAATATTCACCAAGAAAACCTAATGCAAGTACCATGCTAATGCAAAATGCAAAAAATCCATAACTATGCAAAAAGCAAAATGTTTTATATTTTTGAATTAAATGAGATAAAAAGCAAAAATATGACTCTACCACCATCAAACTCTCTAACCACTCATAAACAACAGCCAAGCAAAGTACTAAGGAAAAATATACCTAATGCACTAATCTCAAAACAAAAAATTGAAAATGAAACGACAAGAACATTTTAAAAAATCAAACCAAAAAGAGTCTCCGGTCAGAAATAGAGGGGAGATACAGGCTCCAAAAGCATCAAAGAAGACTCAAAAACCATTCAAATTCACCCAGCAGCACTTAATCTTCCCAAAAGAGCAAAGAATCATGGCATACATGATTGTTCTCAGTAAACCTATGTACATACGCGAGTATTCTAGGAAAACCTATGTGTACACCAGACTGTGAAAGCAAAACCCACATACATGAAGAAAAAGAGAGAGAGAAATAAGGTAAAAGGACAAGCTAAAACAAAATTTACTCCTACAGGACACTACTGGGCAATCATGCCCCCAGACCCGATAGAGAAACAGAGAAATCAGAGCAATACAAGCACACTGATTGCTGAAAACCCCCAAAGAAAAACAACTAGGAACCTCCCCAGTATGGTTGCCAATTCTATTACGGATAAAACTTCCTATGGCTTGGGGTGTACCACAACAAATAGAGAAACCAAAAAAATCAATCCCTTCCCAATATTCATTAGAAATACAACATCTAACCCCAAAGGATCTCGAAACATACCTTATTCCGGACGGTTGTAGTAGATCCCAGTTGACCTTTTTCCAATCCCGCTTGTTTTAGCAATTTACTCTCAACAATAGTAAACTAGGAAAACATGCTATATAGTATAGTGTTAGGCCTACTCTAGCATATATAATCAATAATGTATAAGCAATCAAAAAAACCCATGGATTCAATATTCATTTAAATGCACATAATTGGACAGGAAAATATATTTCTATTAAGTAAATCAGATATTACATGAAGGACAACCTTTGTCGGCACTTCTGTGAACTAGAGAAATTGAGTCCTCCACCACCTCAATCCTCCAACTCTTGATAGCAAGCTCACAAGCAAAGGCAAGCTTGGGAAGAACAAAAAGTGATCCAAGGGACAAAGGGGTGCAAACTCAAGTATAAGCACGCTATGGAAACAATGGACTATAGTTTTCTTGCTCTTCAATTCCTCTTCTTCAATGTATTCAAAGGGTTTGTAGCAAGGATTTCTCCTTGCTATAGGGGTGGGAATGGCTCCCTTCTGTCTGTAGGGTAGAAGGGTAGGTTCCTTCTGGCTGGTAAATGCAAAAAAACAAAAATGAAACGAAAATGTAAATAACAGTACAGTAAACTAAGGCTAAGCTAATCTAAGCGAGAAAAAGCAAATGGCAAGATTGAACCCCTCTGCACACAATGGGTTAGGGTTCTGCCTCCAAAACCTACAAATAAATCCTAAGCTATAATGGAAAAACTTGCAAAACAATGTTAAGCAAAACCTACAAATAGAAACAATGGTTAGAAATCAAAGCAAACTAAATAACTAAGAAGCAAAACATGAAAGCACAAGTATACCTTCTTTAGTGGGAATGGGCCACCATGCCCTAGCTTGTGGAAGCACCTCTCTTGGTTGGGGAGCAATGGCTCAATGGAGATGGAGATGGAGGAGAGGGAGTGTGGGTGGTTTGAGAGGCAAAGGTCTCAAAGCATCCATGGGCACCATAACAATAGGCAATGGGAGAAGTGTTTTGAGATTGATCCCCCACCCTCCTTTTATAGCTTTTCCAAGGGGTTTTAGGGTTTTAAGCCCTTAGTCAGGGTTTTAGCCCCTTCTGCCCTAACTTTAGCCCATTTTAGGGTTTTAGCCCCTTTTTGAGGGCTTTAGCTCCTAGGAGGCTATTTTGGGCTCCTTTTATGGTTTTAGCCCTTTTTCTTCATCCTTAGGCTATTTTGAAGGTGTGGGGGTCCAATGGAGGTTCTAATGGAGTGATATGAGGGGTTGTGAGATGGTGTCCTTGGTTGGTGTAGGCCATTGAGAGCTATGTGGGGGATTTTTGTGTTAACAGATTGCCCCCTGATGTCTGAGGGCAAGAGCTCAATGTATGGCCGACAGACATCATAGGATTTGGTGTGTAGAGGTGCTGCTTCCGGGGCTGGGGCATGGTGGCTTTTGGTTTTTGTATTAATTTGGTTCCCATCAATGGGTGAGATACAATAAATGTGTGACATGTATATGGACAAGGCAGGAATCCCCATGCTCGTGACCATGTCAAAAGAATCATTTGATCTATACTCTAAAATATAAGAACTGATCATATACAACTGATGTTACAATGATGGTTGCCTCTCATGTAAGGTTGCATACAATAATAATATGTTACATTGGACCCATGGCATTCTCATGGAATGTTATATATTCATGACTGACGGTCTACTAAATCTGGTATGTAGCTGTGTGGACTCCCTGATTGAGATTCAGAGTCTTTCTAGTACAAGTATGCTGTATCAATCATAAAGCTATATCAAAGCACTGTTGGTGCTTCTGAATGCTGTCTCCAACGCAACCCAGAAATCACAAGGGAAATAACCTGTTTAGGTCCCTTGAGCGGACTCACCAATGTGCTAGATTCGGGTGACATCCAGGGTCTTCAACCAAGTACTGTGTGGAACAAACCCTGTACGAATCTTGACTGTGCGATGATGGATTTGAAGTCGAGCACGTGAGAAACAACCATCCCAAGAGGCACTAAAGACTCCTCTTAAGTGATCCAAGGAACTCATCGATGATGTTAATGAAACCAAGGTATAGGGACCTCTGGGTCTATCCTCTGGAATATGTGTGTTGGCATCGACAGAGGGAGACCTACCCCTAGTCAAGGCAATGATGTTTCCTTGACCAGGAGCACGATGGATAACCAAAATGTGTGAAGCAATCTGCAGACTAACTCACTGAATTGGGGGGGAGGGGAGGGAAGGGAAAGAAATAAATAGGGGTAGAGGGGGGATGGGAGACTCAAACTTCCTTTATTCAGAGTATGACGGTAGGGCGGACTAGGCAGCAAATGAAACTTAACTCATGAGAATGGGATCATAGCTGTAATACTAGGAATGTCGCTGCAAACGGGAAATACTTGGAGGAGGTGGACACTTTTGATACTGATGGGATCCAAGGAAGACACATTGTAGAGTACTCTGAACAAAGTCGAACCAATGTGGGAATGCTGCCAAACTATTTTCTATGGGGTGGTGTCTAGGGACACCGTTGTGGTACGATCTCGTGGATTTTTGGCGAGCCCGAGAAGGTAAATGCTTGATGGTTCTTTCAATTTTAGAGAGTCTGAAAGCATGAAGAAGAATCCAATGGGGGATCTTTTTCGTTGGTAGTCTCCTGTGCCAAAAAAAGGATAAAATTATACATAGGAGAGCTTTCCCATCCTATAGGCGATGAGAGACTTCTCTACAGTTGGTAGTCCAATCAAGCCGGAAAAGGTTAAACCTCTACTGATTGGACGGTCATTCAAATAATTTTACGAGCAAGAACGAAACCAAGTTTTCTCAACAATATTTTATTGTTGAGATGGCTGGAAAAGAGATTAAATACAACTGGTGGCGGGGTTTTTCGTAGAGTGCGGCCCCTCTGCCCGAGAAAGCATAAAAGTATGCAAAGGGGTACGGTCTTGGCTTGAGTGTGCCAAGGATGTCCTTTTCCATTGATGGTCTACATGGTTCGCAAAAGGAGGTAAACGAGATAATGTAGATGCCCTTTCCTATACTTTAATGAGCAGGAAAGAAAGCAGCTGCACTCAGCAATCTTTTCATTGTTTTAAGGAGTCAAAAAAGAGCTCAAATGAAACTCCAGTTTGGTCAACCGATTGTGGTGGCACATGTAGTGCCCCATGCTGGGACGGTGGACAAAGGTCCAAATGCCATCCATGTAGTATGGATAGAGCAGAAGGCTCTCAAACATACCAATACATACATGGGATAGATTGTAGTAGAGGCCTGCGAGATGGTGCAGCAGAGGCATGCAAACCAAGGTGGCTCTTGGAGAGAGGTCAGGAGAGTGTGTGTGTGTGTTGTGGTGGATGGAATTGACCACATGCGATGTGAGTGCAAGTCTGGGGGCACTTATATGCCTAATACATGCAAGAAAAATAAAGGGTTTTGTGGACGATGGTCCAAGTGTCAGCGTGAGGTGCGGTGGAAAAGACAATTATAAATTCAAAAAATAAAAGTAAAATTACATTCCTTAACGGGCGGTGGCCCGAAAACTCACATGAGTAGCTGTCAGGAGGTATGATACAAGTACAAGTCTGTAGACACTTGCATTGTCATGTCATGGGTCGCAAATCGAGGTGACTTGTGGGAAATGGTACTGAAATTGACTTATTAAACATGATACAATGGTCTCATAAAGAGATGAAAATTTGAGCCCGGAGGTGTGAGAGGTGTCTCGAACCAGTTCTAGGTGGTTTTAGGTTAGCAGCTGATGGTGCTTCCTTGACTTGTGCAAAAAAATGTTGAAAAACAAGAAAAGAAAATGAAGCGACTCATTGGTGATGTTAAGCATAAACTTTCTTGAGGTAGAGCCCATTGCGGGGGTTCTCCAAGAGTTGTCCATCAGATCCAATGAAGAGGTATTCTCCCTTGCTGAGATGAAGGTAATTGGCAAGGTGGGGTGATGGAATCTGGTCTTTTATGGGAAGAACCGATTCCACACTATGGTTTAAAGGGAATGGGGTAAAACCAGAGGTGGTCTTACAGATCTCTCTGTCATCGCGTAAGTGGTTCCGTGATAGATCAGCTGGATATTCTACAGTCGACAAGATGGAAGGGAAAATGGTGCTATAGATCATGTAAATGGTATTGGTTGTGGTTTTTGTGGCCTTGCCCCCAGTCTCTGTTGGAGGAAGAGGGGCAGGCCTGGAGACGGGAGGAGTCTTTGATGGACTTGAAAGTAGGTACAACATCATCTCAATTGGATGGACATGAGTCAACACATCCTAAGGCCTCAGAGGCATGGTAGGTGGTTCAAGGTACCACACAGGATCTCCCAATGTGAAATCCTGTAGATTGTGGGTTTCCAAGACAAGCCTACTCACAATCCTGGATGGTAGGAAAAGGAAAAGGAAAAGAAAAAGGAATATGTTGATCGGGAATGAATGTCGTTGTTTCCTTGGTAACTGAGGTTGAGGTTGCAACTGAGGTTGCGGTTGTGGTTGGGGAAACAACGGAAGAGACAGGTCTGATGGACCATCGGTGATGGTGGAGACAAGAGGGTTTGTAGAACTGGACATCATGTAAATGGACATGGTGTCTGAAGAAGGAGGTGGTGGGTTAACTTCTTCGATCAAGGTGATCTCAGACTCAAGGGAATGGTGACAGAGGTCAGCGAGAGCCATTGGAAATTTAGGCAAGTCTTGGCAATGGTAGGAGTAATGTCCATACAAGCCGCAAAGGGCACAAGCATGGTTTGTCTTCAATGCCTTGTTCCTAATTACTGCCGTGGTTGGGAGTTCAACCATGGGGATGTTTTCATTTGTATTGATGGTGTCCAGATGTGCACGGATCACTAGGATTTTAGGGCAATTCTGATTTGGATGGCCCTGTTGCTCATAGACGGCACAAGGTGGGACTTGTCGTGGTTGTATGGTGGCTTTGGTGTTCTTGCCCCTATCCCATTTGGATTGGGGTGATGTAGGTGTAGGTGTAGTGGTTGGCTTGTGCGGACCGTGTAGAGGGCGAGACTCGACCGCGATAGGTTGCATCGGGGTTAAAAAAGCCTGGGGCATTACTGGTTGAGCTGGTGGATTGAGATACCACACTGGGATGCCCAACGTAAAGTTGGGTAGGCTTAAGGTGGCCATGACTGGCTTACTCATGACACCAGGTGGGGGAAAGAGGAATGGAATCATATGGACTGGGGATGATCCCACATAACTCCCGACTAGTTGCATGTGGGGGTGTGGTTGTGGTTGTGGCTACGCATAATTCTGCTACTGCGGGTGACATTGCAGCTACTGTTGGTGTTGTGGCTGCACATGTTGTTGTGGTTGTGGTTGGGGCTACGCCTACGGTTGCTATTTGGGTGCAATGGTGCTAGATGAGACCATGCACAAGTCCATAGTTTCATTTTGTGTCAGCGGTGGCGACACTAATGGGAAAGGAGCCTTCATGGTGGGATTGATAAACAACCCAGGGCCCACATTCAACGGTGGGGAGGCTGGTGTGTTTTCAACCATAGTGTTGATTGTAGGGACGACATTGGCATGTGTGTTCATCCCTTGTGGTTCAATGGTGGTGATGGTCGAGATAACGTTGGCTGGTGCCGTTAACCCTTGGGGATCATGATAAGTGAGCTGGTCAACCATCACAATATTCCCTTCATGGGGGAACATCATGACATGGAAGACAGTTGATGCAACTTCTCGCATGGCATACATTTAACTCCTTTCGAGGAGGAGGTTGTAGTCCAGTTGAGCGTTGATGACTTCTATGTCGATCAGCACTGTCTTCTCGGCTAACGTGATGGGGACATGGGGGAGGATTCCTTGGGATTTAGTGGGATGTCCATCATAATCCCACAGAGTTGTGGAGGACAGTTGCAGAATTGGTGATCCAATTTTCTGCCAAACCAAGGTAGACATAATGCACGTGGATGCCCCCTCATCCACTATGCACCAATGCACAACCAAATTCTGGATGGACACCAAGATTTGGAAGGCGATGGTCGAGGGCATGTGTGGTTCTCCATTCTTTGTGTCAAAGGTGATTAACTTGGAGTCAGAAGGGTCTACTACCCCTACGGCAGCTAGCAAGGCTTTCCACTGCGTTGGTCACGTTGCGAGTACCTCAAGAGCGAACATGGCGATTGGTGTTTGGGCCAAATCATCCACAATGTTATAGCTGACTGCAGCTCTAGCTGTGGCATTATTGGCCACTCTATGTATGGGGGTAACTAAAGAGGTAGGTTGACAATCTTAGACGTGGATGTTGTTGATGATTCAGCAAGTTTAGTGGTGGTACCGTACTGATTTCATCTGGTTTGCAGGTTGACCTCTTTAGTCGTCATGGCTAGCAGGTGGTGAACGCCTGTTTTAGCCATGGGAGGTGCCCCTGGAGCATTGGGATGGGCTTGGGGATGGGGTGCAGTTTCCACCAATCCTTGGACTGGCAGTGGGTTATGAAGCACCATGGGGGGAGGTCCTTTAGGTGCCAGGTTGGGTTGTGGTTGGTTTGTAGCATTGGTAGCTTGTTGGGCCTCGTTTCAAATGGCTTGCTTCACATGACCCATGAAGGGACACTTGAATGTGTAGTGCACATAGACCTCACAAAGTGTGCATGGTTGGTTTGTGTGCAACGGGAAATTGTGTCTTGGTGCATTTGGTCGTGGGGGGTTCTGGGCTGGCCGGTTTGCCACAACATTATTGGGAGTATTCGGTTGTTGACCACCTCCTTGCAGTTGGTTATTGAATTGGTTGTGGGGCCAGTTGTTCCTAGATTTCCCTTGTTGATTGTTTGGGGCAGGCTGGTTGGGATGGTTTTGCTGTGCAAACACTTGTCCCAACGGAGCGGGTGGAGCAGGGGTGGGGGCTTGAACTAGTTGCATTGGTGGTGCATAATAGATTTGTCAGGGTGGCGGTGCCAAAAATGTGGGCATTTTCCCCACATATTTCTATGTTGGCCAAGCCATGGCCTGATTCTGCTGTGGTGGTGCAGGTTGTGCATAGGAAGTTGTTGCTCCGGACTAGGACATCATTCTTGCATAGTATGGAGCTTGGTTTTGGTAAGCAACACTAGCAGTGTTTATTGGTTGTGGTGTAACAGCGAGCATTAGAGGAAATTTCAACTCAAAATGGGCCTCCTAAAATGATTAATAAAATAATAGTTAAAATAATAAAATAATATCTATTAATTTTGGAGGAAGAAAAGAAAAAAACTACTTTTTTGTTTGTATTTTTGACATATCTTCTCGTGTTTTTACTCAAATTTCGATCGGGAGAGCTCGTTGGATGCAGAATTAAATTCTGCATCCAACGAGTATCCACTCAGCATACTTTTTATGNAAGAAATACCTGAAAAAATGGAATGATGACATCATCATTCCATTTTTTCAGGTATTTCTTGTTTTTGGGGTAGCGGGGTCCATCAAAAGTATGCCTAGTGGGTACTAGTTGGATGTAGAATTTAATTTCACATCCAACGAGCTCTCCCGATCGAAATTTGAGTAAAAACACGAGGAGATATGTCAAAAATACAAACAGAAAAAGTAGTTTTTTTTATGATACCTATCCCCAAATTTATATTAAAAATTTGCTTAAGACCTATATGGTATTTCAAATTTAAATAAATTTCATTGGGTAACACATGATGACATGGAATTTGAATAAAAGTTAAAAGGCCCATTTTGAGTTGAAATTTCCTCTAATGTGGTGTTGGTTGAGGCTATGGCTATTGGGAGACCGATCCTATGATGCCATCCGCAACATGGGATGCCCTCGGTGCATCGCGGTATGAGGTACTTGGACGAGGGGCATCTAGAATGATGGTATACAGGTATCTAGACTAAGCATAGATGAGGTCAAATTGTTGGGCCTTCAGTATGGCCTCTTCTTCGGATTGAGGACGTTTGGATGCGACGTTCTTTGCTATGGCCGGGAGTAAGGTCTTAAAGAACCAATCCAAGAAGATCTGTCATCAAGTTGCATTTTGCATAGGCTACGGCGTCGCTGCCATTCATGGATATGGTTAGTTATGTGAGTGGCAGTGCTTTGATGGCAGGACAGCAGGAGTTGAAGTCTGGATATTTGACCTGTGGCAGCTCAATGTACCATTTGGCCGCAACACTTGTAAGGGTGCATTGGAATAGCCTTAGCCTAATGGAGTCATCTACGATGCTGTTGGATGAACACCATATATGCAATGTCATTATGTGTTTTTGGGGACATTCCCCTGCTTTTCCTTCAAACTTGGGGATGTCTGATGGCAGCTTAGTTAGCATGGGTGGTCAAAAATCTTGGTGGAAAATGGGGTCATTTGTTAATCTAGCCAAGTCAGGAAAGTTGAGATGAGCCATGAAGGGAAAATTTGACCCCAAATTAATGTGGGATGGGGCTGTGATGGTGGTGGGACTTGCTAGTGCATAGTGTATCTGCACAGCTAGGGGTGCTTGCGATGGCACCATTGTGGATGGGCCAGTTCCCCCAAGTGTTGTGGGTGGGATAGTATGAGTGGCGTGGACACTGCCCCCATGTATGATAGTAGGGGAAATGTAAGTAGATGGTCCACTACCCCCCTATGTGGCAGGAGGGACAATGTGTGTGGAGGGGCCACTGCCCCCATGTGTTGCAAGTGGGCTAGCTTAGTTGGTCACTATAGGTGGTGGCAGCTGACTGATGATAGTCTACATGACCATGCTTAGGCCACTTTCTAGGTTGTGGGTGATAGGTTGTGATGTGGACATGGGTCCAATTGCTAAGGTTAGGCTGAAAAATGCATCCAGATTTGCACTAGCCATGGGGCTTGATGGTGCGGTGTGGAGGTCTGGTTCAGACTGATATGGGTCAGAATCAGAATCAGAGGATGTGTGGCCCTCTGATGGTGTGGGAGATCACTGAGAATGGCTACGACAGTG
The DNA here is from genome assembly GCA_001517045.1 of Pseudotsuga menziesii. Taxonomy (NCBI): domain Eukaryota; kingdom Viridiplantae; phylum Streptophyta; class Pinopsida; order Pinales; family Pinaceae; genus Pseudotsuga; species Pseudotsuga menziesii. The sequence goes on along the minus strand of LPNX010191876.1, from coordinate 235,012 downwards.
CCGACTGAGTGTTCCAAATTCTGGTGGTTCGCCTCTTAGGCGTGAGGAAGAGTGTGAGGGATCAATTATGTTAAGTTTTATCAAACTGACGGGAATGATATTTGGACCTCTGTTTCAATGGATTCCTATTGGATGAAGGTGGTCACTATGCCACCAAGGCTGCTAGAATACAGCGCTTAGATTTTTCCTCACAGGTGTCTCTACTCAATCGAAAGGGGTCGTTGCCCATTTCTCTTGGCAATTCCTCTTAGCGGCCAGCTACTTTGGGGTTCCTGTGGTACTCCTCATAATGAATTTCTGGGCAGAGCCCAAGTACTTCCCACAGTTGAAGTAGTCAGGGACTTATGTCCTCAAAGACTGCAGAGTTGTTTGTACTTAGTGTAAATTAGTAAATTTTAAGGCTCACTCAGCGTCATGAACTGAGTTGGGTTAATTAATTGGTATGGTGTATTTGTTTGTTCGTTTTTCTAGAACTTGGTTGCTGCAAATGGTTTATGAATTCATCATGGTAGATTCCATATCATTGTGTATGCATGCATTGAATAATGAACAGATATTGTGAACAAATATACTGATTAACCCTGAATGTTTGATAGCCTAACTAGATGTCTACCTCTCACTAATATTCCTCTTCAACCAAGAGAAGGTGCTGGGCTCTCAACACAATGGGACTAAGCCCACCCGTAGATCCTCAGGTCACCTCCCGAATGCAAGGTTGGTCAACAAGGAGGATGCTTAGTGCCATGAGAATCCCTCCTTCTCTACCCCCTCTACCTTCCAGGTCACCCGGTTTTAATGGTTTGGAATGATATAGTGGAGTGCCTAGATCTATATGAGCTTGCCCTTTGTCATATCCCAAAATACCCCGGAGGGTGATGACTGGGTAGAGGAGGAAGGGGAAGCAAGGAAGTTGATTTTAGGTTGATTTTAGTTAGACTAGGTTCATTCAATTAGGCATTAACATTTACTTGGCATTTACACATTGTTTATGAAATAAATTATAGAAAATAAAAGTAGTAATTGAAATTAACTTGCAATGGTGGACAGAGGCAGCTGGGCCACACTAACAGTCCTCTGAAATTGAAATTTATTGTCTATTAAACTTAAATTGAAGTTCTGTTTGACAGGCCCCACATTTCTGATCAAATATCGCGAGGGGGCCACAATATTTTTTCAGAAATGAGCGAGGGGGTCGCACAGAATGCAAGAAAAGTCATGGACTGAGTTTCTAGGATGAAATCGCACTTATCGGGGGATTAAGTGCACCTTGGGTGCACCTGTTTGCCCATTAAGTGAGCCCCAATCTCACCTTTTTCCCTGATATGAGCACCCGGCTCCAGATTGGGGTTTTTTTGTGAGACAGAGTCAAATCTGGCCGACAATAACTGGTACTGTGGTCAACCTGACTCGGTTTGTCCTAGCAGAGGCTTCGATAGTGCTTAAAACAGGAAACAAATAGAATCTAAGATGGATTTAACATGAAATTTATGAAAAACTAGAGCAAAAATTTTAAAAACTTGAAAATAAAAATTTTGGACCAGGGATCCTGTGGGATCGACCTGGTATGGTTACCAATTCTGTAGCAAGGATTTCTCCTTGCTACAGGGGCAGGAATGGCTCCCTTCTACCTATAGGGCAGAAGGGTAGGTTCCTACTGGTTGGTAAATGTAGAAAAATGAAAACAAAACGAAAATGTAAATAATAATACAATAAACTAAGGCTAAGCTAATCTAAGTGAGAAGAAGCAAATGGAAAGATTTAACTCATCTGCACACAATGGGTTAGGGTTCCTCCTCCAAAACCTACAAATAAATCCTAAGTTACAATGGAAAAACCTGCAAAACAATTTAAAGCAAAACCTGCAAATAGAAACAATGGTTAGAAATCAAAGCAAAACAAATAACCAAGAAGCAAAACATGAAAGCGCAAGTATACCTTCTCTAGTGGGAATGGGCCACCATTCCCTAGCTTGTGGAAGCACCTCTCTTGGTTGGGGAGCAATGGCTCAATGGAGATGGATATGGAGGAAAGGGAGTGTGGGTGGTTTGAGAGGCAAAGGTCTCAAAGCATCCACGAGCAGCATAACAATAGGCAATGGGAGAAGTGTTTTGAGAGTGACCTCCCACCCTCCTTTTATAGCTTTTTCGAGGGGTTTTAGGGTTTTAAGCCCTTGGTCAAGGTTTTAGCCCCTTTTTTGGGCTTTTAGCCCCTTTCGCCCTAACTTTAGCCCCTTTTAGGGTTTTAGCCCCTTTTTGAGGGCTTTAGCTCCTAGGAGGCTATTTTGGGCTCCTTTTTGTGGTTTTAGCCCTTTTTCTTCATCCTTAGGCTATTTTGGAGGTGTGGAGGTCTAATGGAGTGATATGAGGGTTGTGAGATGGTGTCCTTGGGTGGTGTAGGCCATTGAGAGCTACGTGGGGGATTTTTGGGTCAACAGGGTTCCTTATATAGTCCTTGAATGGGGTAATGGAAGGTCAAATCTGAGTGATCTCGAGGCATATGGAAGGCCAAGAGACAAGTGAGTTAGATCCACATCAAGGAAAACTCCAAAAATATTTGGCCTTTTGCACACATCCCAATGTACGCGGGTTTAAGGGTAATATCCACCTATATACATGAGAAAGGGATTAAAAGTAGCGTATAACAAATAATAGGTGTTTTTAGGGATGATATTGGAAACATCAAAGGTACACAAATAGTCCATGGGGTCTAAAGAGTCTGCAGAGGGAGAGGGAAGGCCATAAAAGTGTGATCAACCATGTGTGGTAAAATCAACTGTAACAAGAATTAGACTTTTGGGGGTGGTTGATTTAAACCCCCCCCCAAAATTCATGATAATTAGACTTTTTGGGGTGCTTGCTATAAAAAATCCCACACAAGACATGAGAATTAGACTTTTGGGGGCTGGTGTTTTAAAACAACCTCCAAAAGTTCAACTCTCATGAATTTTGGAGGGGGTATTTTAAAGACCCATTCTTAAGACATTTTCAAGGAGTTTTTACCTTGTGACGGCTTTTCTAGCCCTCCCCCCCCGAAAAAACATTTTCCTGAGAATTGAACTTTTGGGCACGGTTCTTAAACACCCCTCCCCCCCTAAAGAAATGAGAATTGAACTTTTGGGGGAGAATTTTAAAAAACCCCCAAAAGTCCAATTCTCATGACTTTTGGGGGTGGTTCTTAACCCCCCCCCCTCCTCCTCAAAAGTATCGTTGGGATTTTGAGGGGGGTTTTGGAAAGAAACCCCCTAAGGTTAATTTATAGGCAGCTTTTAAACCCCCCCAAAAGTAATGATAACTAAACTATTGGTGGCCATTCTTTTCAAGTCACCCCCAAAAGTCACTAATAATTTGACTTTTGGGGGTATTTGTTTGAAATCTACCCCCATATGGCATGATAATTGGGATTTTGGGGGAGGTTGTTTTGAAGTATACCCCAAAGGTTATGGCAATTTGTACTTGTGGGGGAAGTTGTGATAAAGCGGCCCTCAAAATTACAATTGTCATGAATTTTGTTAGGGGGGGGGGTTGACTCAAACCGCCCCTAAAGGTCCTTTTTAAGCTGATTTTAAAGACCTCCCTTAAAAGTGACAAGAATTTGGACTTTTTGGGGTAATGGTTATATCACATTTGAAAATCCCACAACATATCCCATGCATAGGAAATATTTGGCATGTGATTGAGATGTGGTATCACATTTGAAGGTTTAGTACACCAAGGATGGTTCCCATTACCCAATTCATGTTAGAGGTTGAAGATCTAGATTTTTAGTCTATAACATGCGGCTTTTGGGTTCTACATAGGCCATCCATGAGGCCCTAGTCCACCTTTATCCTATCATAGGGATATGGTGGCTATTTTGAGATTCGTCACCTTACAAATTCTTCTTGGTCACTAATCCTTCATTTGATAAAAAAACCTATGTTGTTGGGATAGAACATTTGCCTATGGTGCTCATGTTATTTGCATAGTAACCCACATCATTGCATAGGGCTTGTGTAGGGAATTCTTTGCCTACATGTGAGATATGGACAACAATTTCAAGAGGGGTACATTAGGGATGGAACTTGAGGACCATTCCATGGTATACTGAAAAATCTAGGACCAACTTACACTGTATCATTTTACTATGGAGATATGTTACATGTGTTGGTCTCAAACCACCATATTGGACCTCCATAGGGAATATTTGGCTTCGAAGTAGGATATGGTGCTAGTTTTGAAGTTAATTAGAATAGTATACATGGTTCTTAGTGCCCCTAATGTGGTTCAATGCAAAAATGTAGAGTATTATGCTGTAATGTTTGTCTATGCAGCTCATGAGACATCATTGTATTCCTTAGACACAAAAAAAGGTCATGTAAAGGGAATCATTGTCATGTGATCAAGATATGATGGCAATTTTGAGTTTAGTACATTAAGGATGGTTATAATAATTTTAGACACGGTCCAAGGTCAAAATTGATAGTTTGAATCCATATCATTTTTCCTTTAGAACTCATGGCCTATGTGTGGGCCCCATGCCATCAAATGAGCCTTTGCATATGGAATTATTGTCCTACAACAAGGTTATGGTGTCCATTTCAATATTTGTGATACCCTTCCTCCTAATTTGGGTTCAACTATTCCATCCTTACATGACCCTTCAAGCATACGCATAGTAATTCAAATACCATGGTAATGTGGATACCAAAGTGAGTAATGGTGTGAATACAACAAATCCACAAGGTAGCACATTGTAAAAGGACAAAATACTGCAAATATTTGGACTAATAACATGAAATATGGAAAAGTGTGTCAACAAAATTGTATAATTAAAAAGACACCCATTGTGAAGTCACCTAGTAAGTTGCTATTCATAGAAACTATAGAAAAAATTATTCAGAAACTACTTTAATTTCATATATGATAGATACCACCTCAGAATCATGTATGATAGGTATCACCTTGAAACACTCCCATTTCTCAACAATCTCCTCATCTAACCTAAACACAAACTGCATGATGACATCATTCCCATCCTCATAGTCCATTAGATTTATTTTGTTTCTCTCCCTAAAGCTATAAGTTCTCACCCAATGATATCAATATATTTATAAACACCTCCCTGTTTCCCTTCACTTGCCTGGATATTACCATGTCTTGGTAATGATTACCCTAAACTTCAGTTACAATGCTTTGGAATGTCAAGTGCCACATGGATTGGTGTGAAGGGGTCTCCCAAGGGTTTAGGAAACAAATTTTATTATGTGAATGTCGATGATTTGAGTGTGGTGTTGGGTATCTAGTGTTCAAAATTTTCATCATTCAATCAATTAAGTATTACATCTCAACATTGAAGTGTGCAATGTTTGCGACGGGGTTAAGGGATATAATTTTTAATGGCTACATTCAACCATAGTTGTTATTAAAAAGAATTAGTTATACCAAGTTCTAGAATGTATACACATACTTCATCACTTTTCATGCACATACCTTCACAACATGTGTTTATGCAGATTTGTAGTGTGTGAAAAAAAGTGTCGATCGTCACTAATGATGTCATGAAAGTGCAAAACATGCAAAATATTTGGAAGCATTTGTAACCTCTCAAAGTTTTGAAGATCCAAATATTTACATTTGGCATATCTACAATGGCCATTAGTCCTTTTCTTTTTTTAACAGAAACTATAAAAGGTTTTTATAAAACAAGTTGTGCATGGCCATTCAATACAGATAAGATAGCAGAACAGAGTGTTCATGCAGTTCCAAATTGCTGCACAATAAGCTTATCTGAGAAGTTTTCCAAAACACTACACATAGAGTATTTTCAAAACAACTAATGCCTGGGGTAGTGTATACCCTTATAAACTGATTACAAAGCAAAAGACAGTAAAATATTTGACCATAATTAAAAGAAAAACTGGTTATGGATTGCCTCTGAATTTCCTGGGCTGAACCACAGACTCTTCCTCCATTGGGTGCTCTATTGCTGTAGTGGTTTCATTCACCTTGCTTCCCTGATTCATGTTGATCAGACGCTGGAGATCTTCCTGGATCCTATCAATTTTTCCCATTATCTCCCTGAGATTACTCTCATTGTCATTGATCCTTGCATCATGATTGCTGATTTACAGAGAGGTGTAACTCATCGTTTCCCCCATGTTCTTGATCTCCAGCGAAATTTCTTTGTTATCCATTATGCCAATCGCTATCATCTCATAAAGACGCCTAAGGTTCTTTTTCACATCCATGATACATGCATTTTCACTTTCCTGAGACATTCTGTCGGTTCTTGAGGAAATATCAATACGAGAAAAATTATAGTGCAAAGCACAAATAGAGCCTGCTAGCACGCAAGCCTGATTCTCGGCCGAGAGGCCACTTAGAATGTAACTGAGCACTTTGAGCTCCTGTTGCAGGGAGGAACCTTCTTTAATTTTCCTCTCTTTGTAGAATAAGGTGCCCACTGCACCTTCCTTTCACCCTGTGCAGTGACAACCCATGACCGTGCTTCTCTCAAAATTGATAGTATGCGCTTCAGACGTGACATTTGAACCAAAACCAGTGTTTGAATACCACAACGAGGAACCTGAGAGGGTGCTACAGGAGCAAGAGGAAAATGATATGAGGGAAATCCTTTCCTTTACAAAAGTTTTGGTGAGAGGGAGAGCTTCCCATGGGATCTCCTGTAGCCACCCTTTTCCAACGCCTACAATTACATTCAAAAGAACTCGCTCCAAAGGGACCTCATGATAAACAGAGCCGAGAGAAGGAGTAAAATGAGTTTGCATACTATTGCAGGGAGAAGACATACAGAAATGGTCAAAAATATTTGGAGCATGCAAGGAGGAGGGAAATTTAACCCAGGACCAGTAAGCCATTAAGCCAACAAAACCTGAGAGAGGAAGTGGGCAGAGAATGTACCACGCGGCAGGGGAAAGAGTGAAGGCAGGATAGCGTAATGAATGGGAGGATCCTTCGGGAAGGAGCATGGAATGGAGGCCAGCTGTTGGAGGGTGATGCAAGGCTGTGGGAGGAGGGATGTGTGGAGGGATAAAGGTAGGGGGCAGAAAGAAGAGGGGTTGAAGAAGGAAGGGGAAATTAAAGGAGGAGGGGTGGAGGGATAAAGTGGAAGATGAGGGAGGTCCTTAGAACTTATTTTAGGGAAAGGGATAGCTAGGTTTAGGATTGAGAAGGGCCTCTTAACTTGTAAATGAAAGGAAGGATTTCGACGTATCATTATGGAATGAATTTTATGATAGGAGTGTTTCCGTTCTGGCTGTAATGGCCTTATGGAAGGGAGGCCCCCATGTTAGCCAAAGCATCCGCTGCAAATTTATTATGGTGAAGCATGTGAAATGTCTCATAGGATTTAGGCATGAGAGACTTTTCTTTGTCAAACAGGCGGCGATAATTGACTGATCCAGAGGGATATCCGTTGATCAGTTTGAAGATGACATGTTGAGAATCTCTGAATATCATTACCTTGTGAAGGTTTTTATTGACTAAGAAGTGTAGGCCCTGTAGGAGTGCCAGCCACTCAGCCTTGTTATTGGTCCTAGTTCCTAGGCCCCAAGCGAAGGTTTGTTCAACATGTCCTCTGGGATCCGAGAGGATTCCCCCCGCACCTGCCACCCCTGGCCATTAGTCCTTATCATCGAGACTTTCCTTAAAAAATAAAAATATTAAGAAGTCATGAACCTTTGACCAACCCCAAAGGACAAATCTAATAATATAATAGATTATGAAATAACATACATTAATATGAGACTCGACATACATGTTGACAACTTTTTGGTTGGATTTCACCACTGAGGTCGATGTTGTGGGTGGAACACCATAAGAACCTTGTAACATTGTATTTAAGAGTGTATATATGTCATAATATACACCATCAAGGTGCAACAAGTTTAAAACTATATATCCTAACATACACTCTCTTTAAATGTTGCATTGAGAGTATTATATTGTTTTCCCTTGTGAAAACTAGCATCCATGATTTCCACAATGTGGGGAAAAGAAGTTTTGTTTTGTTGGTCAATATTATAAAGTTAAATCCTCATCTAGACCACCATTCAACTTATATGTAGATTTTATTCTATTTCAATTGAATATATGTAGCATATTCAAGGTTTGTCTCATTACTATATTGCATGGGACCTTAAGATGGAATACATCTTGTTTGTGATATTTTAATGCGAAGTCATGAAGAAAGAGAAATTAAGTTTGAGATGGAGCATAAAAAATCCTTGTTTTTCACTTTGAATGATCCCAAATTATCTTGTGGGATAAAATTCTTGTTCCATGCTACTATAACTATTGAATGGGCCATTAGAGATATCATTGTGACCACAATTAAAATATCTAAAGTTGTTTTCATACTTCATGGGGACAAAGTTGAGACATTAGTTAGTTGGTTTAAATGGGTCTTGCACCACTCACATCAAGGAATAACAACCCATATATACCACATAACCCTTATACCTTTCTCTCTTGGAATTCCTCTTCCAACCAATTATCTATCTTTTAAAACAAATAGAGCATGTCAACACCATCATTGAGCTCCAGTTAATCATAGTTGATAATATTAAGGCTTGGGACATTTTTGTACATAAGGTAATTAAGAATATACCTCTATTGTTCTAGTTGCACCTTTAGTCACCTCTAACATGGCCATAACATGGGCCTCGAAAACCATCCCTGGCATGCCCTTCCTCAACATGGTGAAGTACATATCTCACATGTAGGCTAAGATTCCACATGTAGGCTAAGATTCCACATGTAGGAATTGTGTTATAATTTAGGACTCTATTCATTGGCCATGAGCCCCAAGGTAATTCATATGGATTTGCACCTTAAATTTAGACCTTGGTCCATGGTCCAGGCCATAGAACTCATCTTTAGTTTTAAAAATATTTAAAGGGAGACCATATCTTACTTATAGGCCAAATGCAAATTTTATGGCCCAAGGCTATGAATTTTGGCGTTTCCATTAATTAAGTTACAATAAATATCCATTGTTAACCAAAATTCATAAAAAGAGGTACTATATATTTCTCACATTCCAATATTCTCTTTATAGGGCTTTGTGGTGGCCTAAGGCCCCACACATAGTTCATGATCCCTAAGGAAACTTTTTTTGGCCCAACAACTCTTTTCACATCAAATCATGGCCTACGAAATGAAATCCACACTTACTGTGCCAAACCTCAAAATGTACGACATATCTTACTCATTGACAAATTATTATATATGTAGTATATAGGTCCTTTGAGGTGGTTTAGGACATCACACATGACCCATGAACCCCTTACCCTTAGACATTATGTTTTGAATTGATAATATAGCCAGATTAATGATAATAATTCTTGGTCGCACAGATCTTGAAATGGTAATTTCTTGTTTGTAAGCCAAATATTTCCCACATAGAGATGACATTATGGACTAGGGCCCCATGTGTGGGTCCTGATCCATTGAGGAAAATGTTATGTCCTAGGACTTTGTATGTTTAGCCTAAGACATAGGTTAGGCCATGAGATCCATCCTTAGTATTCCAAACTTGAAACAAACACTATATTCCACTTACATGATAAATATACCCTTTATAGTTGGGCTTGTGTGGTGGACATAGGCCTATTAATGTCGCATGATCCCTAGAGACAAAATATATTAAGGTAAGGTTGATGCAGTTAAATTATCCTTACTTACATGGCATATTTGGATGTGCAAGGTTTTGAGTTTAATTAATGTGTCCTCCCACCTTGTAAATGCCAATTTTTTCCCTTGTATTTGTCCCTTTTCCTTGACACACTAATCACATATTACATTATTTTTCTCCCTCAAATTTCTCACTAATAATGTCTTAGAAAAATAAAGGTTAGTGTCCAAACTATGAAGATAATATTAAAAGGTACCATGATGGAATTCCCTCACCTTTTGGAATTTTTTGTTGGTAATTGTAACTAGCATGTCAAAGCCACTCCAAGTATCTATTAGGTCCACATAAAGAAAAAACAAGACCAATGCAAGAACATCTCCCGATGATTGAAACGATGCATATCTCCAATGTAAATATTTACAAGAGGATTGAACACACATGCCCAATATCATGGAAAACCTTGGTTTAACTAAGCACCTGGGATTAAATGGCCCCTACTTACCCATAATTGACTTGGTATGTGTTTCAAGTGTAAGGATTAAGTAACACTACATGATGGGTAATACAAATATTTAGATCTTAAGAACACAAATATGGCCCGAAGGAATAATACAACAACATTGTCACTTACAAACTTTAATTTTTTTTCCATCAAGGGAACATCAATATCTTTAATGAAAACATTAAAATTCATGCACATAGAGTTGTTATTGCTATGGGAGTTATAGGTGGTGGTTGTTGTTGTCATATTTCGAGAGTTTTTTTGGAATATCCATTTTCACGTTGGGGTGAAGATCTATGTTGCGCTTTTTGGAATTTATGATCAATTGGGGTTCACCTGCTCACAATTCCCTCATAGGTTTTGGTGATCCACGGAGTACTCTATGAGTGGAAACAATTCACAAGCACAACCATGGTGCAATGAAAGCATCTTAGAAAGAAGTGGGCTCTCTCACTAGAAGATGTTGAAGAATACAAAGAGGAAGAGCAGAGGCGGAGAGAAATCCCCTCACTTTGGTACTTAACTTGTTCTGGTCACGAGATTGAATTAATAAATTTAGTTTATATATTATGGCCTAGGTTAGAGCTGGTATATGACATTCTTGAAGAAAAACCGAGAGCGCGAGGAGGGCATAGGTGCAAATGAGATCAACAAGGAAGTAGTCACTAAAATATGTGATAATAATAATAACAACAATAACAATAATAATAAGGTGGAAGGGAAAGGAGGAAAAGGAGGATCTCATTCTACATGACACCTTCTCTTAGGAAATGAGGGTTACAGCTGAAGACCCTAACATGTATTTCTTCATCTTTAATCCCTAGGTTCACTTCCCCTTACATTCGTATTTATTTGCATTAATACCACTTCTTTTATATAGGCTCAAATATATGGAGCAGGAGTTCGAGTAGAAAAGGGTATTTTTTTTTTTAGAAAATCCAGCAAGTAGACCAAGCCTCTAGAGGACTAACTAATTATTGCATTTTTCAATCCTATCTACCAGATATTCAAAGAACACTGAGGTTGGTAAACAATGCATCATTCATTTGGCAAATCCTAGGTTGAACAAAAATTGCATGTGTAGAGAACATCAACAGGGAATATACATTCATATAGGCACATGGAATTGTGCACCCACTTGATCTTTTGGTGAATATACATTAGGGCTTCTATCTAGGGAATGCATATGGAATTTTCCTCTAGGAAACAATTTGTGTGCATTTTCAACATTTTATTTTCATCAAGGGAAATTTTTTCTCTGTAAGTTTGTTGTATCAATAAGGAGGGGTTTTTCTATTCTTTTTCCATTCTAATTATTTATTTATTCTGTTTGGTGAAAAAATACAAGGGTATTTTCTATTATATTGGAATATTACAAACAAGGTGCCATGACATCTCTTCTATCAAATTCACCTAGGAGTTGAAACTCGTCTTGATTGCTTTAATGTTGAGCATGCCCATACAAGATAGAAACTGATTGTTTTGTGTGGCGGCTACTCTAACTTATACCTAGACTGCAGCGCTCCAACTCTTGTTGGTTAGAGAAATCCTAGACAAAAAGAGGGACGAAATCTAGGGAAAAGTGGGGTTAAACATAATAACCATGACATAAACATTCAAAAAAACCACATTTAAAAAACCATATTGTTTCTTTTGTGAATCCTTTCTCAGTTGGACTTAGTCAATAAAAGATATGGCAATATTGTGAACTTTAGGAAATCGATGTTTTTGATGTAATTTTTGGGAGAAAGATCAAGAATTGTGTGTGTGAGGATCTTGAATTGATAGGTTCATGCCATAGTTTCAACAAAACATGTATACTATTTTATTTATCCCCTCCTCCTCCAGCAACATTTGCAGTTGGGACTGGCCTTCACTCAGTAGATCACTTCCTTATTTCTAGTGCTCCCCTCCTCTAGGGGATTCTAGAGATTGACAAAGGATGACACTGCTTCTAACCATATACCACCTCTACATCCTCCCGACCCCATTGATGTTTCTAATATCACCCCCATCCCAATCCTTAGTTGTATGCATCCAAATTGCAACAATAGGCTCCCCCCTCCCAACATCGACACACTACCCATTACACCTCCCCTTATAGTTCTTCTAGTTCTTTCAGACATTTTACTATTTCAAGTTTCCCCATTTAGCTTCGGATATTAGGAGAGACACTTCCAATTTGTACCATGACATACTCGCTTTTTTTTATCATAGTTCCCAAATCTACTCTTCATGTATTTTTCATTCCCTATTTAGACCATGGATCACAACCTAGGAGTTGACATATATCCCATAAGCCATAGATGAAAATATTGTTGATGATGAATTCAATGTACAACATGGGCCAATGCAAATGCATTATCCCTCTAGGAGCTAACAAGGGAAACAAATCATGATGGGATAGTTGCAAGCCCCATCGATGAATAAAGTGAGAGAGGGTCCATATTGTAAAGAATAAGCCTTAGATACTTCTTCACCTTCCCTATATCCAATAACCGATAGGGAGGTTGACTACTAGTTTTATTCCCTCTTGGATGACGTGGCTGCTTCTTGATTGTGTTCTCTCTTGACATGAAAAAAATACATAGATTGTAATGCATATCCTGACTCAATCATTATCTAAATACCCCACAAGAAGTTATAATTCCAAGAAGTGACATATCTTTCTAGATTGAATACAACCTAGTTTTAGTCTCCAAACATTTGAAGGTATCTAACACATTGCTCCAATAAAAAAACATCAAGATTGTTGCAAACCTAAACTCTACTATGTTGGTCATAATAACATCAAAAATACATTAAAAAATAATTTATATGAATTTAATAAAAGTAGAATTCTTTGTACCCACTAACACCTACATTATATCACTAACACCTAAATTACATTAGATAACACCACCAAAGAAACCAAAAGGTTTTTCCTTGCCTACCACTAAATTTGAAAGTGCACTTACATTCTCATGCTTATTTACTTCACCATAGTATCTGAAATATATATTATTCTATATATATAAATGAAACCAACAAAAGACATATATATATACAATATACACATAAAACAAACCATCAAAATAAAAAAGCAAAAATATGCATTTTAGAATCCATACCTTTCCAGGGGTTTTAGTGCCAAATTGTTTGAGCATGTTTAATTTTTGAAATTGAAAACGAGTTATGACACATGAATACGGGTTCTGATCCCACCTTCCAACCAATGCATGTGGAACATAGTGCAAAGAGGTCCGAGAGAGACAAGAATAGGCTATGCAGGAGCTTCTGCCTACGAAGGCGTGCTTATGCATTGGCAGTACATACCAATGACTATTCTGTGTGTGCTTGTATTCATTTCTTGAACGAACCTATTATCTTGTTTAGTGAGAGGGATATGGAGAGATGAGATCATCCTAGAGCGCTCATGGTGAATCTTGATGAGGAGAGACAACTAGAAAAGCTCATGAAGGTTTAGGAAGAAGAAGCAACAGCTGCCATTGTTCCACTATTTTTAATCATCCTCGGCCCTTCAACTTTTATACTGTTGTTCTCTATATTTTTTTTCTTTATGATTTATCAATGATGTTTACCATGGGACAAATCTCTATTTTTGGCAGTTAGATAGAAAGGATTCGAGTCTGTGTCGTAGGTCGGGGAAGATGAAGAAAACCAAGGGAGGCAAAGTTATGAACCCTACCGATGCATATTGGAAGGATCTTCACAAGAAAGAATTAAAATTGGTAAGAATTTTAGAATTTCCTTCATTGTTCAGTCAATTTTGTTTTAAATTACCACATTGAATGTCCGGTGTGATGGCTAATCGAATTGGATTTCACGTGGATGAAGAGACACAAAATTGTTAGTTTATATTTGTTTATGTTCGTTTAATTATCTTCATGATATTTTGAGCATTTTTATTATAATGCATTTCTTGAGCTTTTATCGATGGTTTTTAGGGTAATTAAATAATAAAGACACTCCAATTGCAGTACCATCACTAAATTGAATCCACATAATAGCAGGACTAACAGGGAATTAAACAGAAAAGCAAGAGAAGTCACACTTCCAAGATCAATATTATATTAATAGGGATTATTCATATTTCAAATACTTGTATTGATCAGACAGGTAATGGACACGTGATTCCATAGTCTCTTCTAGGTGGTCTCGGATGCCTCATACACACGCATCAGACCCAAGGTTACCATACTAATGCATAAACAATTTCCAATCCCAGTTATTTCTCGGACTGATGTTGGGAACACAGGTTGCACTGGCTCTGTCTTTCTCCATAAGGTCAACTCCCATATTTTCTAAAAAAAACACTAAAACTAAGCTACTACAAATTCACAAAGAACTTACTAAACACCCATCCTCAACTATCCGCCCAGGTTAGTATTTTTGTAACTAAACAAAGAGTACATGTGCCTAAAGTTACAACAATGTGTTCATACAATTGTTGATCGACAAGATAAAACTAAAGTCAAGTGGGGGTTTTCTTATGGACGATATCATTTAACAGGAGGAACAACTAGCGGATAGTCTACATCATTTAAATTCATGAGGTTAATGAGGCCTTGGTTCTAAGTTCTAAAAGTCCATCTAAGGTTGGATCAAATTCACCAGACTCGATTCGGAGAATGGATCAACAAGGATAGACCAATAATAGGGAAATCAATAAAACAATATAAAAAAACATTAAATTTGAAAGATATATATATGTGTGTCTGTGTGCATGCATGTAAGAGATAGAGAGCACTACACTGTCCATATGATGCACAATTTTTTAGTAACAACTCATTTCAATGTATGCAATGGATTTCAGAGAGCTTATAGGTCTGGTGGTTTCTGCCGTGAAATGGGGTTAGAGCTTATAGGTTTGGCAGTTTTCTTGTGTGAAATGGGGTTAGCAAAAAAAGAAAAATGAGATTTTTTTTCATTTGTCTTTTATATATAAATAACCATATTTGATAGACATGAGTCACAAATATGACTGTCATTTGAATTTCTTGTCCAATTTATACTAGTCAGTACGGCTTGGGGACCAGTAATATCTAGTCTCTTTATAGAGTATTCATACCTAGACTCGTAGGAAATCACTGATTGAAATTTTAATTGCCAAGGTCCAACAAACCTGTAGCTGATAATTTATTTTCATTCTTCTTCAGTTATTTTTTTCTTTATATTAGTGGTGGCTAGAATGAACCTTGATGAGACCCACATTTTAATGAATTTATAGAGAAATAACTTCTAAGTAAATAAATAAAAATTAGGTTTTAGTGCATTTTGTCGTGATGAACCAAACTCACAGGTATTACATAAGAATTTAATCAAAATCAGAAAATGAAATACCAATTGTGGGTATCGAGATCCCTGCATTTCATTAATATGATACCTAATTCACATGATATTGGAACATGGTACTAACAACTTGGAGTAGTTGTTGTGACCATGATTCAGATTCAAATTTTGGCAGGCATGCTCCTCCCTTAAAAGGGGCTTACCAGATGTGTCTATTGATTTTATTGAATAGTGTTGATGTAGCCTTCAGGAATATTATTGTATGGTGCTTGAAAGTTACAACCAAACCCTATTTCTTGTTGAAGTGTGTGAGAGTGGGTTATTTTCTTTCTGAGCAGCAATTTAGAACGTCATAGCAAGTTGAAACAGGTTGAAAATCTCTTTTTTCTCATCAATGGGAACACACTGTTGACCTACAAACACAGAGTTATTCTCATAACTAAACCTCATTTGATCTAAGGAAGAATGAGAAATTAGTGAATTTAGTAGGGCTTGGTGAGACACACATTGAATAATTCTATATGATATCTTATGCTGACAATGTCGAGACTTCAAATAAGTAAGGTTTTGTTTCTCCATGATTGTTCGGATTTTGTTTCAATAGGTTCTGCTCCAACATATTTAATATAAAGTTATGTATGCTACCCTGCCTCCTCCAGATTTTTGTTTCCCTTAAGGGGAGGGGGCATGTAATGCCCCAAGTTTTTAACTTATGTTCTTTTATTTACCTAAGTTAATCAACATATAAGAGTGGATTGTAAAGAATATTGTGATCGGCTCAACAACACAAAATAATAAATGCGAGAATGCTCCATTGTTTTCCCAAACCTAAAACAAGACATCGGTTCAAACAAATACAAGAAGAAACAAGAAAAATATATGTTCTATTGTCAAAAGGGCAAGTGGGGACGCCTCTTTTACTCCTTGTCTATGGATTTCGATTTTGACCTGGTAGGACTGGAAGAGATGTTTGTAAAGATACTTAGGATTCTCTCAGTGCTGGTGGTTATAGGTCAAGCTCTTCTATGTGTGGTAAGCACTATTGTTTATGCTTCCACTGGGTAAACTAGGTGGTAAACTTGGTAAAATACTAATGTGAGGTGGTTATCATGTATTATAATGTAACAATACCTGAATCTAAAATAGTTTTTGAGTCAACTTAAATCCTAAACTCTGTGCCATGAGTGAGTGACTACTTTCTTTTGTTCCTTTCTCTCACCCCATAGTATCGGCTTTGCTTTATGCTTTCCAAATTTTAGAATATCTCTCCACATGAAACCACCGTTATTTCTAAGATTGCTATAATTGACTAACACCTCCTTCATAGGGAAATCGATGCAAATAAATCACAATTAGGGTTAGAAATATTTTGTTGCGTACAAATACAAACCTATCTATTTATTGAGTATAAAAAAAGGTCTTGATAAGGTAGTAGTCTTCACTGGTCAATTTAACTAGCTCTATGTAGTATTATTAGATAGAATGTGATATTATCCAATATTTTTTCTGCAATTTCATAGCTAAATTATTAATTACATCCTTGTTCAACTATTTATATCATAACACGCAGATCAAACAATACATATAGAGGTGTGATATAATTCCTTGAATTTGGCATCATGGCTATAGATCTGTTGACGTATTTTAGAAACAATCTCACAACATCAAAGATATGCTCAACACTGATAAGGCAATATGGAAAAATCAATAACATAACTTCCAACTCTATAACCCAAGTATAATGGATCAATTCATCATTTTATCTTAATATCAAATGAAGTTAAGTCACAAAAAATATTTGTCTCTTGGATTTGTTGTTTTAGATCTAGTTAAGGCCTCCAGCTGGAAGGTATTGAGGCTTCCAGAAATGTATAAAAAGCATGTGGATTAGAAGCCACAACTTGAATCACTAACTTCAACACTTTTCAACACAGTGATGATTTCCCCCTGGACTAAAGATTCTGCTTTTAGTGTATAGTATATTTATGATCCTGTCAATGTTTCTAATAAGAGGGCATTACAACTTTCAATTTTCAAAAGTTGTTTGAATACCATAATCCTAAGAGCTTAATCCATAACTGGCATGGAAATATTCAACAATTATTGGAACAATGAATCAATCATGTAATGGAGTTCCTATTCCAGTTAACTGAAGAAAAAACATAATTTCTCCTTTCTAGTATATCTTTGAAGGAACTGAGAAACCATGTTTCCTTCCAAAAACTTGAATGAAAAGTGAACATCTTTCCAATAATTCAGTCACCAGACATGAAACTTAAGTTCACCTCAAGGCTCAAACATCCAACAACTTCAATTTGTTGGAATATATTAAACCCACTCATAACTTAGGATAAAATAATTAATCATTATTTGATTAATTATTCACCCACTAGCTTAATTAGTTGGCATCCACTTGCACCTTAAAGTCAATACATGCGATCTATATCCCAGGAATTCTTTATTTCTGATTCTAGGTTGATATTGACCACCTTTTCACCATCCAAAATTAGTATGCATATATTTACAGCAGTTTCTGCTTTATTATGTTTTTTCTTGCTTTTCTATGGATAAGGTAAAGCTAGTCAACTAGGAAACCAGGTCCCTTTGTTTCCAACCTATCCTTCATGACTTTCTCTCCATTTTCTAGGATTAGTATTTTTTTTCCATCTCCTTGAAAAATCACTCATTATTTTTCCAATTCGTGAGGTCCTTGATAGATTTGGGAAGTGCTTTAGCCACCTATGGGGGTTTGCTATATTTTGGTAAGTCATCCTTTTTGAGATTTATGAGTTCTCTCCATAAAAATTGATTTTTATATGGGGTATTTACTATTTATGTCCATTTTTAATCATCATTATTCAATGGAAGGATACACAACAATATTCATCTCTTCATTCATGTGATTCAGTCTCTTTTGTTCTCTCTATTTTTCATGTGTATGCTTGTGAGAATTTGTATTAGCAAGATCTATTTCTTGTGCTTCTTCTTAGAATCATTGCTCATATAATTGATCTACTATTTATACATGGTATCACAGCAGCAATGTTAATCAATTTCTACAAAGTTGAGGAGTGCATCTAGTCTCCTATCCCTCTTTGAAGACTAGCTTGTCTAGCTTACAAGATTTTCTCCTAGTTTTTTTTTGCAGGTTGTAGAGAGTATCTCCTAGAGCATATCAAAAAATTCTATATGGATTAAAAATTTCCTCTACTATATCCTTTCAACTATTCTGATTGGAAGCCCCATATGAGCGCATACCTGAAGAGGTAGTGTCTCTTTGATGTCTCCATTAGTGCATTGAGCGAACCTAAGTCTTATGAAGAGAAGATTGATTGGATAAATAATTGTGATAGGGATTATGGAATTATGTTTTTGGGAATGTCTCCAAATATAAATCATCTTATATATTCTACTGAGTATCCATTTGAGCTTTCGAATAATTTGGACAAAGCTTTTGGTTTGCAGGAAATAGACTATGAAGCATGGAGTGAACCCAGCGTCTCCTCTTGTTCTCTATCTCAAGATTTATTGGCCTATAAATTATATGATGAATTTGATCATGATGAGTAATTTTCTCATACATTTCATGTTGCTAATACCCTCTTTGATTCGAATTCTTTTTCCTTCAATGAAGAAGCAAATATTGAAGAGCCATCTTTTTCTATCTCTTGAAGGTGATTTTTCTTATTGTGATACTAATGATGAAAAAGAAGTAACATATGGAGATGTTGTTGATATTTATGATGATCCTATAACCCATTCATTTTTCTCTATATCTCCTATCTTAGATTCCAATATCTATGTTCCTGGCTCTTCACACTTTGTGGATACATATCTCATTGATGGTGTGCAACCCAGTGATTTCCAGGATGTTTGCTTAGCCAAATCAAGCCCTATTTGTGTCATACCAATTACCTTACTTTATATCATGTGATTCAGCATCTCCTCCTTTTTTCTTGGAATCAATACTCAGAACCTCCTTGAATATTGTGAACATCTCATTCTTTCCTCCTTTCATACAGAGGATTCATTACCAATGTATTCCCATGAGTCTACTGATATGCTTATATGTGATCCATTGGATTCTGATTTAGAAGAATATTTGGAGGTTGATACACATATCATACCACCATCCATACCATCTATCATACCTCATAATAATCCTAAGACTATACAAATCCCAAGGTCACTAGTTGATTCCTCATCGGGCTCTTATGCAGTGTTATTTATCTTACATGGTTTGAATTCTTTCCTATATTTCAGTGGCTGGTTATCATTGAACTTAGTCATATTTTTACTGATGTTAAACATGTTTGTATATGTTCTAAACACCTATGGTTCATATATTATGCCCATCCATCATTCATATTTTTACACCTATCAGTTTTCCCCAGTTGCTCATAGCTTTCCTAGCCTAGCCCTATATCCTCATGGAGCCACAGAATCCCTTGTCTTTGCTGTTCCATATGCTAATGTTTCTGATATATCAGATTTTTATTATCCTCATATCATATTTGGAAAGGTTCTACATCAGGTTGGAATATTGACATGTGATTCACATCACAATTTTGCAGTGATTCAGGGAATTAAGTGTGAAATAAATTGTCTTAATTTTTGTACTCTTTGGGAAGGAGTATGCATAGATATCTTTTCAATTTCAGATTATGTTTGCAGATCAGAGTTTGACAGAAGAAATAAGCATTCAAATAATTCTCCTACTTCATTAGATGATGAGATACAAGGAATCTCTCATCTTCCTTCTTGCAGGTTCTACACTCTAGCGCATGATCATGGAGTTCATGATTTATTCAGCAAGTCTTTCATCCAGAAGCAATTCATTCAGATTCTTAAAGTGAATATGAATATATGTTCAAGACATATTTCAAAATTTGTGCCTTGTCCTATATTGAGGGAGGATTTTTCCCATGTGGTTTTGCCTCTTTCCTCACTTTTCTGGACATAATAATTGTTAAAGGGTGACCATAACCTTGTTGTTGGGCCCTATATGCATCCATATGCATCCATATTTTTGACATGCCATCATAAATTTAGACTAATAGGGGGGTTTTGGAATATATTAAACACACTCATAACTTACGATAAAATAATTAATCATTATTTGATTAATTATTCACCCACTAGCTTAATTAGTTGGCATCCACTTGCACTGTAAAGTCAATACATGCCATCTATACCCCAGGAATGCTTTATTTCTGATTCTGAGATGATCTTCACCACCTTTTGACCATCCAAAATTAGTATACATATATTTACAATAGATTCTTCTTTATTCTACTTTTTCTTGCTTTTTTGTGGATAAGGTAAAGCTAGTCAACTAGGAAACTGGGTCCCTTTGTTTCCAACCCATCCTTCGTGAATTTTTCTCCATTTTCTAGGATTAGCATGTTTTTTCCATATCCTTGACAACTCACTCATGCTTTTTCCAATTCGTGAGTTCCTTGATAGATTTGGGAAGTGCTTTAGCGAGTTATGGGGGTTTGCGATATTTTGGTAAGTAAACCTTTTTGAGCTTTATGAGTTGTCTCCATACAACTTTATTTTCCTATGAGGGATGTACTATTTATGTACATTATTATTCATCATTATTCAATGGAAGGATACACACCAATATTCATCTCTTCATTCATGTCATTCGGTCTCTTTTCTTCTCTCTATTTTTCCTGTGTATGCTTGTGAGAATTCTTAGTAGCAAGATCTATTTCATGTGCTTCTTCTTAGCATCATTTCTCATAGCATTGATATATTATTTCAACACAATTCCTTTTAGCATCCAGAATAAATCCAAAATTTAATGCAGAAAATGGCCAGCTTTCATGCCATATCAAACAACTCACATCAACAAATGTGACAAGCCACCTTGTTTCTCCATCTAGATAAAGTTCCAAAAGGTACTAAGCATACAAATTAATTCAGCCCCTAGACAAATTAATTCATAAAATTTCGTTGATTATTCATTATTTTTGGGTTTTTCATAAACTGTTAAGGCAAATTCCTTGCAAAGCCAGATTTTGGATACAGAGAAAAACTACAAACACATTACTTTAGAAGGAAAGGAAGGATTTCAAGATTATTTAAATGTAGCTTAAACGTCAAAGAAGGCTCAAACAAAATGGACAATGAGATTCTATTATTTCTACAGAGTACAGCTATTTTTTGTAATTTCTTATGTTCTCCCTTGCTACTAACATTACTAGATCTCATAACATTAAATAGATGAATATTTAAAACCAAAATTGAAAGAAAATTAAAATAATTGATGTACAAACATCAAAAGATTATGATGTATGAATCCAATATTTTAGACCATTTAATGCAGCCTGCAAAGAGAGGAAAAAAAAATCCAACCATGATACAAATCATCAACCATGAAAGAAATGTGTTTTTATTAAGTTTTATTATAAGAAGAATTAGGGAAAGACATCGATTATATGGAAATACTTGAATTCAAGGAAAGACATCGATTATATGGAAATAAACAGCGATTCAATTCAGCTTGAATATAACAAAATGAGTGTAGGAAATATCATCTACCATAACCCAAAAGGTGTTTACGTACCAGATATTAAACTACCACCTAACACCCTTGTCACTTTTGTACCAAAAGGTCTAGTCCTGCAATTCAACCAAATATAACTTAAATCATAAATGGCTAATGCTTAGAAAGAAGTACCAAAGAATACATAAATTTAATGCTTATTAATCTTCATTGTACTAATAGTTAAATCAGAAATGACAATTCTTAGCCTTCTAGGAGTCTTTAAGGATATCTATGAAAATCCAACTATAAAATTTACAATCTCAAAGAAGAAGATGGAGGATATGGCAGTCACAAAACTTAGCCAAAAAATAATTCGAAGCTATGGTTTATTCTACTTAGCCAAGTTTGTCATTGTGAAAACCAAGAGGGGATTACAAACCCACATAAGATAGTGAATGTGGTTTAATATAAGACATTAACCCATGTCGAATTAATAATTTTATTGTACTACATAGTTGTCTAAGAGGGTGAACGGTCATAAAGAGTAGATGTATCAGATTCAATATTTCATAAATAAAGTGCATTACACCAAATGCTAGTCAGTTGATCATCCTATCTTGTTCTTTAGCCTATTTAGTAACTTAGTGTTTGAAATCTTATTGACATTGTTATTAAAGCACATTTCATTGAAAAGGGAGCATGATTAAGAACTATATTTTCATGTGAGACAGTCATGAAATTGTATTAGGAGCCCATGAGTAGGATATCCTAACTAGGATGTCATAAATCATAATTAGTTGGGGTTTGAAGCAGTAGTCTTGTCGAAGGTATTTTAAATAGCCTAAAATTAATAGAAATATGATTAACACATCACTATGTTATGATTGTACATGTCATATTAATTGTAATCCATTAACCATATAACTCCTCATAAGAGTACAAAACATAGAAATGCTAAAAAAACTACAAAATTGAATGCGAGAAACATAAAGTAACAACAAAAATCACACCATGAACACGGGAAAAGGCATGAATGCCACGTTGTTAGCTGATGAGCAGGAAAAATACAGTATCCTATAAGAAAATATCATTTATGGTGGAGGTCTATTTAAGCTTTAAACATCGTTTATTTCACAAAATATCATTTAGGATTTTAGCATTTTCCCTATGAGGAGACTGCCATATTTTTGCTAGATGGTGCAGGAATCCTTAATGAAAGAGCATTGTGCTAGAAACCACCAATGTACAAAGGAAAAAATATCTGATCCATTTGATGAACATCACTCTGCAAACCCACTTGAGTGAATGGTATAAAAATACCACTTGAGATGAATTTACTGGGTTTTTTCTTAGCCCCTAACCATTGTGTTGGAAACCACCAATGTATGGAGGAAACAAAAAAACAAATCCATTCGATGAAGATCACTTTGAAAACCTACTTAAAATGAATGGCATAAAAATACCACTTAAATGAATGGCATAGAAATACCATTTAAAATGAATTTACTGGGTTTTTTACTGGGTTGTTGCTTATCCCCCGCTCAAAAGTTATGAGAGATATATTCCTGGCCAGGCATGAACCATATATTCACAATCTATGGCCATGCACAATTCAAGAGGTTATGAGATCCCTCACAAATGCCCACATATTTTTGTGAAACTTTATACTTTATTGTTCTTTTTTTATTAAGGCCATTTGGAAAAGATTTTGAAATATTTCTAAACACCTAATGGCCCCTTATTTATTACAAGGAAGCCATACTTCTGTTTCCTTTTACCTTGGAACCACTTGTGCAAGGTATATATAAGTATTATGCTCCTTTCCAATGTAGTACTTCATTACTCATTAAATAGAATCATGAAACTATTGCATTTTGATTGAGGCACCACTTCAATCGAGTCACTAACATGAACAAGTTAGTGTTGTTTCCTAAGGATTTGTATTTTGTTTTCATATAGAGCCCATGAAAAGTTAGTGTTGTTTCCTCTCCTACCAACATGCATGTTGGTTTGGAAGGTTCATTGATTCATAATTATCTTATGTTTAATTATGTGTTATTTGTATACTTTTTTTTTCCTCGTGATGAATTGGCGACATGCTATATAGCTCTGTTATGTTTGCTTTCCACAGAGATACATTCCCTGCATCCTCGGGATGATAAGGGGGGGAATTCAGGGACATCCCTTCTCCAAAAGAGATCTATGTCCTTTATTCAAATGGGATGCCATTATGTCCCTTGGACCCCAAAAGGGACACCATTAAAATCCAAGTTGACACACTTGATTTTCTAAGATATATTACAAGTAACAAAATACAATGACATAAAGGAATCAATAAGAAGAATAACACTATAGTTGATTTAGAAACATCGGTGAAGTCACTAAAAGAAATATAACAGTTATCAAAGTGCAAGCATATTAGGAAACTATTAAGCAAAAATAACACTAATCATAATACATACTATTTTCTATTGGATATTATAAGGAAATGGCCACAAAATTACTAGAACTGTGTAAATTATCTCCTTATTATAATGAAGAAAATTCCAATATCACTAAACATTATTTCAAAAAGAAGTAAAACAAACTACCTGTTTAATTGTCCGATGTAGGATGATTCTTACTCCTAAAACAAAAGGTCGGGAATCATATTCTTGCAATGATATTCTATTCGTCCCTTCCCTAATGCATGTTGTGATCTACAACAAAATGGATAATAGCAGGTTAAAATTTTGAAAATATATCATTTCAACAAGACAAGGATGAACAAGGATAAGCACTATTGAAGACATAGAGCAAATAATTGAAGCTAAGGTGAACAAATAAAGAATCAAATTATCACATTGTCTATTATTTCCAGACTACTGGAAAAAAAATCCACTTAGGTCAATTGTTGACCATATAACAAAATCAACTCAATCCACACACTATTTAGAAACACGGTGTCAGTGAAATACATACAACATATCAAAAATTGAACATTAACAACATTCTAGCATAAGTGCAATGTAAAGAAGGTTAATCAAAGTTAAGCATGCCTATTGAAGCAAATGCATCTTGTCTTTTAAATTAACAAATTAATGCTAGAAATATATTATTGAAAATTGTAGCTGAAGATAAAAGTGAACATAAATATTCATATTCAAAAAATGATGCCAAGGACCTAGTTATGCAGATCTAAAACATTAACAGTGAAGGTTTTCCAACTAAAAGTTGTTAAAGAGAATAATAGAAGTGCATGAAAAGAAATAAACTCACCCCTAGACCATCATCATCACCATTGGCTCCAAGTAATTGAGGACATGGTCTATTTGTCACCCAAAATGCAATTCATGTGGAAAAAACATACAAAGTTTCAAAATAAAGTTTTAATAGACTAATAAAGATAGAATAATAACTAATTCACTAACTATGTGTACTCGAATTAAATATAAGTTATAACTAAGGATAAAAACACAAGAAAATTAAGTGTCTCTTTGATCTAAATAGGTAACGTAAGGGAGTTCAATCTCAAGATCATTCTCAGCCAGTCCTTCCTTTAATAGCTAAGCCACAAAGGAAGCGTCCTACAGAGAAAATAAGAGAGCATCACAGTGGTATTCTCCTCAACAAAATAGGAGGCATCTGAAAATATGTATGCAACATGTGTCCCAATGTCACCAGTATTTTGGTTCAAATCTACTTATCATGTATGGGGGTGCTATGACTGTTCTTCATACCCAAATTCATAGCTATAAAATTATTTCATATATGCCTCGACAAAATCAAAACTATGAAAAAGGAGGAGTTCAGAAGGTTCCATTCACTCCTTTATATGCTCTATTCATGATTATGTGCAACTATATGGAAGTATTATGAGCATCATGTTTCTTTCCATGATAAAGGGGCTATTGTATCTTCAGGTTATTCATCAAAATAATACTCTAGAACCATCCTTGGATGTCACTTTAACATACCGGATATTAAGTAATGGGGTATCAGATCCTCATGGCTGAGATCATTGGTCTAGAGGTGTTTGTATGCAAGGGATGAAGATATTTTAACACCACACAAGCTCACTCCCAATGAAGACTCTCATCACAGTAATAAGAAGTTTAAAGAAATGAGCCTCAAGAAACAGGTTTGAGTATCATCGTAGAAGCATCAAGAAGTATCTGCTGCATGTGTATGGAATCATCACATTGCTAGTTCAAATCTATAACATTGTGTAGCAGTACTGTGGGTTAAAAGTATGGAAAATTTTGATAAATAAAAGGAGCTTACATTGTATGCCCATATTTTAAATGGAGACACTTAGCATTTGGTCCTTCCAAAGGGTTCAATTAAAATTTGAGGAATGCTCAACTTGCTTTGCAATAAAGTTTGTAAAATGACCTATGAATAAAGATGGCACCTTGATTGGTGGAAGGTTGTAACAACTAATTGTGCATGAAGACCCATATTTAAAGGAGTTTATAGGTTCTCTCGTGCATTCTTTTCTATGATCATGAAGTGGAGTGCTTGCTTGAGCAGCCATTGGGGCATCTTTTGACTTGTTGTGGACATAGAACACTTAATAATTGTTTGGTTGATATGTGGGAGTCATTTTCATATTTGTTGAATTCTGGATCATAGCAATCTTCCTTGGAGGGTGTTTCCATGATTGGTTTGAGAGAGTGATCAGCCTTTGAGGCTCATTTGGTCTAGCGCATTCACAATTGGAATGTCTTTTCCACATGATTTCATGGCATCTTTCACGTGTAATCCATTTTTCGAGGTAATTTTACCTTATTCTTAGAGAAGATGTCCACTTTTAGCTACTTGGCATGGTTTCTTGATGAGATCGGTAAGCCCTAGATCTAGGGTTTCCTGCATCACTCTTGGACCATTTCTTGGTGAGTACATACACTGCAGAGCCTTTGGAGGCTAGCACATGATCCTTGCTTTCCATTTTATCCCTCATTTGTGGAGGTTCCCTAGATCAATTGACTTTTATTTAGTTGAGTACACATCTTACTCCATTTAACATGTCACTCCAATCCCTCTACTATTGAATTGATAGGTAACCAAAGATGGTATTGAAGAAAAGGATACTAACAGATCTTGTCTCTGCAGGAAAATTCAATAATATTCGAAGGGAAATTAAAATTCCAATTTAATACCAAGTAGATGTCAGATGTGGATTCCTCTGAAAACACACCTCCAAGGCCTCAAAATCAATAAATAATCAATGTTCCAATGTTTTTGTATAGCTTAGTCTTTTGCCTCCTAAAAGTGAATCATTGTTACGGAGAAAACTTCCTATGGCTTGGGGTATACCACAACAGACAAAGTAACCACAAAAATCAATCCCTTCCTAATATGCAAGAGAAATAAAACATCTAACACTAAAAGACCTCGAAACATTCATTATTCTGGATGGTTGATGTAGATCCCCGTTGAGATTTTCCAATCCTACTTGTGTTAACAATTTGCTCTCTCAACAACAACAAACAAGACAAGCATGCTATATAATGGTTTTAGACCTACTCTAGCATATATAATCAATAATGTATAAGCAATTAAGAGCATCCATGGATTTAGTATTCATTTAAATGCACATCATTGGATAGGAAAATATATTTCTATTAATATAAATCAGAGATTACATGAATGACAACCTCTGTCGGTACGTCTGTGAACCAAAGAAACTGAGTCCTCCACCTGGGCCTCCACCACCTTAATGCTCCATCTCTCGATAGCAAGATCACAAGCAAAGGAAATCTTGGGAAGAACACCAAGTGCTCCAAGAGACAAAGGGATGCAGACTCAAGTATAAGCTAGCTATGACAACAATGGACTATAGTTTTCTTGCTCTTCAATTCCTCCTCTTCAATGTATCTAAAGGGTTCCTTATATAGTTCTTCAATGGGGTAATGGAAGGTCAAATATGAGCGA
The DNA here is from genome assembly GCA_001517045.1 of Pseudotsuga menziesii. Classification (NCBI taxonomy): domain Eukaryota; kingdom Viridiplantae; phylum Streptophyta; class Pinopsida; order Pinales; family Pinaceae; genus Pseudotsuga; species Pseudotsuga menziesii. Next base: position 207,170 of record LPNX010191876.1, on the reverse strand, counting down.
TATCGAGGCATATGGAATCCCAGGAGACAAGTGACTCGGATCCATATCAAGAAAAACTCCAAAAATACTTGGCCTTTTGCACACATCCCAATGTACGTGGGTTTAAGGGTTATATCCGCGTATGTACATGAGAAAGGGTTTAAAAGTCACATATAGCAAATAACAGGTGTTTTTGGGGATGATATTGGAAACATCAAAGGTACAAAAATAGTCCATGGGGTCCAAAGAGTCTACAGAGGGATACAGAAGGTCATAAATGTGTGA